>VZRZ01005138.1:709341-794248 GCA_013398175.1 Climacteris rufus | reverse complement strand
TTTTTTTGCCGTGTGTAGGATTTGTTTTCTATTTTACCACAGAAAGGTCATTAAGAATCACTTTCAAGCAACACTCAAATTAGGTGAGAACAACTTTTAGAGACTTAATTGTCCTGCTTGGGAAAAGAAACAGTACAATGGAAATTCAGCTTCATATTCAGCACTTGTCTGTCTATTTGTCTATAGCAAACAATATTTACAGTTGTACAATCTGTGAATAGTTCGTGAGCAATCCTCAGACTGAAATGTATTCACAGAGAACATTTCAACGATTCTGAATAGTAAATTAATTCTAACTGGAAAATTTGGTTTATTGCTCACATGTGCGCAAAGAGTGGAGTTGATCAAACACTTTTCCTTAAGTTTTGCTTTCCTGTCATTCTTAGAGAATGAAAATCAGGGAGTTTTTCATAAGAGTTCAGTATATCAGTGTTGATTTCAGCAGATTTCCTCACTTACAAATATGTAGGAGACAAAACGTGCTAGCATTTTTAAAATGCTTTAATTTGAATTGTGTAATCCAGGATTTTGTGTTTTGGCATTGCAAGCAACATTTTACTGTTGAAATATTAGTTGAGAAAATCTAAAAAAAAAGTTTAAAATATTAAATCAAACTCAAAGTAATAAAAAGGCAATACTTTGTTTCATTTTCTCCACTTTGTTGTTATTTGCCAGTTAACAAAAGCTTTTGAGATGTAGAATGCCAGGCTGTTTGTTTTTTGAAGAACTCAGATTCTCCTGGTGTAGAAAAATAGTCCTGTGAAGTATGACATGGAGGAAGCAGTGAGGACTCAGGAAGGAAGAAATGGGGGATGTTTGGCTTTTATAAAGTGTAACTGCATTGGCCGCTACCTGAGAGAGGTCATGATACTGAAGTGACTTTGGTCCTGAGTGTTAGGGTTCTTTAAAAATTAGCTTTTCTCAAAATGTCCACCATTAGGGACCCATTCATGTTCACATCATTCCAGCTGGGACAATTCCACTACTTTCAGTACTTTTAAATCATCAGAAAATTTGGTCCCAAATTGTATTCCCTTTGTCTGAAGATTCAAAGATCCGGGGTCAGAATAGTGAGGTGGGAATCCACACAACCCCAAAACCAAACAGATGTGAACTCTCAGGTTTTAAACCAGCCTAGGAAGCAAAAAACACCAAAACAAACAAAAAACTCCTCATCCCATCTGTGCTTATTAATTTTCACAGGTAAAAATTGATTAAAGCTCCTTAAAACAGAAAATCATCCAAAACCCCAAAAATCCACGATTTGTAAGTGGCAGAGGTTTTTACTCTGCTGTAGAAAATCTTCCCCACACTTTGAGTAGTGGATCTTTTTATCCTGCTGAAGAAATCTTTTTACAGACAGGAGAAACTGCTGGGATCTTAGCGTTGACTTAATAGGAACACAGACAGTGTAGGGCCTCTCTGTTGGAAATTCCTGCTTTATTTTTTTGTGATTTTATTAAGTCAACCATCGGAGTGAGCAAATATTCTAATTCTACCCACCACGGCCTGATTAGGATGCTGGTCAGTATCCATGTATGGAAAAACCCTTTCTCTCTACAATTTTTATAGTATTAGATGCAACATATACGTTGAATGATTTTCACTGACTCTTTGGAGAAAAAACAGTCCTTCAAATAAGAACAGAAGTGACTGTGATGGCACAGCCATGATGTGTATGATGTTATTTTATGGCAAATCATAGTCTAACTTGTGTCAGTCTTGAAGTATTCATACTAATAGAATTAAATATAAACCCATTAGTTTTGTGTAGGTATGCCATTGTGTAGGCTATACAAAATCTTTCAAAGCGGGGGAATAAGGTTCAGAGGTTCAAAATAGATGGAGTTAGGGCTGAGTGATCCTGCACGTGATGCCATCCCTCATTTTTCACAATTTACTACACTTTTTATAGATTGGCACCTGAGAAGAAAGGGTCTCTCTGCATACCTTAATTTTTTTTCAATCTCACTGCTGTTGGCTGCTGTGGGGAACAGAGGTGGCTCAGAATGGCTGGACAAACCTTTGGACTGACCCAAGCTTACAGGATGTAAAATAACTGTTTCTTCATTATTATTGCTGTCATTCGGTTATTTCCAGCATAGCATAGTATTACAGCTTGAATACTATTTGGGAAGAAGATGCTACATAGGCAAGTGTTTGCATGTTTTGGTGATTTGCAAATCTAAACACAAAATAGAATACTAAAACTTTGTGTTATTATATATTAATTATTCCCTTATCAGTATTAATATTAAATTGTATAAAAATGGATCAGCAAAAAATTCTGTGGTTTTTTTTTTTTTTTACAGTCCTTATATGGTGTTGCAGTTTCTATGGTTCCAGAACTACCACTCTTCTATACTCCTGTCGATTTAGTAGATATCAGTGTAGAAATGGCTGGACTGAAGTTTCCAAATCCTTTTGGCCTTGCCAGCGCTACCCCTGCCACTAGTTCTTCAATGATTCGAAGAGCATTTGAAGCTGGATGGGGCTTTGCTGTCACTAAAACATTCTCCCTGGATAAGGTGAGGAAATATTTTAAGGTATATTTTGCATGTAACTATTTCTTTGTATAATTGCAGAATATGAATCTTTTGGGGAATGGCTCTATTCAATCTAGCTAGCTTAAAGATAATAGGGAAGAGTATGATACATTGTGTAGTTCAACTAGTCTGAAGTTTCAACAGTGCAGTGACACTGTTTCTGGTTTTGTTTGTTGTTACATTCTTCACTTTTATTCCCCCAACTTTTAATATTGACCAACTATTAAGTATAAAAATCCTCTTTTAAGAGTACTGCAGTGAAATTGTTTTCTGTGATGGACCAGAATGCCAAGGGAATGAGTAACAGCTTTGTCACATAACTCATGAGAAGCAGATTCTGTTCCAGAGGCTGCCAAGATAAGCCATTGAACTGGAGTTGCAGTTTCAATGTAGTAATGTGGCTGCAAGGAGGAGGCTGGGTGGATAGAGGAAGAGAGCGGTGGAGGCAACATGAAATAAGTGTATGGAGAGAGGAGCAGTTACTGGGTGTTTGCAGCACAGTGACATCAACCTTCAGTAACATGTAGTGGAAGAGGAAGGAGTTAGAAGGCTATGGCTCAGTGTGGCCCCTTAAATAAAGCATTTTATGTAGTTTTAAGTGTGTAATTGTTCGTTTGACCGGAGAATTGCAACTTCTTGTTGCTACTTTCTAGAGGGTGAAATGAGACTGAGCAAGAAGTTTAGGCAGTGAAAGAAAATAACAGCTTTGATAAACAGTTTGCCAAGTAAAGAAACAGGTTTGGGGTTGGGATGTATATATAGTTTGACTTGTGGAAAGATGAAGAGCAAAGGTAAATCTTTGGACATAGGCCTGAGTAACAGTGTAGATAATGGCAATGTATTGCTGACCAGTAACAAATAGTAGTGTGGGCTGAAGAAAGCTTTTGAGTTTTATTTGGATACAAGGCCTTCTCTTCTTGGTTCAGAGGTGGGACATACAAGTGTACTGATGGATGGAGACCTTAGCAGAAGGGAAAAGGTGGGTTTGTTCCTCTGTCACCTTTACATGGGTAAGTGCCATAGGTGAATTAACTATAGTGGGTGCCCCTCTAGTATGAGGAAGGTCTAAGGACAAAATGCTATATTATTCCAACATACTGTCAAATATGTGAGGCTGGATTCTGCTGTCACACCTAAAGTGGCCCTAAGGAAGTAAGTGTTCCTCTGGATTGCAGTGGAGATTCCAATCTACTTCACAGAGATTCTTATTAAACACTTTTTAGGACATAAATGTATTCAAGTATGTTTACAACTGACTTACATGTATAACATACCATTATATGTAATTATTCAGTGCCTAGGCTACAGGCAACCCGTAGCAAGGACTGAGATTTATTTATTTATCAGTTTTATTGCTGGTATGCTGGCAGTCCTGCCAGACTGCATGTTGATTACTGTGCATCTTGAGAGCTAAACAGACACAAGCTGAGTTCCAACTTGGGTGGGAGCTCAGGAGGAAAGACATGCATGTTGTAGGAAGTGATATTGGTGCTATACTAAGCAGCAGACTGAGTCATTTCTGAAATGGTGACTGCAAAGTGTTCCACTGGATGCCATGCTCTGGATGTGTGACTCGGAGATCTTTCAATGTTTTTTTTAAATATTTGTTGCAATAAGATGTAAAATATTGCAGGTATTATTTGTTTTAAAATTAATAAGTACAGAAAAGTGTTTTAGCTAAATTCCAGTTATTGTTATTTCTACCAAAGTTTCTTTCTGATGTTTGGCAGGAGACAGTAGTCTTTCTCTGTGGCTAAATTCTTGAATGATGTGTTGCTGTCTAGTAGAACTGTGTCCCACCCAAGTGCTACCTCATTTTTCTGCTATTATATTCTTCCTAGTACTGTACTTCCACAGGTGTTAAGCTTTAGTATTTGTGACATGATTTGAGATGCTTGGCTGAGAGGTGCTTTTATTTATTGTAGCAACATGGTACTTAACACTACAAAAATAACTATTTCAAATGGGAAGGAAAGCTCACTAAGGTACAGCAGTTCTTATGTGAACAGAGTATTACAGAACTTGTTGACTTAGTGCTAGAACAAGTTGTTGGTAGAGAGTTTGAAATATTATAGGTTGGCTAAAAGTGCTTTTTTTTTTTTTTTTTAAAACGCTGCTTCTGATTACATAGACAGAAATCCTGTGTGGTGTTTGGCAGGGAGCAGAATGCCCTCTTGGGCTGTGGCACCATTGGTAGCAATTTCAGAATGAGCTCTCCTGCCCTGCTGGTCAAAGCAAGCTGCATAGCAGGATCAGGACCAGAGATGTCCTGGTCTAAGCCTGCACGGTTGGTGGGAGGAGGTGGAGCTGTTCCCCAGACAGTACAGTTCCCGAGAGTGGAAGATCAGCTGGGAGGAAGAGAGCTTGCTAGACACAGTTTTTGGCATCTGAAGCTCCTCCACTTCAACCTTGATTGTATGTGATACAAGTAGGCTTCTGTGTTCATCCCTCATTTCCTCATTTGGTCTGTTTTGATAAGGCTTAACTGGTGGGCTTCCTTCTGATTTGCTGAGCATAAACTGCCTGCGTAGCAATGGGGAGCTTAGCAGCAGAGAAATTCTTCCTTTTCCAGAGTCAGTGACTGAATTCACTGTGTTCAGACAGTGATAGGGGAAACCAGTGACTTGCCTATTTACCATGGGCATTC
The DNA here is from genome assembly GCA_013398175.1 of Climacteris rufus. Classification (NCBI taxonomy): domain Eukaryota; kingdom Metazoa; phylum Chordata; class Aves; order Passeriformes; family Climacteridae; genus Climacteris; species Climacteris rufus. Next base: position 789,055 of record VZRZ01005138.1, on the reverse strand, counting down.
TTTGACACTTCAGCAAAAGTGACTGATGCAGGCTAAATTAGAGTGACATTTAGCTGGTGAAAAGCATATACAGCCCAACCACATATTTCCATACATTAACTACTGTGTGATGAAATAAGGTCAGAGAGAAAAGCATGATAAATCTTGGAAGAAGGGGATCCAAGGACAGAGATAAAAAGGACTCAGGCTGGAGAGCTGTGATTCTTCCAAGACACGGAATTTCTTTTATATGAACTACTCCTTTTCCCTCTTTTATCATCTAGCACAGAAAGCTCTTCTAAAACACAAGGCTTGGGATCCCTGCAGCCCATGAGAGGTACATGTACAGCCTTGTACAGAGGAACTTTTGGCTGACAGTGCTGGAGTTCTGACCTCTGGACCGTAATTTACTACCCTAGTCTTTGCTATCCTTGTCTGTCATGGCCTGACCTTGAAAGCTTCACATGCTGCCACAGAAGGAGTTAGCACAGAGCACGCTGTTTCATGCCGTGCTCACTCCCTTTTTAAACACCCACATACCTTGCTCATAATTATCTTCATGACAATCTTTGTAGTGTTTTCTGTTTGTAGGGTGAGCATTTCAACTGCGAGTGATTCAGCAAAGTTGTTCTTGCATACTACTGTACCATTGTTGAAACCTACAAAAAAAGCTAATGGGAGAAATAGCTGAAATTGTTTCGGAGTATTTATACTTCTAAGTATACTGCACTCTACATATTTTATAAGACCTTGGGTTTTATAGCGTAATGCAAATATTAATCATAGGGGACTGTGCCTGTATGTGTCTGTTGGTATTTGTGAGGGAGATAGTGACTTGTAGAATTTTATTTACTAAATTAAACATCTTTGCACAGCTGCTTTAGTATCTACTAGATTTGATTTCTTCTAGAAATGAGAAAAACTGCTTTTAAAATGGACAATCACTAGGAAAGACAAATGGTAGCAGAAGAGAAGTGTCCCTTCACACAGCATTTTCTACATTCATGTCTTCCCTTTTTGACTGCAGGATCAATAGCTTGTTGGTCGGTTGGTTCAAATAGTATTTCTGTCTTGTTCAGATAACTCTATGCAGCAGCATATTATTTTTAAAGTCTGTTTGCAAGGTATTGAAGGGAAATGGGGGAACTGTGTATCATAGAGTCCACAATAAATGGATACCAATTATTACCTCTTTTAGAGCTTAAAAGAACAGAAAGCTACATGCAGAATGAGAGATACTGCATTAATTAAACAAATAACGGTGAGTGGGAGGGTTTTAATAGGTGTTCTATTGAGCTGTTTATTTACTTAGAATTTATTAGTGAGTATTGTTTAGTACACAAAAATTGCATTAAAACCTGCAATCAGAAAGTTTGTGTAAACATAGTATCAAAATAAGTCAGAGGTCATATGAAGTGTGTGCATCCCTATACTATATTCATAACACAGTGAGGAGTTTATAGCAGAAATTAAAGTTTTTTCAGCTGAATTCAGGTTTTGTTGTTCTCTCACTGTATTGTACAGGCTGTTGAGAAAGATGAAAAAACAAGTAGGTTAGCAGAAATGTTTGCTTTCATTTTTAGATGCTTCCTTCACTTCTGAAATTTAATTCTGATTAATCAGATACATCTGTCTTTATTTTGTTGTGACATGCATTGATTTGTGATGCTGTCGCTTTCAATAATGCAGAAACAGTTGCCTTTATTATGAGAACCAGCAGAAATCAACATGCAGACTAACTTTATTTTTAATCTTTAATTTTTTTTTCATTATGTATGGAGCAAGTTGCGTGGATGATTTTAAAAACAAAGCTACAATTAAAACTAGATTAAATTTGAACTAAACCATAGCAGAGGAAACTCTCTAGCCGTAATATATGTTTATGCAATTCACAGATGTAGATTTTACAATACATTTTCAGAACCATTTCTAGATAAAAACCATTGCTGGTAAGAATTAATTAATTTGCCCAGGATATATCACATTTCTATGTGCTGTTATTACAATATACATATTCAGGCTCCAGCTAGTTCTCTCTGTGCATTTGCACTGTGCACCTTGCTTCATAATTGAAGGTGGTAAAAAAATCATGGTACAATGATGCATTGTTTTCCATAACATTAGTATTTCACAGAAGTGAATCTGTATTACAAAATGTATATTTTTGTATGATATTACAGCATAGTAATTTAGATTAAACTAGTTATAATTTATGGTGCCAAGCCAAAAAGCTATTTAAGATGCATTAAAATGCAGAACCATGACATTTGAAATTCTGATGTTCTTAATATGACAAAGGTTATTCTATGGAGTTTTACTATAATACGAAATATTAATATTTCACAATACAGTTTTGATGAAGTACAATTTGCCTAGCTTGCATATGATAAAGAAATTAAATGCTTACCAAGGGAGTTCAGTGAGAATTAAAGCCCCGCCTGAACATCTGCTTGAAATGTTATTATCCTGTCCTACTGACAGCATCGCTCCCTCATTGTTTTTCAAGATTGACAGCTGAATATTGTACTGATTTCTGCAGCAAATATGTCTAGGTGAACTTTGTTTGGTTTTTAGGAATTTAGAACATGCTTTTGATTTCCATCCTATAATTTTTTTTATACTCTTGACATTTGTAGATGCCAGATTGAGGTCTAGTATGCTGTAGCAAAGATAGACCATTGACTTGCAACGAAATGCCAGTTGATATCTCAGTAAACAGAAATATTACTATTCTTTATTGTGTGGTCTGTATGAAAGCTGTATGGGCTTTCTTTGGGGAGACAAATGATCAGATTGTTAATGTCAAATATAAAAGAGACTGTTTGCCTTTCTACTAAATAGCATTAGACAACTTTTATTAACTACATTTTTGAATGGAAAAATGAGCATTTTACAGGATTCCTTAGCACACAACACTCAAGTTAGTTTTTTGTTTTACAATTTTTAAAATCATTATTATTGGTTTTAATACTCTTAGGAGTTCTTTATGTCCTTCATTTTTAGTATTTCTGAAAAAAAAATTAATAAGAAATACCATCTTTATTGTTGCACAATTTGTGCATTTTTAGATCAGTGCATAAAATCAGCAAAGTTTAACAGGAGAGGTAAAAGGCTATGCTAGGGATATGCTATAGAATGTAATTATTATTTTTTTAAAATGCTGTAGTTTTGCCATTGTATTTTTATACAGAAAATGTGTTACTTGCCTACAAAAAAAGAAACAAATAATTCTGTGAATCTGAGTAAGTAGCAGGAAAATTATTTTTCTCCCTTTTCCCCAAGAAAAAGTATTTCTCTGATTTGTTCAACTTAAGGACCAAATCTCATCTTTCTTCTTAGTTTTATCCTATCTCTGACCCATATAAAGAAGGCTACAGACTTCTTTAAATGCAAATAACTTCAATAGCTTCAAAATTGCTGTCTGAGGAACTGGAATGGACTGTGTTTAACTATTCTTTTCCCTCAGTCCGTACACGTGGTGATGAAGGGGTTTGGCACCCTGGAAGAATCCCAGTCTCGAAAGATGTAGCGCAGCTTTAACACAGTGAAACAGACACCAAATGTTCCAGCCTGAGAGCTTTAACAAAGTCATTATTGATAAGCCAAGGCCTTTCCTACCACAGCTGAAGGCTGCACCAAGTAGATGCATGCCTTAAATTGTTGCAGGCATGCCTCTTGACACCAGAGGCAATTTGCAAGTGAGGTACTTTGGGCCCTTTAACAGTCTGTTTTTACCATCAGTAAATCTGTTTATTTTGGCCAATTAATGCTTTGAATGCTGAAGATAACAAACTGCATTTTTAAAGCAAGAGTCTAACAACAGTCCATAAAAAACCTCTGTCTCTCTTTGTGATTGTAGTACTATTTTAGAAATGAAAAACTTTGTAGAAGTTCATGATAAAAATTAAACCTCTGGGGTTTAACTCTTCTTGTAGCATTAAATATCAGAGAAATGCTGCATTTCTGCAGTTAGAGTCTCTCTTCTGTACAAATTATCTCATGGAGAAGTCTGTTTTCTCAAGGCATGGAGCAGAATGTGACAATTCATCAGTGGAAGACAAAGAAGGATCTGTCATGCAGGGGTGTTGAACATTGAGTCAGTAAACCTCATCTGTGCTGAAGGATAGATTTTTACAAGCAGAGGATCAGTAATTTTCTTTCTATATTATCTCTTTTTCTGCCATTGACCCTTATGGAGCACAGTGAGCTTGGCTGTAGCTTTTGTGCCTTATGCCTTGAGTTAGTGGCCTAAGTTCCACAGAGTCTAAGCTGGTAACGACTTACCTTCCTCAAAGCTGCACACAAAGCTGTCCAGCAAAGGTAAAACCAGATGGGTGTGCAAAATTGGTTCTTGGTAGGCTACAGGATTCTTAATTATGTCTGAGGATTTGGTTTCTTTTCATCTAGGGATTTTTTACAAAGTATTTAGAGATTGTTGCTTTTCCCTGTCTTTTCTTCTGGAGTCAGTGGTTTAAAACAGGCTAGCAAGAGTCCGTAATAAAATGTATATATGACCATTAACCTTGAGCTTGAATATTTTAGGCAGCTTATGTATAAAAGACTTGTAAATTGGTCTTTAAGGTATTTTTAAATCTGAAAACTGTTGCATATTTTAATGAAACTCATAGTGTACTTCTGGTGGCATAATTGAGAAGCAGTTCCACTGTAATTTTGGATGTGCATACAGATTGAAACACTGAGTAGTTTGCTACATAAACCTTTATATAAAAAATAGCTTCCAAAAGCAGGAGTGTTCATTCCTGCTCAATATATACTGTTCTGGTAGTGACCAGTACTTAAGGGAGGATGTAATTTCTATTCATAGTGTAACTATTACGCAGTCAGTCAAACAAAATGGGTGCAAATTTTACACTTGTTGAAAATCAGAACAGTGTTTCTTTTTGTATTGAAGACGCTGCTTTGCTCTTCAATAATTTTTTTCATTTACCTCATTCTTCTGAAAATACCTGGAAATATTTATCAAGAGAGCACACATGCATGATTTTCCAAAACGGCTGAGGTTCTGCAGTTCTTGTTGGCTGTATTTTTATTATCACATCCAGGATAAACAGGATTCTAAAAAGCAAATAATGTAACATACTTGTGTAAAATATTGTTCTACTCTATTTTTCTGTAGTTGTTTTTTATGTCCTTGGGAGGTTGTTGGTGATCTTGGCAATGACTCACATAATTTTTTTTGTCTGAAAGGAATTCAGCTAAAAAGGCGGTTTGAGTGTAAGCTAGAAATTGCTAAGTGTAACTCTGAAATTTAGAATTTTCATGCTTGTTCCATTCTCAATTCAGATTTCTTGCAAACCTTTTAGTTGTGTGCCAACCAGCTGCATGTAACTTTCTTAATTGGTATTAATGTATTTTATAATTTATTAGAAAAGGTTGTAGTATATTTTTCTTAATATTTACATTTAAAACACACCTATCTAAGATAATTACAGCATAAGGCCATATTTAACATTTTTGAGTTTTCTTAGTATAAATTACAAACTTCCATATTTTCTGGAATTTTTATGATGCACTTTTATAGCTAACCACAGACATTCAGGAAAAAATGAAATCTTTATTTTGTTGTTATAGAATTCAGAAGTTCCCCTTCTTCAAGTCATTGACTTTTTGCCTTTCCCCATTTGTTTAAGTACATGTGTCAGAGTTTGGGTTTTTTCCCTTCATTTCCACATTTTAATTATAAAAAAATCCAGAACACCATCCAGACTTTAGCAGGCCTACTGAGATACTGAAAGAGAATAAAGGGAAGGTGCTCTTCATTATTCAGTTGCTCTAATTTACAGTCTGGCATCTTTGCTGAGGTCTGGATTAGTTTCTGTGGTCAAATGTTGGCTTCTGCAAAAGTCTAGGTGACACTTTGGGACCCCCTCTCTGCCCACTAACATTATAAGGTTGCACATGCTTTGGGGGAGACCTGCTCCCAGCACTGGGCCTCCTCCCCTGGACCAGCTGGTTGTTTCCTGCTCCAGCTGAGCATGGGGAAAGGCAGCCGTGCTGTTGGGTGACTGCTTTGCTCTCTGAACCATGACAAGCTGAGGAGACCTGAAGCATCTCATGCAGCAGTTATTGCCCCGTGATTCCTGGTTGGACCATGGAATCTTGCAACGTGTTTGCAGAAATGTGGTCCCAAATTGACTCTGCGGGGACACTCTCAGATCAGTGTCAAGCATGTACATGGTGCTGTATAGCTCGTGTTAAGAATTTTTGCAGGCATTAGCTGGAATGATGTAACTATTTCTGAGCTGGCATATGCTTCCACACACAGGTTTACAGAATTTAGCTTAATCACTTTTCAAGGAATTTTTGGTAATACCAATGTAGCTTCTGTGTAAAGGCAATACACTTCTTAAGTGTTTGAGTTATCTCAGGTCTTGAGTTGCCACTTGGTAAATGAAATGGGTAAGGCTGTGTTTAACATCTGATTTGCCCACACAAGAAGTTAAGAAAGCAAGGAGCTGATTTTTGAATCTCATGGTGATATAATTGCTTTTACTCCTGATTGACATTGTTGCAAAAGCAGAATGAAGTCCCATATGCTTAAAAAACCTGACAGGTTCTTTTGCTAAAATACCTGTTACTAATCCAAATATGTATGTGAGTGTATTCTAAATAACATTTCTAATCATTATTTGAAATATAGATTTACCCTTTTTTTTTTTACTATAATACAGACTGTGGAACTCTATCCTTCAGTCAGGAAGTGTAGGATTTTGTAAATAGATCTTCTAGAGTTAATTCCAGGGGGAGACAAGTGTATCCATTCCACAAGCTTTGGAATGACTACTTTAAGAATTAAACAAAAAGCTCTCGTCACTGCTAATTGAAAAATCCAGTTTTTGGTCAATAGAAAAAGGAAATAAGAAGACATTTTAATATTCCCTTAATATCCATGTTATGTTAGTCTTTAATTGTCACTTCTCACATCATGTATTATAAGGCTATACAACTTTAGATTTGTGTGGAGGACTTGATACTGCTTCAAAATTATTCCTACTGAATTACACCAAAGCTATTAAATTATTATTGAGTATTGACATTTTATACTTTAAAGTAGTCTATTTTGGCTTTCCTGGTGCATTTTGAACTATGAAGAAATTGATTACAATGCAAGCTATAGGTTTCAAAAGCAGTTATGTGTACCTTTTCTATGTTTTAGAACATATATTTAAACCTATTATATGCTAGTAAGTTTAAAAATTATTTTTTCCTTAACTTCTGCTTGCCTGATTTCTCTGATAATTTAGTGCAATATAAGAGTTACGAAAAATTTAAATTCCTAAACCATATTACAAATGAAAAAGACATAAGCTAATGTTATAGCTGAATGTTTCTTTGTTAGCAGCTGACCTTCTATTCCTAGAGAAAAGAAAGTCTTGGCTAGAAGACAGTTCAATAAATGAACAGGCTATATATTGATTTTTCTCCCTCTTCCCTTGTTATGTAATATGATTTCCCTTCCCTTGCAAGGGTTGCTGTTGTACAGGATAGGGCTGGGATCATGGTCGTGGAAGCGTATGGGAATGTGTAGACTAAGGAAGGCTGTCACAGCAGTCAATAAGATCTGAGAGGTGTTGACTAATTGCCTGCTAATTACACAGTAAATTGTCTAATTAAGCTGATGGTTAATTAGGGTACGCTCGCACAGCAGTCTTATGGAATTTTTGTCTGATGTCTGGGAAGCAGCTTGTGTAATTGGCAAACTGGTAAGGACTGGCAGAGAACATGACTGGGAAGCACGCTGCCAGTAGATGACAGAATAAGGATGCGTTTGCACAAAGGTTGTCATGTGAACGCGGAGGGGTTTGTTAGCCTTCTCCAGCTACGTGGCAGCGAGCACAACGAGGAGTCGAGCTGAAAGCTGCTGGAAGCTGTAAATAAAATAAGGTTTAAGCGTGTAATATCAGAAAAGCAGTGACATGTGCTCTTGTATTTTAATAATTTTGAACTTTAGATAAACACAGGGTATCAAAATTCTTATGTAAAGGGCTTCACCAAACTGTGTGACTTGACCGTGGCAGTAATTATGGTATTGTGACCTGTTTAGTGGAGTCCCAAAATGATCCTGTGTCTGGGGACATGCTATATATGTACATTGATGATGAAAAAGTATAGCCGTTAATAAGGATGCTTGCCAGCCATCATAACTGTCATGTGTGGTATTCTCAATGCACTTTAGTTGGCATTGTGTCCATCCCTAGATGTATGAGCAGGTCATAATGATACTCTGAAAAAAATATGTGTACGCTAAGCATAACTATAATATCATTAATGAAAGTATCTAGATTCCAGATTCTGACCCGAAGAAAAAGGAAATGGTCAGGAATATTAACCAGAGAGAACCTGGACAGTAGAGGAGTACAGACACCAAATTCAGTAAAGCATCACTTTGCTGTGACTTACCTTTTTCATTCATTTTCAATGACATGCTACTTGGACTTTCTGAAAGTTAATTACAAATGTAAGTTTCCTGCAGAATCAGAATTTTGCAACACAATATTGGGTCTTCACATTACATGATTTCAATTTGAGTTATGTATCTGCAAAACCTATGAAAAAAATAGCTCTTCTGTGTATCAAGAGCTAAACCAAAGAGAGAGTGTGTGTATATATGTGCTTATTTGTTAAGAATGTTTTGATGTCACTTGAGCAAAGTAACACTTAATATCCACTTTGATTCTTGGAAATTATATTTGTTTCAGAGGTCCCCATCTTTTTACTTCTAAGCATTTGGAGTATGTGGTTTGGGCACAGTGTCTTTCTGGAACAAAAAGTAAAATCAAGTGAATTCCAGATCTGGATTGCTGCTGAAACTGGATTTTCATTTTTTTCTTTTAAATTTAAACCACATATATGTTTTTTTTCTCCCACAGAAATAGTATTTTCAAACAATCAAAATTTGATAGATCAAATTATACATTCTTTGAATTAATAAAGCCATTTTTTTCCTATGATCTTGCTGCTTCTACTTCCCTGCAACTGCACAGTTAAAAATGCCTTTATGTAGCACTCTCTATATTGTGAATTTTTGTTTATGATTTTTCCTTCAAAAATAATTGAGCAAAATCATGGTACACTAAGAGCATTCTCACTGTGCCAGTCATTAGACACAGAACTCCAAACACAGGCTAATCTATAAGGCCTTAGACCTGCTCTGAGGGGGATTATAATACTTGTAATGTTGCTCCTATGTGTATATTTGCACAGACAAAAATGCTACAATTCCTCTGCATCAGATCCTGTGAATTGTTGCATAAAATGAAAAAAAGTGTAGTACATTGATTCAAGTCACAACCATACACGGAGGCCTTGTGTACATAATTTTCTTTTAAACAAAAGACACTTTAAATTTCCATTTAATGTTTACATGCATGATTTTTCCACATCCATCTGCACATATGCAAAAACAAACCTCTTCAATTAATTTTTCCTTACTGTTTTTAAGGATTATTTCGTAAAAGCATTGGAGAAACTATTATTTTTGTCTCTGACAGCATGTTCAGGAACAAAGCTCACTTCACCAGCCAACTGCAGGAACTGAAAGCGTACAGTGCAACCATCACAGTTGCTTTCATTTTCTGTCATGGGGCAGCAAATGGATATGTTCTAATGCATTTTAGTCTCTAAAGACAAAGAAAGGAGTTCAGAGGATAATTGTTACCTTATTATATCCTTCAAAAGGAATTTCTGGCACATGCTATTATGATTTATGTTTTAATAAATCACCAAACATAGAAGAGCATATTTCTGATAATTCACATGGTATAGTAAATGTATGTATGTAAAGCCCTATTGCAACATCATAGTCTGTAATAAAAATTGTATGGCAATAATTCTGCTGTTAAACAGCATCAATAGCCAACTTGTTTTAGAAAGAATTTTTTTTAAACATACCAGGTTTTTTTTATATGCAGTTGTAGCTCTATCTTATATGTCTGTGGAATCTAACAAGACTGGGGACATTTCCCAAATGCCCCTAGTGCTTCTGTCCCAAAGCATCTTCTGTGTCCATTTTCAAGCCTCAGCTTCAATGGAGTCAGAGGAGCACGCTGTCTGCGCGGTGTTGGTGTTGTGTTCAGCTTTATTGCCTCTGATGGTTCTCTCCCTGTGTTGTTCAGGAGGGTTCCTGTTTGCACCCTTTTATTTAATGTGTGTATCAAGCCATAGAGAAGGTTTAGTAAAGTGACATTGATTGAAGTGTTTTCAATATGTCGAAACTCAGCTTTATAACTCTCAGCTGATTTAGCTGGAGCAGTTGATTGCATTGTTCAGTGTTTGTGGGAGACTGGGGCATGGTTGAGAGCATGCTGAGCAAAAGTCAATCCAGACAAGATAGGAGTAATGCTGGGATCGTTAGAGGAAACATCCAGAGGCTACAGCAAGAGAATTATCAGTCCTTCTGGCTGAGGGATGTAGTTCCATTCCAGGCTGTACCTGCAACAACAGATAAGAGCCAGAAGCCTACCACCCCTTTTATTTTCTGAACACAATCTTTGCAATGAGTATCCATGCCTTATAGTTCAAGATTAACTGACTGCCCAAATATTGTCAGTGGTAGCAAACTTCAAGGCTTGAATTCTGCAAAGGGAATCGAATCTGCATGCAGCCCATCCTGACTGTTTTGGCTGCACTGGGATGGAACTCAGAGAGGTGCTGGCAGTTCATGTCACACTGTTGTTGCACGTGCTTGGAGCTCCTGCCCAGGGTGATCTGTAACAGCCAAAATCCCTTAACTCCAGCACAAACTTGAGGAACTTTTCCCTCCCTAACTTTGCAAGAATTGAGGAAAGGATTAATATTATGTTGCTACTGGTTTTTTATTATTCTGTTTAAGTTTATATTGCTGCCAAGAACAGTGTTCTCAGAAGGTCAGTTGATTCTGCTCCTGTGTAGGAGGTATATTTTAAAGATTGACAGGAGTACCTGGAATAGGTGATTTCACATGGAGGTAATGCAGGTGTCAAACACATAAATAAGCAAAATCTTATTTTCCTATATTCTGGGTATATTAAAACTCAGATGAATTTCTCTGTTGACATTTATGGATTTTTTTGTTTGGTATCCATAAATGTTTTGTGCCTTTAAGGTGAACAGAATATTGGAGTCCATGTCCAAATTTTTGGAGTATGTATTTTTGAGTGTCATGTTTCTCAAATGGTTATACTTTTGTCATTTCTTATTCCAAGCTAGAAATCTGCCTTTATTTTGGTTAAACTTGAACAAATCTATCAGCCAAAAAACTCTAAATTGTATATTATAATTTATTTTTCTAGAAACAGAAATGCAAATTTAATTTTCACAATAATACAAATTATACTGTATCTATCCAAATACATAGTTTTCTTTACTTGAGCAACTTCACTCTCATAATTTAATGTACATTTTTGTTTCTGTTTGAACACTGTGGTTTAGAGCTCTCAAAATATATGAAAGAGAGAGTAAGAATATATTTAAGAGTAAAGTGTTAAAATGAAAGACCAAGGACCATGAATCTTAAGACTTCTGTCTTATGCCCCTCTCTACAAGACTAAAAGTGATGCTTTGCTACTGTAACAAAAGTTATTCTTACTGTGTATTTTGAGTTGTATACCTGTAGATAAATAAGCTCTGTCTTGTGATGTTGCTTTCATTGCTTTTTGGGTGGGTTTCTTTTTTTGTTTCTTGCATTCCTCCTTTAACACAATTAAAATAAAACTAGTGCCAGAGAGTGCAAAGATTTAATGCAGTTTTAAATGACCAAAAAATAAGTTTCTACAAAAAGAGAGTGACTTATTTCAAGCTCTGTTAAAATTATATCTGGTGGTCAAATTTATGCAGAGGAGAGACTTGCTTCTGTATCCGACGTCCTCCATGTCTAGCTTGCTTCAATTATCATCAAGAGTTCACATTCCTACCAGGTCTCTTCCTCGTGTGTTTTTCTTGTCTTTTAAGAAATCTCTTGTCAGCCAGCCATTTCTCTGCCTAAATGAGGGTGTATTATGGGCAGTGGACCATCCCTACTTGTTTGTTTTTTTCAACATGCGCTGGACTGCTTCCTGTTTCTGCTGCTAATGTTGGAACACAACATCACCCATATTCCTGCTTTTCTATCTGTTAATCAGGATTTCACAGTGTGTTCACTGGTATTCAAAACCATGATGTTAGTACAAATGTTACATACAAAATAATATGACTTAATGGCATAATTGAGGATGTAGTATTTGCATTCAGCATGCATGTTTACAGTGAAGCGTCTTGATATAGTTGAGCTCTCAGGGACAGAAACATCAAGTGCAACAAAGAAAAACACTTTTTTTCCAAGTGGTAGAAATGAGAGTTGTTTATTTTAAGAGATCTTATGTAAACGTAACTGGGGGAGGAAAAGTAAGCCAGCATTTCCAGCCAATCCATGCCTGCACACACATATCTCTTCTGGCTGGAGCTTTCCCCTTTGGTGCCGTTAGCATTTTCATTTCAAAAAACGACAGTCTGCAGTGGAAGCAGTAAAAATGTTCAACCTGTGGTTTAAATTATTGATTTTTTTGAATATTGAAGCTGTATTTCAAAAGGGGTTTTGTTTGAGTTACTTCTGGGTAGAGGGTTCCAGAGGTAATTTGATATCTAAAAGCCTGTGTATTTCGAAGCCATTTCAGTCTTTTGAGTTCCTTCAGCTGATCAGCTGATTGGGTAAAATACCTTATTGTCTCCTGAATTGCAGGCAATAGATAAACTGCAGCTCAAGGTTAGCACGTAGACTAGCATACAATGCTCTTGGTGATTTATTATGTGTACTCAGTGTCCAATCAACTGACAAAAAGTACCTCATTTATTTTTAATGCAGTAACTTATCTTCACTTAAAAAAGAAAAAATCTTTTGAGATGGTAGTGTTCACAATCAGGATGGGGGCAGCTCTGTTTCCTGTATCTTTAGGCAAATTAGGTATATTAGGTAAATTCATGGTATAAAATCCATGGTGTAAATAAGAAGTAGGTGCAAGTATTTTCACAAATAGATTGTTACATTACTGCAGAAGAGAATGACTAGTGAAAGAGAAGCCACTTTTAAAGAACTGCAGTAGAAGTGGCACTTGTGTTTATATGTGAGTTCTTTCACAAAGGGCTGGGTTGGTGGTGGTTGTACATATACAGTGTTTAGGAAGTTAGCCATTCTCAGCACCCTTCTGTTCACAGGAAAAAAATGGTATTATTTTAATAAGGCTCAGATATGGTGGTGAAGCCGTATTGGAATGTATATGGGAGTTGATGAGACCTGTGAAAAGTAAATTAATTGCAGGAATGGGCCCAGTTAAGAAGGTTGTTATCATTAATGACACTAAATATCATAGAGTAATGGGGTGAGTCAGATTTTATACAGGTGCTTTTTTTTTCCCTTAAGGAGGCTATAGGTTAAAGAATACCACAATAAAAGATTTCACTAAAGTATGAATTATGCAAGTTAAAAATTATGCAACTTATTTTTGCAAATATGCATATATATTGCATATGTATTTATATAAAATTCAAATATATTAATGTAAGTCATGAAAATGTGTGGCATAGAGCTTATATAATTCCCGGTTGATTTCCCTCCTATAATAATGCTATCACTACAATACAATCCTTCAATAACTAGTTTCTGTGAGTGTAGTTTAAGAATTTGTCAAAGTGTGCTGATACTCTTGGGATACTGTACTGCATGACAGTATTTTGCATTGTAGTTTACAAAACCCCATTTAAATACCATGGGAATTAAAGTTCCTGCAGTACTGGTGTATGCACAAAATAGTTTTATCCGTCCTGTTCTAGGTGTGTAGCAAAGAAGTCTGCTCTGCTCTGTACTGGCTGCACCTAGGGGAGATGTAAAAATCCAGACCCCTAATGCCTCCAAAACTAGAAACATACAGTCCATACCTGCCTATATACTTTATTGTTTTGCACATTAAGTGAGCATTGGCTGTGCTGTATAGATTAGTCTCCATACATGGGGATAAAACTTTGGGCTGGGAGGAGTATCGGTAATTCCTGGGTGCATGAGGTGATGCTGGATCTCGGCGCTGTGCAGCTCTCCTTGGCCCTGATGCAGACTTGGCTTCATTGCCCTTGGTGTGAGATTGCTCCCATGTCTGACGTGGCAGTAGTGGGTATATCCTTCTCCTTGCTGATGTTTTGCAGTGAGCTGTGCTTTAAACTCCATAGTTCTGTGGTAGAAAAAAGGATGTGAAGACAATCCTTATGTTCTATTTATCACTAGTATAATTATCCCTAACCAAGGATTTATTGTGGGCCCAAAAACCATATTTCTCTTTATACATCCTTGTGCCTGACTTTTTGCGTTTAGCATCAGAAGGCTTTTGAATCCTTGCCCCAGTTTTAAATCAATATTCTATTGGAATAAACAGAGCACCTGCATGTCAAGCTGCCCTCTCTAGCTCAGGACAGATTTACTCTTAGTATTCCAATTTTGAGCATGCATAAGCCTTTTGTAGCAGGTCTCAGCTGGCTATGCCATTAATGGTGCCAGAGATCCTGCCACAGCTGTCATATACTTTCTTGCACCCCTGTGGCAGTAATAGTGGGAACATTTACCACAGATTCCCAAATGAAACCCTAACTCAATTACAGTGTCTAACAACCACCTTCCTATTGATTTCAAGGGGAATGGACTTCATATCTACCTTATCTGTGTGTGCCTGCTACATCCTCTGATGAGCATATTTACTTAACTGACAGACCTGAGCAATGACTCCAGAGAGGCCTGGGGTTTTGGACCTGTTATACATTTAATGAAAAAGGACATGCTTAGCTTAGAATAATGTTTTTCCTCAGTGGTAAATAAGATAATTGTCCTGCTAGGAATTTCCATGTATCAGGGCTACTTTCAGTTCTTACAAGAATATTTTAATGAGCTTTGATCTTTTTGCTTTATTAAATTAGTGTTTTATGTCCCACAGGGTGGATTTTTAAAAGCCAATAGAATGTGTCATTTTTCACGGGCATTTAAAATAGGTAATAGGTAATGACTAAGATACTGCTATGAAAACTTCAGGTGAATGTAGAGGAAAACCAGACTTGAGATGGGGCCTCTCTGTCTGCCACAAGCAGATGGGAAACAGAGCTCATCCTTTGGCATAAAAATTCTATGTGCACTTGAGCACTTCTCCACATGGATTTCTGTCTGTCAGAGAACGTACAACATCTGCAAACACTGAATGTTTATTTATTAAGAGCTCAGTCTGGAAAAGCAGAATCAGCCCATCAGGCTGGCAATCTCCGCTTCGAAGCTCTCAAGTGGAAAAAGCCATCTCTGTCTAGATTAGGGAGCCCAGGTGTGGTGCCCCTTGTGATGACTGATGGATGATCTCATGGTGCTCTCAGAGAAGCTCAGACCTACTAATGACAGATCTGGGCATGTGAGTTCCACCCTTCCTGAGCTCAGTCCACCCAGGGTTTACATTTCCAAACCCTTTCCCTGGCATGTGTACATGTGCTAAGTTCAATATGAGCTTTCTTGCAAGAGAAATCCTTATCAGTCAAAATATGCCAGCAGAGTTTGTTCCCATGATTCTGGGGGTCAGAAAAAACTTGTTAGTCATTACAAAAATGGTAACTAATTCAGGATGATAGTTTAATTTGCAGTGCAAGATTTGACATTCCTTGCAAGCTGTTTAATAGATAAGTAATTTTGAAAGAATTTTGTCAGTTTTTTGATTTTTGTTTATTTAGCTTAAACCTATTCTGAAAAGTATTTCAATTTATTTTATGTCTATGAACATAAAATCTAACAGTTTGCATGCAATACTGTTATGTGTGTCCTTGCTCTGGTAGCCAATACGAAGAGGGAAATGATAGGGGTTTTTTTCATGGATTTTAAGGTAGATGAGACCTCTATGAAAAATCAAAATCTGTTTTAAAGATCCTGCCTGAAATGTAATGCTGAATTAAAATTTATTTGAATCTCTTACAAGATGTTTAAATACTGAATTAAAATTCATAGAGGCTGATATTTTTGTTTGTTTTTCCCAATGATTATGTTAGCCAGATCTCCGTGTAATCAGGCTCCAAGAATGTGGCTCAGCCTTGCAAGGCCTCCTCTTACAAAAGACCCTTTGGCTTCCAGAGGAACTTTTACATAGAAGAAGATAAAAGGAGTATGTTCAAAACACAGTTAATGTTTAAGAGGACAAGTTACCAAAGTAGTAATCTGTGGCTAGATTATCATTGGAATGTAAAGCAAAATATTCCCTTAGATATTTCCACCTTCCCTGTACCTCTTTATCTACGACTTGAAATTGTTTAGTGCTACCTGGAGAACTGATACTTTGAAAGTTACAGACCTAGCTATTTAAATAGCTTCCCAAATACAATTGGTATTGTTTCCTTGAATTTGTCACCCCTAAATATACAAAAATGTTAATGAATGCTAACAGTATTTAGCACTCTTAATCCTAATGGAAAAAGAAAATATGTAAGTAGGCTCAAGATGTACCTCAATATTTGCAATTCATCCCCAGCAGAAAACTTAAATATATGCTTGAAAGAAGTAATGTGTCTCTCATTCTGATTACTAAATCCAGCAACAAAAATATTTTTGATTATACGTAAATTTAAATATAACTTTGGTGATCTGTAACTCCCTGATGCTGATTGTTTGTACCAGAATTTTAACAAATCTTTAACTAGGATTGTAGTTAAAAGATTTTTAGTCTTGATTATTTAAGAAATTTTATATTTTCCCCCTGAAGGGAGTCATCTAGTCTCTTCTCGTCCTAGGAGAATATAATAGTCTTGATTTACTTACAGAAATCTGGAGGAAAATATTTTAGTGATGGTTCCCAATTTACTGATGGAGTTTTACGAAACAGCCTCTAGTAACAGCTAGAAATACATTGATTATATGGCTTCCCTGTGAGAAAACGGTAATTAAAATTATACCACAGGTTCTATCAGGACATGTTAAATATTTAATTAAGCAATAAGTGAGCTTGGTACAGGTGTCCAAAGTTGTTGGCAGGAATTTTTTAATCCGTATTGTATTGTCTCTTGAATAAATAGTTAACTCTTGGCTTTTTTCAAGTGTGAAGTTACATGCTTAATTAGCAGCCATTAGTATTACTGTGTTAGAATTATGACACTAACTGCAATTCTCTCCTACTTTTGTTCTAGAGGATCTCATTCTGTGGTCTTCTGTGTCTTGGCTTTTAGGTCATCCTATTAGGAACCTCCTGATACTGATATTGCCCTATTGCCTTCTTACAGTGTTTTGTTTATCAATTAGAAAACAGTGTTAGAGGAAATATCATTGAGTTGTCTCTAACGATGATGTTTGAAAAAAACTGTGTTAATTTGGTCTCCTCTTCAAGTACGAGAAGAGAATTTGTATTCTCCTTGTAAGCATGACTCCTTTAGTGGCTCTTTCAAAGCTGCTGCTGCAAACTTGTCAAGAAAACTTCTTGTTCTTTCCTGGGTCTTACCTATTTTTGTAAGGGGTCTTACCTATGTTGGTTCCTCCTTGATTTTCTTAGATTCACACTTCTAAAAAGTGCCTTTTCATTCCCATTTCATGGGACCATTCAGTAGTACTCATCTAGAAAGAAGTCTTAGGAATTGCTGCTCCTTTATTTGGTCAATTAAGTACATTTACTTCACAAGTTTTGATCACTGATTTGAGGATGATATTCCCTAACAGCTGAAAATGGATTAATATTTTTAGATGCCTGTAAAAGAATTAATCTCTTAAGGAAAGCTAAGTTGTTATGATCTAAATCCACCGTAGTCCCAAGGGTAAGCACTAGAGACGGGAGTACTGTATTTCAATTATTATGCATTAGTTTTCCCCCTTTGTGAATGTACATGGGTCCTTAGAAGCCATGGCACAGAAATTTCTGTTTGGGATACAGATAAAAAGCTGCAAGTCATGCAGATACTTTATTTGCCCATGTACTGCTATTTTATTTCATGCTCTTCTCCTCAAATTATTAGCATTGCCTCATTTGCAATGTGGTTTTCTTTCTTGTGACCTCTAACAGAAAATTAATTAATGTTTTGAGACAATTACTGAACATTTTTCTCCTCAGTCACCTAAAGCAACCATTCATTGATTAGGTAGTTTACTATATCAAAACACTGAGACCCAACAATCATAGAATCATTTAGGTTGGATAAGACCCTTAGGTTCATCAAGTCCAAGAAATAACCCTGAACTGCAAAAACAGATCCCAAAGTGAATGTCTGCATAGAGATACAGCTTTCTTTCAAGAACTGTAAGTCTACTTCTCTCTTCTTTGATGAGTGTAGTTTTTGACCACAATGCAGTTTGACAGCAGAAATTTAATCACGTCCTACTGCTTAGACCTTTATCAGAAAGCTGATAAAATGTGTGCTCATACTGAACGTTAGCAAGAAATTTTTCAAATGTCCTTCAGGTTTTTTTTCTTTCTCTCCTCTCCATCCCTCACTTTCCTGTCTCTCACAGAGAAATTGATATAAAGCTGATGAGAATTTGGATTTGCTTTGAAAGCATCTTTTGTTCAAAAAATAATTTTAACCTTGTGATAAAGATTGCTTTTTATATTCTGTTGAATGTGATATCTAGTAATTGTTTGTCAAGACAAAGTACTGTAGGACATAATACATTTTAAAAATTATCTTTTGTAATTACAGTAAAAGTGTTCTTATATTCTAATGTCTAGAAAACAAGCAAATATGTCAAAAATGAGGAAAAAAATTAAATTACATGTTTTAATTTTAAAGCAATATGGCCCTGTATTGTAAAAAGTGGGGTGGTTTTAAACTGCTCAAGGGAATGTAATTGTAAGCAAAGATCAATACTTCATTTTCTTGTGAAATATAGAACTCAAATAGAAAGTACTCATAGATTTGGCATAAACATTATAGATCCTATTTTAATTTTTGTACTTTTACTCATAATTTGTATTGTATTCAAATCTCTTAATTTATTATTTTAGGGAGCTTTAGTTTATAATATTAGGACTTCTAGACAGACCATCGTGTCTGAATTAACACAGATTGGGGGTTGGCCATTGTTTTAAGCAAAGGCAGCAAACCATTTCTATTTGTCTTTCAATGGGGATGGGATTGTTCCACAAGTATTCTAAGGTAAAGAGAGCAAACTTTTTTTTTCATATATTGATTTAGTAAGATTATCTGAAGTGCCAGGGATTTTGCTGTCTTCATCACAAGTTATCAGTACTGATGGCCTTCTGTCTGTTCTTCTTTAGTGAGAAAGGCATGCTGAGCAAGCAGCAATGATAAAAGCTTAGGTAGAAATGAAGTTCAGTGTCTCTAAATTTTGAAGTTTCTCATGCATTCTCATGGTTAAATCTTAAAGCACTAATGAGACAGTATAGAAAAACATCAAATATGTGATGACTAAACCTCTAACTTGTCATTTGTCTTTCACACAATATGAGTGGTTCAGCAGTTTTTCTCCAAAATCCTGACACATTGCTTTTTCCCTTATGGGGCTGCAGTTTTCACTGCTAACTTAGTGATTTGGAAAGCCAGCTTACTCACTGAAGCTGTAGTGTTAAATTGGTTTAATAAACACAAATGGGATAGTTTAATGTTGTAAAAGCATTTATGAGGTAATGGTCTATTTTTTTTTTAAATAGTATGCATAACTCAGCTTATTCAGTCCAGAAATAAAGTAGAATATTAAGGGAGATTTACAAGCACTGTTTGTTCTCCAGACTTCTGGAATGTAAGTACAGATTTAGGTACTTTCACCTTTGCAAACACAGGACAAGCAGACATCAAAAAAATCTACCTTAGAATATTTCTAAGGTATTCTTTTCCCTTCTGTAGCATACTAGATCTTGTTTGTAAAAGCTGAAGGAACACAGTTTGTAAGTTACAGCAGGGTTCCTTTTCAAGATGTGTTCTGCACTAGTGGAGAGATGAGAACACTTATGCTTTAAATCGTGAATGTGAATGATGTGAAAAATGGTGGAAGTCTGAGGAAATAGTACATTTTTAAATTTGGTTCTTATTTTGGTGAAGGAACTTAAAAATAATTATTTTGCATCGTTTTATCATGAAATGCTATCTGCCTTCAAGAGAAGGAGAGTAATGAAGAGGAAAGAGAGAGCTAGGTGTAGACTTCATTCACAAAAGCAATGAAAAAAAGAGGTGTCTTATGGTACTATATTTCTCATATCTGGTGATGGAGAGATTAGAGCAGTTTCTTCATGGTGGGATGTTCTGAGAAGTTTTTCTGTCAAGGTGGTTGTAATTTTTAAAAAATGTCTCTGTGTGCACTGAGGGAAAGAAAAGGAGAGAATAAGGAAGTGATTTTGATGAGGTTTTGTACTCATATGGGAAGAATAAAGTCTGGCCTATTCCCTCACTAAAAAAAAAGTTCTAAATGCAGGTGTTACAAATTGAACAGGTAGCATTGTGTGCAACATAGCAGTGGTTTGTGGAGTGGAAGGAGCCAGCGGCTACATCAAACTGCCTTGGGCAGAAATTCTAAGCAAGCTTTCTTGCCTTTCTCTGTGAGCCAGTAAGTCTTCCTATGTGTTGCAAAAATCCTACTCTAGCAGATAAGATCTTCATGGTTGTAACTGTTGGAATGGTTTTGTGCTTGTAGAGGTCCTTGCTGCTCATTTATCTTCCAGTTCAGCTGGAAAAAATTGTGAGCTTGGGGAAATGCAGGAGAGCAAGTCAGTGCTTTGGGCCTCATAAAAGAAACCCTGCAGAGATGTAGGATGTTCTGATGGAGGAGAGGAGGAAGGAACAAGTTGGAAAGGTTGTGTAGGAACAGTGCTGAGTGCAGTGGTATTGTTGCTTCAGGTTTCACTTGCCTTTTGTGGATGGTTAAAACTCCAGAAGGGGTGATACTAGACACAGTCTGGCTAGACAGCTGAGTCACAGAAGAGGCAAATCATCACAAGACCTTGAGTGAGAGTTGGCAGGGAATTACGAGGACATAAGTCTGTGATGCCATTCGTATCTATGAGGGTGTGCAAGCAGCAGTGAGCCAGATTTTCAGAATGCTTTAACTACTGTGATATTAGGCAGAAAAAGGCAATGTCTCCTTCTCCAGATTTTCACATAGGTGAAATTGTAATGAAGTTCTACTGTAATTAGTGATAACTGCAGGGAAACCTGAATCTTGAAGTTGGGAGGTTGATTAAAGAATTTAGAAAAGGAGCTTTAAAAACATTTCACACATACTAGATTTTGACATCTATACAACCTTTTCAATAAATTTTTGAAAATCTGGGAAGGAAAAAAATCATAAATTGCTTAAATAACTGCATTTTTCAGCTACTGCACTTTGTTTTTCAATTAAAGAAGGTGGTGTATTGAACATAGTAAAGTAGAAATTTACATTTGGGCTGTTTTTCTTAAATTGCAGTTTACTGTCTACTAACTTTAAGTATGCTGTTTTGACATACTTGACTAAAATTACCTTAACAAAGTATTTAATTAGATCTCTCCTTCATAAAGAGGCCAGTGTGGCTGCTTTGGTGCTCACATTGACGTTTAGTGAACAGCAACCCCGGGAATGTACAGCCACATACCCCCCTTGGCAAGTACAATGACCTCCCTCCCTAGAAGAAAGAAAGGTCAAATAAATTGACTTTGTTAGAAGTAGTAATCTGCTCATTGTGTTTAATCTTTTTTCTCATATTAATGAAAAGAAACTGGCAATAGTCACTAATTCCTATCTGCTTTCATAAGTTAAATCTGAGAAAAGCTTAATTTGAAGTATGAAGTGACTTTCATTGACTTTGGGGGCCAACACTGCAAGTCGAGTCGTCCGTGTCTCTCAGAGTGAAGGAAACTATGTTAACACTTGTTACAGCATGATTAAATGTATTTTTAAAATCCAAAAATCCTATTTGAAACCTTAATTGTGCTGCAGCTATTTACTTTGCAGAACACCTGTACTTCAGATGTGAATAGTTGTACAACTGCTTAATATATTAATTAAAATTACAATTAATTTATTTTCTTTCCATATCCAAAATAAAAATGCCCAGATGTTCTCTTAAACAACTGTCATGTAAAAGGGATGATTTTCTCAAACCCTTTTTGTTTGATTGGTCTGTCAGTGCCCCATGAAAGCTTATACCTTTGTGTCCGACCAGTCTGTCACTGTCCTATTTTGGGAATCCTTCACTGAGCAGTCACCAGATCGAAGGGTGGCTCACCTGACTCAGTCAGGGTCAGACACCAACGGCATAAGAGGCAGCCCTTCCTGGGTCTCTTCACTTGAGTATGTTATCCACTGCCAGCACCCTTGAACAGCTCTCCCTAGTAGTTTACTGAATAACATTCTTTAATAATACAATAGAAAATTGTGGCAGGTTAAAGTTCAAAGATTGCTAGTGATAGTATCTGGCTGCAAACTTGTATTCAGAGCAATATATGGATAAGCTCTAATTCCTAACAAAAGCTATCTCGAGGTAGTCAGTAAGTGTACACATAGTACAGTTCTTACCCAATAGGCATCCCTACAGGGGAGAAGACAGGTTCCTTCGACTGATCCCAGAAGTTACAATGGAGTTCTCCTTATCTTCTCCCCATTTTTAACTTACTTTAATACTATTTTTTATGTTTAGGTAGAGCTTGAGTGTCTCTAGGCATATATCACGTTCAGTGGGAGTGGTCATAGCTTGGATGTGAGTACTGTCAGTATTACCTCTGAGGTAACCTTTGGGATGGAGGTATGTGTTAGTATTACATCCATGATCTTATCACGGTTGCTGGTTCAAGGGAAAAGCATATTTTTTCTCCCAGGTGTTGTGCCGTTTATCAGCTGCAAGGTACCACCAAGTTCCCCTCTTTTGCAGAATTCAACAGAGTCTGGCTATGGTGTCTCTGCTCAGCTCCACCCTTTGTCTAGTCCCCCTTAGCAGGTGTTATGTTTTGGAATTTGGGCTTGTTGACTACATTCCATCCAGGGAGTAGCAGCTCCCTATTTTCTCGCTATAATTTTCTGTACTGTTATAACTGTGTCTGTAGCTGTCCACTCCGCTCCATCATTGCCCCTTAGTGTGTTCACTGACTGCAATTCTTGTAACTTCCAGTTTTCTTTAATTTTACCCCTTCTTTTCCCACAGCAACCTTGGTATTTCAAGCATTCATTAACATACTGTCAGCTTAAATATTTTGAAAAAAATGGACAGAAAAAGAATGTTTTGAGCTCTGCAAATCAGTAGACACACACCAGAGCTTTGATATGAAAAATCATACAGATTTATCCTCTTGGTTCTTTTTATACTATTATATATCTTGTACTATATTTGCCTAATATAGCTACATCAATTGAATAGGCATGAGGTGTCATACCTCTTGGGAGACTGCTTTCCTACAACTGGCCTCTTTACACACTTTTTAAGTTTTTAGGAGACATGATTATGAAATAAAAAGTGAACTCAGTTAATGAAGAGCTGTCTTCCTGGTTCCCCTACAACAATAACTCTGAGACAGAGGTGAATGGCTTGATTAATTTCTACGTGTCATTAACTTCCATGCCCTCCGATGACAATGTTAATATTCACAACGTGAATTATTTCTGCTGATTAGTTTAGGAGAAACATGCAATGAATGTACTTATCACATCATCTACACTGTGCCCAACAACCCTTTGGATCCCCTAAAACTTGAAAGCTGTCCTGCTTTCATTGGTCATTTTAGGCAGCATGGTTGAGATTTTACAGTACAAAACTCTGTGGCAGTTACAAACTGCAAATGTGGACAGTGTGAAGCAAAACAAATTTCAGAATGACTAGTAAGGTATGGACTGATGTATTGATATATGTCTTTATTTAAATTTAGCTGACTAAAAGCTGCTGAGTGTCACAGCTTTATCTTTAAAATGTTGTCCCAAATTTCCCAGCCCATTAGACTTAAGTAGTTTAGAATTCAATGACCTGATTGCAGAGTTCAGAGATTAGTAGAGCAAATGGGGCCTGATCAATGCCTTGGGTTGTCTTTTCAGTGTGTTAATTAGTCAACAGGAAAAGAAATATATGTGTAATGCAAATTAACTCAGTCTCAGGTTACTCGAATACCAGAATTGGTCATATGCAGAAGAGGTGAATCCAAAAGCAGCAGGATATTAGTGCTTTTATCTGTGTAACACCACTTTCTTTGGTGATGTCCTGAACTAGAGATATTTGAAGGATTAGTGTGATTGTTTCTGCTGTGCTCTCCTGGAGAAATTAATAAGCTTTTGAGGCAATGGAAGAAATTCAGTAACTGAAATATTCATGATTTACAGTTGGCCCTTGATTCTATTTGTTGTCGTTGTTTCCCTTGATGTACATTAACCCCTAAACTGGGTTGTTTAGCTGTAATCTAGTACTGAATACAGTTCCCCTAATTTCCAAGTCTACATTAAATTCCAATATTTCCCCATGAAACAAGGTCATTTTATGTGGTCTTTTCTGTTATCTATGCCAATTTTTTTTAGGGTTTTTCTTTTTTTCCTCCACAGATTTGTGTTTTGGTGTGGAAAGGTATAAGCTTTGTTCTCTCCTAGCTGCTCTTTATCAAATCTTCTATCCTTGGTCTTCAGAGTACATGCAAGTGCTGTTTTTGTCATGGGCTATTCATTGCCTCCATCACATGGGGGTGTTAGATACTTGATTTGTTTTGGAGATTGGAGACATTCTTTTACCCCTGTATGTGGACCTCTGCTTTCTACTGTATACAGGGACCAGGCCAACTCATTGCTCAGGTCATCTCTTTGTAGTGGTCAGCTTTGTTTAGAATCAGTAAGGTTTTTAGGTTCAAACCTTGAAGTACTTCCTTCAGGCTTCTAGCTTCAATTCTGTGGTGCCTTTTTATGCACAGTTATTTTTATTAACAATCAAAGGCTTGCATGCATAGTTGGGATAAAAGCTAAAACTAGAGTTTCAGGAAAGAAAACGAATTATCAGTGCCAACATCTGGCCTCACAGTTCCTACAAACCAAGAAATTCAGTGTTCAATTAAAACACTAGAAGGTGGTCTGTCACATACCCTGTGGCCTGGAGCACAAGGCCTACTTCAGCTGCTCTGCCCTTACTTTATGTTTTTGGAGACAGCAGTAGCAATTGGCCAGCCACCAGAACTTCCTGTGAAACAACCTGTGGTACTATGTAAAATTCACTCCTAAGACCCAAGGCCATGAAGTTGGCTAAGCCCAGCCAATAGATTCTTTGCCTAGCTCTCCCTGTTCAGCTTTCTCATAGCCATGGCAAGAGACAGAAGACACAGAGGTTGGTAAGGCAAGTTCTGTGTAGGTATTTCACACTCATCTCAAAGAGACAACTTTCTGTTCTGTCACTTGCGTGGTTTTATTCTGTATGTACATAGACAGATTCCTTGAATCATCACATAAGTTATAAATTCCATTTTGTTTCCATGAACTGTGAGTCTCCCTGCGTCTGGGGCTGTCATGTGCTAACAAGAGACAGGAGGAGTGCCAGCGTGTCAGTCATTACAGACGCTCTCCATTTAGTTTACTCTTAACCAGGAGGGACAAATGAGGAATAGGATCTTGAATAAGGACAGCATATCCCTCCTGGGAGGAACAAAGACAAAGCAGACAGGTGGTAATATTTGGATTTCAAAGTCAGGAAGGATTTTTGAATGCAGAAACAGCTTGGTCCGGAAAGATAAAGTGATGCAGGGACACACCAGAGGGATCTCATGACACAGAAGCAGTAGGGAGGCAGTGGAAACCACCATTGGAAGAAGCAGCTGTCTGTGCTGCTGGGAAATGGGAGGGGAAAGTCCCTGGGCACCAAAGGGGATCTCACAAAATCTCAAGGAAAATTCAACTGTGAGGAAATGTAGGCAGAGAGATGTACCTGTGTTTACTATTTCACATGGCTTTGTGTATCTCTTGTGGTCGTTAAAGTGAAGAATGACTGCTTTGGAGACAGTTTGCAAAGTCTGCATTACCTGATTCAGCTGTGTGGGATGCTGCAGAGATAACTTGTCACTGGGATGTTGACTATAACTGAACTCTGGGTAAGAGTGAGTTGAAGCCATGGGGCTTCAGCAAGAGTCATGGGGTCTAAGTAGGGGTCTCTGTTCTTAGAAGAAGAGAGAAGAGATTGCCTGGAGACCCAAGGCATATAGAAAAACTTCAGAGTGTTTTTACATGGAAACTGACTGAGGCTTTGAGAGAGGCCGACAAGAGGTATAGTTGAGGCTGTAATACCTCACTCTGAATTCTTACCTGTAGTAAGATGAAAGTGACTGGAAAAACACCAAGACTTGCATATAGTAAGATAGCAACTGTTACTGTCTGTGGCTCCAAGCATTATCTGGCAAACACTTGTACACAAGCAAGCCACAAAATGGAAGTCAGACCACGCACATCATCATAATTTGCACTAAACTCAAGAATAAAAATTCCCACCAGCAGACAGTCTTTTAGCTCAGGCTTAGTGCCATATTGCTGTAGCTACACAGCTCCTGCATGCTTTGCAGCATGGCAGAAGGCAGCCCATGGGTGCTTGCAGCATGGGCAGGGTAATGCACAGCTGCACAGGACCACGTGCACTCTGTGCCCTAAGGACTCGGGTCAGATGTCCAGTGTTTCAGTCATAACTTTGCCTGTTCCCTCACAGGGATCATGGCTAGTGTGCATGAGTAGCTTTCTAGGATGAAGTCAAGACACAAGCTCCTCTGAGGCAATTTAAAAGGAGTGAAATGCTCAAGAGGATAATGTGGAGCATACTGATGTAAATGGTCCCTCTGCATAAACTGCAATTTTTGTAATTTGTTTAGGGAGCGAGGGGAGTGCATTTTGCTGTATGGTTTTGGTTTGCATAAATTCAGAAAGTGTTCTGAATTTTTTTTTATGAAAATGTAACCTAACAGTTGAGAGGGAGGTAAAGCTTTTGTGATGAAGGAAAAAAAATTATAATAGGAAAATTGTGGATTAATGTGGTGTCCATATTCCAGTGTTATTAGGTCTGAAAATAGATGAACTAGGGAGATTACCTTCTATGATTTTTACATATGTAAGTGGACATATAATTATATATCAATATAAAATATTAGTGTGTATTTACTGTATAATAATTAATTCAACTTTATAAGCAAATTAAGATTGCCACAAATTTACATACAATGTGAAGAAAAGTCCTTTTATCCTCTGTAACTGCAGCATTTGGCAGATTCAGGGATAAATAATCTTTTGTGGCAAGGGTATGCCTTATCAAACATATGCAGATCAGTGCTAATTAATGCTAATTAAGGTTTCCTGTCTATCTAGCTGGAAAAACGTCCAAATGTTATGAAATCCAGTTAGTATGCCTATTACCCTAATTGTTTTATATGGGACGGTTCTTAATTAAAATATGTAAATTTACCTTAATTGCTATATACTAATAGAGGTTCATGTTATCTCACTAAAAATGACAAGATGGTGAGGAAGGGAACTTAAACAAATAATTCTGACACATTTGTAAATAAATGACCTTTACTCAAAATTATTTTTAATTGGAAATTGGCAAAAGGAACATTTTGCCATCTATGTTTTTCTTTAATTTTAAATAATGCCAGAATTTACAGCTCTTTGTTAATATAGATCTGGTGACATTGCAGCTTAATTAAGACTACTAAACAAGTCAACATTTAGTGTATTTACTGTATGTTTCAAAATTGTTTGCTAATCTCACACTGACCTTCAGAAATGTCATACTTTAAAGTATTAATCTTTATTTTTACTATATTTTTGTTTTATGTTTTGATTTTGATCTCTTTTAATCATATGGTTTTACTTGTGAAGTTTGATGTGCTGGTGTACTTTTGCTGATGCCTGGCCTGTGTCTTTGCAGCAGAGAGGCTGGTGAGCAGTGAGTGGAGGACATGGGCTTTGATCATCTCCGGGGGATATAGTTCCCATGTCTGCTGGGACATGACTGAGGTTTCTCAACACGGGTTTCTACACAAAGTCTTATATGCCCTCTGCCCAACACAGAAGCATGATATTTTGAGTTACATTTTTCTGTAGTAGTTTATAGGTGTTCCATATTGGCATTTTCTTTATAATTATCATGCCATTTCACACACAGGACCATCCTCTGATGTAAAACATTTAGAAAATCTGCTGTTTTAGAGATCTGCCTTGTAGTTGTACCTGTTACTCATAATAGCAATAGATTTTTAAAACACCTGGTATGTTTAAGCTTGTGTTACATGACATACGTCATTGACATATGCCTCACTTTGCAAAATCAGTCTGAAAGTATTTGCTATTTTGCAGGATATTGTGACCAATGTTTCTCCAAGGATTGTGCGTGGAACCACTTCAGGCCCTCTGTATGGCCCAGGCCAAGGTTCTTTTCTAAACATTGAACTGATCAGTGAGAAAACAGCAGCATATTGGTGTAAAAGCATTACTGAACTGAAGGCTGACTTTCCAAACCATGTAAGTACCACTCAATCATAAAGATGCAACATACCTATTTAGAATCTCTGATTTAGAAATCTGTGGAAACTCACATATTTAGTATTTATTAAATAGAATGCAAATTGCTTTATTGACATAAGAGTACATTATTAAAAACCAGAAAAGCCCATCCAAATAATATTTATGATGGAAAATTCTGTGAAATTACTGTTATATAGAGGACAGTCATGATTTTTTAGTTAGGCTGATGTTTACTTTTGAATAGATAACATCAGGGGAAAGGGTTGGTCCCAGTGTGGATGCTTGGCAGTTCTGTTGCAAATAATTTTGTATTTAAGATCATTTTAAAAGATGCAATTTATAATATTAGTTGTTGCTGTGAATTGAATTTGATCATAAAACGAATATGCGTTCTTTTTATTCTTAATCCAAATGTGAAAGATACTTATAGTATTTTTATAAGAAATTGAGTGCTCTAGGTGAAAAAAACCCCAATACTTAAAGTTAACTTCACTACAAGGATGGAGTTTTGTTAGAGCTTGTTTGGCTCTGGGGAATATCTGTCTCAAAGGTAATAATCACAGTTGGGAGCAGTGATGCCAGCTAGCTGCAGAAATGGTTTTCAGCTACTGTTCTTGTGAATAAGAACAACAAAGTAGAAAGTAAAATTCTCCTCGATCATTATCTCAAATGGATAGAGCTAGAAATCCCAGAGCCTGCATATCTCCTGTTTTGAAGTTATTACCTCTGTGGTTCAGCTATGAGCAAAATAAGTGAACGTTCCTGAACGTATTATGACCTGAAGATCATCAAGGTTTTTTTTTCTTACTCCTGGTGTTCAAAATGTGCACAGCAGCAAGTACAAAAGTGTTCAAACATATTGTATTGTCAGTAAAAGTGCTGCACATTTAATATCCTATTCCACTATGGATAGACTGTGTGTTTCTTCGCTGAGATTCTTGTCACTGTATTTACTGGGACTGAGCCTCATCACAGTGAAAGCATGAACCAAAAGATAATATCGTATTCCCCAATTTTGATTTTAACATCCTTTGTCAAAGTGGATATTGCTGGCAAACTGTTGGCCATTTCTGCTGTGGGAATGCTATCCCAGTGCAGCCTTCACCAGAAACCCCTCACAGCACTTTATGCTTGAGATCAAACCATTCTCTTCTGTCAGGAAAAGCACTAGCAATCTTTCAAAAGGAAGATTTGAATTTTCTGAGACCTACTGTCGTGTGTGGGATGAAGAAGTCCCACTCTTCCAGAGTTCCTGGGGTGAGCATCTTCTGATCATCCCTCATTATATGTGAGTTATTACTTTGAGAATGTGAATTCACTTTCTGCATGTTGGTTATGCCTGCTTCTGTGGCATCTTTGAGGTTGATAATGCCTGTGTGGGCATAGGGGAAGCAGCACCCAGCAGTAGACCTTGGCATTGCTTACAGGGATTTTTAAAACATGCCTGTGAACTCATCTAAGAACTGTCATATAATTATAATGGTAAATTTGTTGCTAACTGAAAGCAGAATTTTGTTCACTGAGAAGAAATCTCTTGGTGCTTATTTTGGGATCTTCTGCATAATTACAGCTTGCAGAATTTTCTTCACTCAATTGCTGTTCCCTCCTTTAGAAAGGCTTTTTCAACTTTGTGTGTTTTATTAAAACCAAAACCAGTTTCTGAGGACTGTTTGGGTGAACTTAATTAACAAGCAGTGTGACATTTTCTGCTCAAATAAAGGCCAAACAGATGAGGGCACAAGTCACTGCAGTAAAAAACCTTATCTTACTAAGGCAAATTTTAAAAGCAAATCAAAACTTCCACATAATTACTGTTGCTATGAAATACAAGTAATTTAGGGTAAGATTTATCTTACAAATGAAAAGGATATGAGCAAAATATCCACCTCACTAGAAGATGATCCCACAACAGCATCCTATCTCAATGCCACTGGGAAGCAGCAAACCATAAAGGGCAACTAAATTCCCCCAACAGAGGCTAGAATGTAAACTGAATTTTGCAATAGGTTGTGCAGAGGAGGACCACCAGTCAAAGCTCAGTGGGCAATGTCACTTAACTGTGGCATGTTGCCTCTATACATCAGGAACTAGACCCTCTTGTGCTGTCTTCACCCCTGTAGTGGGTGGCCTCATTCTTTGGCTGTTGTGTCTCCTGATTCTTGCTAATGGCTTGCAATTATCTCTAACTGGCAGTCTTTCCCAGTCTCCTCTTCTATTAGCTTCTCCCTTTGACCCCAAATCCACTTCAAGTGGACAAGGGCAAAAGCTGCCACCACCAGGAACTTGCTTCAGTGCCACTGGCAGTGAATAATATATTGTAAGGGTCCAAGGAGAGGAGAAAGCAGAAAGTGTCTGGATTTTGTATGTTAGCTGTTGAGGTATCCTTTACAGCTGCTTACTGGGGTTAGCCTACAACAGATAGGAGATGCAGAAAGTTGGCAGTTCATGACTGGGCTATGACTGGGCCATGAAGTAGTTAAAGTGCTTTAGATAGTGGGGTGAAAGAGCTAACACAAACGTCACAAGTCCCACTTTCATATTTTATTCACCAAGGAGATACCTGATCCTATGGTGTGTTGGTATACCTTTCAGCCAAAATGTGGCTGAAAAAAATGACAGCTTATGGTGTATTCAGGAAATCAGTTTACCTAGGAAATATGAGTTTAGCCAAGTAGAACTCGCCAAGTGCTATGATCAGGAATAAAAACTGTGCAGAAAAAAACAATCACTTTTATATTAGCAAGCATCTACAAAATTTAATCAGTAGGAAGTGGCTGAGAAAGTTGGAAAAAAGTTATAAAGCCTTGGTGAAGAACTTACTACAAAAATTTAATGTTCACTTGACAATAGCTACAATCTGGCCATTATCTGTGCTGGGAACTGTGAATACTGGTAGTGGTAGTATGTCTTGGTGAGCTGGTAAAGCAGGAACTGTAATGTCTTTAGCATTTGCACTGAGGAGAACAAACTTGAAAAGAGCAAGTTTTGAAAATAGTAAAATACTTCTCTGCAGAAAAATGTATATTGAGGTTTCACTGAGAAGGTGATGACCGCAGTTGCCAAATAGTCTTTCTACACCTTCCTATAATTGGTGCCCTGTAGATGATAATGAGGTAAGCAAATCAATTAAAAAGCTCAATATGCAAATTAGTTTGGGTCTGAGTATGTGCAGGAGGTCACAGCAGTACAAATAAGAGCTTTGACAGGACACTTCATAAAATAGATTGCAGCGGAAATGTCATTCTCTACCAGGCTAACAGAAGTCCATCACAAACAAGCAAATGTCTGAGAAATTTTTACCAGAAGAAGGAATTGGAATCTTGGAAGAAGATGCCAAATTGAGTATTTTTCAATATTGGTATGTTAGTATACTGAAGTCTTAAAAGTAAATTTTTGGCCTCCTAGCTCAACACAAATGAGCTTGATCTCCTGCATGACTCTAGGGAATGTACATAGGATACCAGATTGTCAGCTGTGACACTGAATCTGTGATTCAGATATCAGTGTCATGATGCGTTGAATTGAGAAACCTCTTCTTCTAGAAACATTAGGTACTCTTGGACCCCAAAACTAAGCTGAAAACTCTTATCTTAATGTTTGTTCTGCTGCTTATGAAATGTTGCTGACAGTATCTCTGACAGTTACTCAGCAGAGAGCAGCTTTTCGAGGGTGAAACTGTTAAAGATGTATTTTTGTTCAACATTTTGTTCAGAATGTCCCAGGAACACCTACTGGGAGTAGCCATGCTTGAGAGTGTGTGAGAACAGATCGCTAGATCCTAGACTGGGAACCAGCTTCTTAGTAGCATTGTGGGGGTTTTGTTGGTTTTTGTTTTTTCTGGGTTTGTTTTTGGTTTTTTTTTTTAAATCTCCTGGAATGATGTAATTAGTTTAAGGGTTATGAATTTTTTCTCTGCCATAGAAGTATGAAATAAGGCTGCTGGTTCTGTTTGGATTTGGTGTTTGAGGGCTCTTGGTTTGATTTTTTTTTTTTTTTAATTTAGGTAACAAACCCAAATTTGGTTTAATTCTACCCTGTGAAGACAGGAGAAAATAAGGTGCTACAGAGGAAGAAAAATGCAATCTTAGACATATATCAGTGCATTGCTCCTATAAACAAATTTTGGTGCAGGAACATGCAGTGTTCAAAAAGGTGAAGTTATAAGGTGAATAGAAATAGTCTTGCAACAGTTATTTGGATAGTTTGCATGGGGAGGTTCAATTAGTTTTCCAATGTGATCCCTGAAGTGAGGCCCTACATATCAGTCTTGTGTGTTGTTCCAGCTCTGGTTTTGAAAACAGGTTCGTATACAGAATGTGAACAACATTTATCTATTTATATCCACCTTTTTCCTTGCTGAGTCTGCACTAATAGTAGACCCTGTAATCTGGTTACTGAGAGGAATTGACCAGAATACCTAAAATTGCTGTAGATCTCCTTCAAGACTTAAAATTCAGGGACATGAAGTGTAAAACTTTTTAAGATACAGAGGAATCATAAATGTCGCAGCTTTACCGTTAGGAGAAGGTCACAGTTGGATTTGTCACTAGAGGTATTAGGAATAATTTGTTTATTTTGTAGATATTATTATAGCTTTTGCTTTTAATGGATGTTTAGAGGCCTGTGGGATGTTGTACATGGTATTTGCCTTTTGACATACCAGTCACTGACATGAATCAGGTTATAAAAAGGAATAGTTTTGCACTTTGCATGGTATAGATAGGCTAGTATAGGTAGCTTCACCTTTCTATCCCAAAGAAATGATACTTTGTACTCCAAATAACTACTGAGTTGTACATCCATGTGATAAATCACAGACATCTTGACAAGCTCAACACCTACAAACTTGGAATGAAACATTTCTAATCAGGTAGGGCCATGCCCATGTGGACCTTACTTAGTACCAACATCAACCAGTGTATAGTCACCTGAATGGGGAGGGTACGTGCTGTGCACTCTCAGGCCTATCAGAGGACCCTTGCTGCAAGTCCAGGTGTTTTTCCACATGAACTGAAAAGGACAGAGCATAAGGGGAGAGAACCACAAGCTGGGCTTCCTAGAAGCCTGCATGCTCCCAGAAGTGCAGAACAGCTACCTGGGTTCCTTTATTTGAATTTCAGATCCACAAATCACATTAAAAAAACTCCAGAAGTTGTTATTGCTGCAGCTTAAACTTCCCAAAGCCAGCCATCATGGATGCTGGTAGGAGGTGAAGAAACCTACACAGCAGTTGTTAAATTCACCATATGGAAAAGATCCCTTTCACTACAGAAAACTGGCACTAGGCCTATTCCCTTAACATCAGAGGAAATCCTAGCTGAAGAGGGAAGGTGAGGTTGGAATAAGGTACTCACACTGATTACCTTGTCCAGGAACTAAATCACTTGGCACTAGAGAGTGTGGAGCATGAAATGGCCATAATGCCTCCATTTCCAGTGACTACTGGGATGGGTAGAAAGGAAAAAATCTCAGAGCATATGACCACGTTCCCTTTTTCTCTTTGTCATTCACCACAAGGAACAAGGAGGATGAAAAACAGTAAAGAAAGATGCTCCCTAGAAAAGAGAGGGAAAAGAGCTGACATGAAAGAACAGCAGACACACTGACAACATACCTCTGCATGTTCCAGGGAAGCTTCCATTCTCTCCCATCCTGAGGGTGTCCTCATTGCTCCTGATCCTGGTTCAGCTCTTTGTGAGCCAGCAGGATGCATTTTTCCCAGTCTAAGGAGGAATTCAGCAAGAACTCCGATTTACACAGTGAACAGAAACAGAGGCTAGTAACAGAAATATTGGTGTATTGGGTCTTTGAGATCACATTTGCTTGTAAGGAAGGAAATTTTCTAGCAAAGGCGCTTTCACAACACATAAAAAATGCTCAAGCCTCACATGACCTGAATACTAATAGAGATGGGTCTGAGCTAAAAAATATAGTGGTGTAAATTTTCACTCCTTGAGGCTTAGGTGTTAGTAAAAAAGAATGAGAAAATACAGGAAAATTCTCATCTATCACCAGCATGTTTTGATAGTCATGTTGGCTATAGCAGATGTGCTTGAGGCTTGAAAAGTAGTAGAGAAGGGACATGGAGTCAATGTAACATCTCTTTTCTGGGCGAGATCTGGGGAACTACAGGCTTAAAATCTTTTATCCTTGTATGCAAATTGGTAAAAGCTGTTCTAAAAAATAGAACT
This sequence comes from Climacteris rufus, assembly GCA_013398175.1. Lineage (NCBI taxonomy): Eukaryota > Metazoa > Chordata > Aves > Passeriformes > Climacteridae > Climacteris > Climacteris rufus. The sequence goes on along the minus strand of VZRZ01005138.1, from coordinate 754,480 downwards.
AGTAAAAAGAAAACAAACAAAGAGGAAAGCACCCCCTTTGTAGTATGTTATGCCTTAAAAAAAGTTCTTTGAGAGACTCAGATGATAAAGTGAGCTTGGGTTTCCAGAAGTATTTGATAGGGTCCTTCACTGAAGAATTTGAAAGAAATAAAGTTATCATAAGATTAGAGGAAGAAACCTACATGAATAACCAGCTAAACATAGAAAACAATGTTAAGGAACAAATAGTCAGTTTTCACAGTAGATAGAGAGTTCCAGGAAAATTCTTTAGGGATCTATACTGTGTTCTGTGCTATTTAAAATGTTTATTAACAATCTGGTAAAGAAAGAAAATTTTAAGCATATAAACTTTGCTGATAATAGTATGTAATGTAGGGAGGTAAAGATGAGAGTTGATATAAAGGGTTGTGAAGAATCTTGCAGCCCTGAGTGACTGGCTGATGAACTGCCAGGAAAAAAAATTGAAGCAGTATGCACATGGGATAAAACCGTGATAAATTTATATGTACAGTGAGTGACTGTAAGCTAATACACTGGGGTTACAGTAAGAGAGCACTATGAAAATCTCAGCTTAATGCTGAATAACATTGAAATAAAGCTTATCAAACACAGCATTTCTAGAAAAGGAAGAGAGAACAAAGCAAAATCCATCACTATGCCAGCATGTCGATTTTATTTCCCCCCCCACCCTTAACATCTTGAATACATTGTGTGGTTCACATTTTCCTGGGTTACAACCAGAAGTGAGATAGGTGGAAATGAGCAATAGGAGATTCTTCACCACATGGCTCTGTGGCAGCTGTGGAGCTCGTTCTCATGGGGCATTGCCAGTCCCAGAGGTACATACAGGTTGAGGAAAACCTACTGGAAAAACTATTTGAAAGCATCACCTCTGACTCAGGGAATTCCTGTGCCACAAATTTCTTAAAAGCTGTGAGAGTTTCCTAGGGAAATACTACGGCAAGCTTGCCTTAGGGAGCTGCTGCTGGTGCGTGTCAGAGAAGGGGGCTGAGCTGCGTAACCCATTCCTATGGATTTGCATTGTCAGTGCACAAAGAGCTGTTAGGTTTGTACCCAGGATCAGAAGCCCTCTCCTGCCTCCCAGTCCTGTCAACCTTTGGACCATTGTTCCTGTATTACATTTTGACAACCTGATTAGCATGTAACTACATTACTTGAACTGAAGCTGAGATATATCTATATTTTGTACTACTTTGAAATGATGTGCTAAGGGGTTTGTAATTCAAATGCTGCCTTCGGTTTACTAAGATTTGCTGCATTTCCAGAGGGTCACCTCAGAAAATCGTACGTATAGAAACACAAGAAAATCTGCTAGAAATTTACCCAGAGACTGTGTGTGATCATGCATGTTCAAATGACCATAGAGTACATGTCATAATGTTTGATCCCAACTGCACAATTTTAGTGTTGGGGTTTTTTTCTCCTAATTTTTTTTTGTAATGGGGTTATTAATCAGGCAAAGAGATGGAAACAGATTCTGGCCATGAATTTGAGGGAACTTTATTTTAAGAAAGCACATATATTTTGCTGGTCACTGCAATTTGTAACTGAAAATAGGACCACATGGTAAATTCGGTGAGATTTTTGCAATCAATTTATGATTAAAATATACATGTTTGTGGTGACAAACTGGGACCTTGAGGAAAAATGTGAGAAGGTATTTTATGTTTTGCACTTGGAAATTACTGCTTTTTTGAGAAACCTGTCAAACTAGATAGTGCAGAACTGTACTTTCTTCCTATGCATGTTATAAAGCCATGACTTATGTTGTTTGTTTTGCTTTCATGGCTAAGGTTTGAAAAACAGTAAGTATTCAGTAAGGCAGAACAATATTTGTACATATGCTAAGAATATCCTTTTGATTTGAAAAGTGATTTATTGATCCCTGGGGAAAAAAAGAAAAAAAAAAAAGAACAGTTTTCACAGTTCTGTGAGGACTGTGAAGACATCTTTAAAACTTTAGCCTTAGGGTAAGAAGTAGGAGAAAATTAAAGCCGTTTCTGAAATACTTCACCAACCATCTCCTAGAAAATGACCCAATCTGCTTGATTATTGGAAAAGACAAACTCCTTAATGGCCAGCATCAGCTGAAGCTGCTTCAGGATGTGCCTTGGCAGTTGCTGCTAAAAATTCCTTTTCTGCAGAGATATGAGTGGTCATTAAGCAGGAGTATTGACAAAGGAAATGCCCTAACCATACAGAGAGTGTGATTAAAAATATATTTCTAGAATGTAATTCTGCTGACAGTGACATGAAGAGTTGCATATTTCTGTATTGAAGTGTGGATATGCAGACTTATTATTTAGAGGGAAAAGACAATCTCTTAAAAATCCCAAATGTTTTCTCAGTTTGGTATGTTACTGTGCATACACTAGAGTGCTGCAAAATGATCTGTGTAATCCAGTTGGGTATCAGGCAGAGCATTCCTTCTTTGTAGAAATGTCCTCCATAAACTGCAACAAAGGAAATGGCATCATGCATTAAACCCCCTGTATGCTCAGATGTCCATTTCTCCCCCCTCAATCTGTGCTTAAAATAGCAATAAAAACCTTGATGCAGGGCGTTTCCTGGCGATTAATAACTGGCCAGGGTTAATGGCCCTCAGCAGTGCCTTAGGCCATCAACTCCTCCCAAGCAGTCATTACTCCCTGGGAAATGCCCTTTTCTGGGTAGTTATTGTTTTAATATTAAGATGCAGATGCCATTGGATAAAGATAAAATGACCTTGTGGCAATGATAAAATAAATGTTAAAATAATGTCAAAATGTAAAAATCATTAACAGTCAACAATCCATCAAAATTAAAATCTAAAGTTTACAAAAAATGACAAAATTCTGCTTGTCTGATTTCCTGTGCAAAATATATATCCCCTAAATACTTCTTCCCAGTTTCCATTTCATGTTTGTCATAGGCAATTGGGTAAATTATAGAATTTGATCTTTTAAAATGCACAGTGCCTTTGACATTCATTTTGCTGTCTGTGATATGACTTTAGTCTTTTATGAAGCACTGGCCATATATGATTTAGATAGTTCTGCTTTTTCTCTTTTATGTAGTGTATATTGCAATAATAATAAGAAAGCGAATTTATACCTGATAAAAGTAGTATGTGCTGTTCCTGTAGCCCATATTCTGTATATTCTGTGATGTGGTTTACATCTTGGGCATTCTGCTAGAGTTCTAATGAAGAAAAATATGAAGGCTAGGTCTATATTTAAAAGTCTTGCTCACATACTTATGTAGGCTAGGAATACTAAAAATAAAATGGCATCAAACTGCTGTCCTGGCAGAACCTAGTGTAGATGCAGTTATGCCATCAAACTGTTTATTTTTGTTCAGAAGTAAGAACTGCGTTTGCTGCTATGAACTGTGCCGATAGTAGGAGAGCTGGCTCTCTGCAGACGTTCTAGCTTAGACAAGGAAGGCAGAGGCACATGCTTGAATCTATCACAATTAGAGCCAGCTTTTCAGTGTGATTGACAGCAGCTGGACTATATCCCAGCCTCCTGTACTTTCTGAGGAGGGGGGCTAGGGAAAGATCTCAAATTCTGAGTAAAATGTGGGAATAAATTGTTCCAAGATGTTTTTTTATTCTTTATCTACCAACAGGAACATGTAGATTAGCAGGATTCTTAGTGGGCTCTGAACTGATCTTAATCTACATTCTCAATACTGCTGGTAGCTTCTAAACTTTTTATGCACATTGAGTTTAAGAACGACGACCATAAACTTTTATATAGTCTTCATCTCTAAACTTCTCATATCTGTCGCGTTTCCATATTCTAGATCTCAATCCACCCTGGTTTTATATTTAAATTTTTTTCTTTTGTTCTAATGAACTGTGCTTGTAATTAAAGGAGCAACTGCTAAACATGCAAAATGAGGTGGCCAGCAGGATCCAAAAAGCAAAATTCTTGTTCTCTTCTTAGTCCAATATATGGTTATGTGAACACCAACATGCCAACCAATTGCCATGGCATAGCAAATTACAGTGTGTCAGTGTGGTAACTACCTCTGTTGGGAACTTGCAACACATGCAGGCTGATTGAAGTTAATATGAATTTCTTCAATTTTGGACGTAGCAGACTAGACTTACCTCCTATTTTATGGGGTTTGAAAGAGCACTGGAGCAGCCACTGGCTGCAGGTGTGCTCATGGGTGGTAACTAATAAATCAGCAGTAGATTGTTTGTGTGTTGAAACCTTGTGTGCAGAACTAGTGGAGATGGTCTTTTAATTGTTGAAGGTATTGTGTGACAGTAAGTACTTATTTACTGAACACTTAAACCCCAATAAATATTTTAAAGGTTTGTTTAAAGGAGACTTAAATATATCCTTTGTTGTGAGCCACGTACATTAAATGTAAACTAAGAAACCGACAGAGTGCCTTTCTATCCTATTTCCTGCCACTACACTTCCCAGTCTCACAAATCGCAGGAAGACTGCTTTTTCACTGGTTTATTTTTACATCTTTCTCATATTTTTAAGTGTATTTTTCTCATATTTTTAGGTGCAGGGTTCCTAATCTATTTCGAGTTTAATTTTAATTCTTTTTATGCTTAAATTTTTTGTTATAGAATTGTAGTTATGTTGATTTTTCTGTCTATATGTAATAGCTAATTAAAGTCTTATGTTTGGAAAAATATATATATATATATAAGCTCTATTCCTAAATTTCAGGGTAACATTTATGAAAATCTGTTTCACTTTTCCTACAGTGTAATATGATAGACTTATTCTTAGCCACACCATTCTTGGCCACCTAGTCATTTATGCTCTCTCTATATAACTCTACTAAAATCTGAATATGCTTGCAGAATGTTTCATTAACTACAGCTCAGATGAGAGTATCTAAATATTGTACGATTTTATAGTTACCCCAAATTCTTACCTGTGCAGTATGTGCATCTTAAAGGAAAGGGTGGGCATTAAAAATGCATGTGATTTATATTTGCATTCTCTCAATGTACTGTCAGCACCCCTCTGGTTCCTAGAAGGACTTCTGCCTTAGATTCTGCCAAAGGCATCCACATTTCATGTGATTCATTTTCAGTTTATCTTTTCAGGAACACGCATACTCACAGCTGGGTTATTGATAAAAATCTCACCAACATTAGGTCTTTCGGTGCATTCATTTGAATGATCATTTGAATGTGGCTATAATCCTGTAGAAAATTCAATGCATTTTAATTTTGAAATGTCCAATCACATAGCAATATGCTGAACAAGTTAGGTAACAATTTCATTAAACAATTTTATTAAATTTTATTAATCCAAATATACAGTGACAATAGTAAGGCCTCTTTCAGTTTCTCAGCACCTTCAGATAAGCTTCCCTAAAATATGAAGAGGTGGGTCGAACTGGCAGTAGAGGAAGAAAGATTAGTCAGAGGGTAGCTGCCAACTTACAGCCCTTAATTTTGTATCTTCTTGGCTGCTGGAGTGTAGCCAAAAAACTACTTGGGTCATCAGACATAACAGCTAGCTACTTAAGTAAATTATAACGTCTGCATAGAAAACTAAAAAGCTACCCACTTATGAGATTTTTCTGATCATATCACAGATGGGAGCACTGCAGACCTGCCAGCATTAGGTTCAGTGAGCAGTGGCACTGTTGTTCTGAATTTTGGCCCGGCTGGGAAATACAAGAGGATGATAGAGAAGATATATGAAGAGATAAAAAGATCAAATTCAACAGAAATTTTTCAACTTCACTTCTTGAAAATTCTGTGTCTGACAGAAAGTAGAGTTTTTTTCTTTGCTAATGGGCTCTTGTAATAAAATTTTCACTGTAGAAATATTTACGTATGAATATTCTTTTCCCAGATGAAAAGTCCTGGCAGGGATGGATCTCACTGGTCTTGCTCTGGCCATTGAAAAGGTCCCATGCTTTTAGCTCTGTGAGCATTTGCAGATTGTCTCCAGTCATGAAGTGAACCTGCCCCGTTGATCAGGCAGGTTTGGGTCTGTGAAGAAGCTCTCCCCTTTGTGTGGCCCCATACCTAAACTGATGCCATGGCTGGACAGGAGCAAATCGTATTTGGGGACTCACCCCATGCAGCTGGCATTTAAAGCCACCAGATAATTTCCTGAAGATAGGATGAGCCTACACATCATCTTAACTACCATACCCTCACCTCTCAGAGCAGCCTAACTGAAGAGCGGTTTGCGCAAAATCAGGTAAATTATCAGTGCTTTTCAGTATATCACTATGAGGATAATGGTGCACAGAGAGAGAGTGGGTGAGTTGTGGAGGATGCAACCAGGCTGACAAAATCACTTACTCCTTCCAAGCATCGCTTTGGCACCAGCAATGTCACATGATGAAGTAGATCACAAGGCTCTGCAGTGTTGAAGAGGGGGGTTTTCTCCCTCCTCTGTGAGTCACAATTTGCTCCTCTACTAGCACTGGTACTGATAGTTTTCTTGAGCTTTCAAAATCCAAAGAAATTAATTAAAAGAAGCCCCGGGGGTGATGGAAAAAGAGATAGGATGGACTTCTCAGAGATGCAGAGACAGATTTGACCTGGGGAATTCTTAGCTGATGGAGTCCAGGAGTTAGGAAACTGTGATGAAGTTATTAATTCCTTCTTTTGTCTCTGTATTTTCTGCTGAATTTGTTTTCTAATAAGCTAAGGAGCTTTGCTGGTAAGTAGTAGGAGAAATACATCTATATATATCTAGAAGCAATCAGGGTCTGGAAGGGATCTTAGGGTTCCTTTCAGTTAACAGCTGCTCATTCCCTGTCTGGGAACAGCCTACATGCCTTGAACATCTTTGTCTCCAGCTGGCTTCCCCTCTTGGAGGGGCAACCTGCAGAGTTGCCTGTGCTATTGTGAGAATAAAGAGCAACAATTAGTGAGGTGCTCAAAGAAGTGTGATAAAAAGGACTATGTGTACTGGGCAGAGAATTTGATAAGAGAAAAATTTCTACAGGTGGACGAAAAATTCACAAATTTGTGTAGCCTTTTGCCAGCCTTGTTTTCCATATGTGGTCTTGAGAATCAATAACGTGTCAACACCCAGGTGTAAAGCTTTTGCTACAGGTCACAGCATGTGTTTGGAATATCATAAAATTAGATATATCCTTTTTCTGTTAGCTTCTCCAATATTGTATTGGCCTCCTCTGCTTTCCCTTTATATTAAATCAATGTGGAAAGTACAGAAATACAGCAGGGACATGCCAATTCCACAAGGGCTCACAGGCATTGTTAGCAAGTAAGTACTGGCAAAAATTAGTATCTGTCTTCACTCTTCTCTTGGATTCAGCTTTTATTTCCATTCATTCATATATTTGTTTTCACTCATTACTACTAGGATAGGTGTCCTATAAAAAACAAAATCCCAAAGATTCTATCAAATTTCCAGGGAAGTCTTCAGCCACATAGGTAATTTTCAATGTAATTTGAAGGGTTTACCTAAAGTACTGAAAATTTGAACAGTCTGTCATAAAATGGACATTCTTCTTCTGATCATGGTAATTATTTGAGTTTCCCTGAAGTGTTCCACACAGGTACTATATTCCATTTCACTGTACGTATATTTTGAGGAATTTGCATTCCATGGTCTCTTTTTCACTCTTCAGAAGTTAACACATCTTAATCAGAGTGCCCTGAGTCATGAGAAATTCATCAGAAGATTGTTTGTTTGTTTGTTTACCATTCACTTTTCTTTCGGTTCTATTTCAAATGAGCAGGACTTTCATTAAGTCAGCTTTTCATTTATCTGCACTTTCCATGTGCTCTGAGCCTGTACGTTTATGTGTACAAGTAGGGCCAAGGGCACGGTGGGTCAACTGCTGCCCTGGTAGTGCTGATATGGTGCTGAGTCTGACATGGTAGAGGAGCAGTTCCAAAACCAAGTAGATCTCTTGTTTTTCTACAGGTGCAGCAAGTTTTAAAGAGCAATCTGTTTAGCTTTCTGCTCCCATCAAAGTCACAACATTTTGCAAAGAAATGGGTTTCTTCATAACCTTTGGGTTTAGTTTGTCTGAGGGTGTTAGAACCTAACAACTCTAGGCCTTATTTTGAAGCTGTAGCCCAGTGTCACTGGCATCCATCAAACAATCACATTAAAGAGATGGATCTCAGTGACAGAAGCAGAGTCATTGTATGAAGATAACTGCCTTTGAAAATAAGCCTCTGTTTAGCCTCTCTGTTTAGCCTGGGATTAGAATCTTTGCTGTTTTCAGCTCATGCAGATTTTTTTTTTGTGTGTGTGTGTGTAATACAGTAAGCAAATCATAATATTTTCAAACTTTTATCATCATATTTTCTAGAGTTAATTGTGTGCTGATTATGTTTGGCCTGGTTTTGTGTTGATGTGTTGTATCTCACTTCCACTTCACTTTAAAAAACAAACTGGAGATCTCAGTATAAAGTAACAAGGCAAAGAAAGGCCTTTATTCAGAAGCTTTTGCTACAGCTGAATAATAAGCATACTAATATCCCCTGCTTGTCTTATGTTCATTTACTCAAATATATGTATTTTAAGTGCAAGTGAAGGAGGAAAACAATGGATGGTTAGAGATTGTTAAATTATTTACTGGAGAGTAAATTCTCTGAAAGAAGAAGAGAGAAGAGAAGCAGAATTGCAGGTCAGCAGTGTCAAGACATTCTGCATTGCTTGTCTTTATCATCATGCAGAATCTTTTTATTAAGGCAGCGCAGAAAGAATAGATTTATGGACTGAAGGTACAATGTTTCATATGTCCATATCCATCTAGATTGACAGTTCCTACCAACATGAATTTCCCAGGAGAGACGGTGTTACTGGTGTCAGTGGATGGCATCATTTACTTCAGTGTTCCATTATTAAATTGATAACAAGATAATTCCTCTGCTTCTCAGAGACATGACAGGTTTTACAATTGTTAACTTTCTTATTGCATGGGATTTTATGTTCTAGGTAGTTTTTAATAAGAAGCTTATTTTTATTTCAGTTCTGCAACAAATCAAAATTTACAAGAAGGTACAGAGAAAGAGAAACCAGATTTAATGTACAAGGCATCAAAATCAGGCTGGTTTCTAGAGAGTTATTTTTGCAGCAGCAAATGTTTGTGCTCCAGTTGTTTTTCAATACTGTGCATTTAAGTGTATTTGTGCAGTAGAGAGTATTTGCTGCAGTTGTACCCTTATCTTGTACAGTGGGTGGTAAAAGTGTTCTGTACATTGGTAATTCTGGCTGGGTGATTTTGAGGATGACCATTTCATCAGCCAGAGGCCATTTTGAAAAGCAGAGGATGGCCACAAGTGGCACTGAACAGCAGAAGGCCTCCAAGAATTTTCTGCTGGCACAATGTGTCACAGCTGGGACTTGTCCTGAACCTGGTGCAGTGCAAGAGGCAGGCTTACAGAGGAAGGCTATTGGTGTGAGTCTCAAGAAGGTGGGGCATCTGTACCAACCCAAAAATCCTGTGGTGCTGTTGTTATTCCCTCACTGCTTGCTCTTTGCTGTTGTGACTGCATCTTAAGAGCTGTTGTGAGGGAAGAGCCTGGACTATGGTATGTGTGTTTGACCCACATGTGTGAAGAACTATGAGAAGTCCATATGCAGCAGATGTCTTTTCCATGTAGGTATTTACAAGATTATTTATCATGTCATTGAAATAGCAAAGGAGTGTCCTACAAACCATTCTTTTTTAACTTTTCACCGAGCACCGGGTGGACCACATGCTCTTGTAGCAGAACCTTCAGGAAAGGTTCTGAGTGTGTCATCTTGTTAGGATACGTGGGTGAGAGATGGTGTGGGTCAGAACTGAATGTATGCAGCTCTCATTCAGACAGACAGGGGATTTTAATGCTGTGAAACAGTGATTCAGCTGCCAAGAAGTTCTCCTCTCCTTGTGTGTTTGCGTAGATGTAGGTGCATTTTCCACTGAGTGGTGAACTAAACATCTAATTTTTGCCATTGTTCTAGAAAGATTATATCTTCAGTGCCAAGCTCCTTCTTAGTAAATGCTTCCTGAGGAATTTTGATTAAAAATGTTTGAGTTTGTTCCGACTAAGCAGGTTGTGTGGCAAAGCTATACTGTGTTGTTTTGGAAGAAGAAGCATGTTTTGAAAGATAGATTGAGGTCTCTCCATCTGACCAAAACACAAATACCTTTTGAAATTTAGCTTGATCAACAATAATTTTGTGGGTATTGAAATTCGGTTCTTAATAAAGTCTTCAATCTCTGCACCCTCTCTTAATACAGCAATTATCCTGTTTTTTATCTCTGCTTCTCAAACAAGTAAATGTTCAAAACCCCAGTCCTTCAGCCTTCTTGAAAGCTCCTCTTGATTTTACAACTTTCAGGGGAGTGGTCTTTTAAAGATAATACTAAGAGTCTCCTTCTATTTTTGCAAGGACTGTGCACATAAAAAATAAAATGCTGAGGATTTTTGTCAGTGTTCAAGAAATCAGACAGGGGTGCGTGTTGCAGCCAGCGGTGGTGTCAACAGAGCATCTATGGACATGATGCAGAACTGCCCTCAAGTCTGGTGCAACAAGAAGGGACAGGCAGGGAAGAGAAAGCAGACTCATATGGGTGGCTGGATTTCCTGAAGTGCATGGGGGTTATACACAGGCCTGGAAGAGTAGGTTAGGAACAGATACAGGCTCTGGCCTGTGTGAGATAACCAAAATAAATATGGTTATCACCGGCATGAGGGTAGAGGATTGTGATTTCATTCTATATGTTGGGAATTTTTCTTAAATTTGCAGGAATTGACAGTGTTCACATTTAAATCCAAACCCCTGATATTTTTTTTTTCAGACTATTGGAGTGTACTGGAACTCCCTTACTCCCTGCAGAGAAGTACAGGACAAATGGTAGTTGTCAGCCTAGAGTTTTACTGCTGTCTGGCCTAAAATAAATGTTCTTGGGATTGTCTAACCCAAAGTAGGCCCAGTTGTTTGGTTTTTTTTTCTCCTTCCTTTTGTTTTGCAACCTCTTGCAGTGAATTCCATGTGCTAGGAAAGAAAGATAATTTGAAAATATACACAGTGGCAAACCTCATCCTTTTTATTTCTTTTAATACTATTGCATTCATGAGACATCCACATAGAGATAATGGAAGAGAAAAAAATCATTCACAAGGGAAATACAAGGGAAATAGATTCTAGTTTAAGCTTCCAGGGGATTATTATAAACAGGGTGAAAAATATTTTAAGGACGAGGAGAAGTACCTTGTCAGTGTTCTTTTAAGTAGAACAACTACTAATGCATTAGTTACAGAATTGTTTGAAACGTAGCTTTTTACTGCTTTAGCTACAGTATATTCATCTTATAACGGTGTAACTGGTACATTACATACCCTCCCTTTTCTACCTCCCTTCCCCTCAACAAACAACAGGTTTTATTGTGCACTTTTTTGTTCCATGAATGATCAAGAAAACTGTGAACTTAGAACAGTGTCTGATGTTGCAAACATGCATTTGTCCCTTTATACTCATTCAGAGAAATTGTCTCGCACGTTGTGTGGTGTCAGGGCATAAAGGCCTTGTCTGGTGACATCTGTCACAGTGATGGCCAGGGAGGGACAGAGCAGCGGGGCTGCTGCACTCCTCAGTGTGGGGCAGGGCAGCAGCATCTCCCCACAACAGCCAAAATAGCAGTTTGGATGCAGAAGGAGAGGGAACAGCATCTACCAGCTATGATTTGGATCTGGAATAAGGCATAGGCCAGGGGTCCCACTGTGCTTCAATCATGCATGGTTTGCAGGCAGCCCACACTCAGGCTATGACAAAGCTGCAATTTAGTCAACCTTCATTTACCACTTACTACACTTTAGCAGCAGCTTCATTGTAAGATCTGTCAGGAGTCTACTTTTGTAAGCTGGGAAGTGTGGTGCAGCCTCACTCTTGTGGTTCAAACCACTGTAATTAAGCTCATGTCCGGCTGCCGCTGAAAATTTCAGGAATCAAGAGGAAGGATGTGCTCTCGGCAGATGCTCCTGGGCTGGGCTATGTGCTGGACTTTCATGAGATACCAGCTGTTTGGGGCTATTAAAGTTGCAGGGGTGGTAATGTGGTACATGGCATTGTAGGCACCAAAAAAATGAGTGAAAAGAGACCAAGAAGCTGAAATGGGATACAATTTTTGTTTATTACTTTCCAATAAAAACTCTGCCTTTTATCACTTGTTATTCTTACTGCTTTCTTGCTATTCGCTTTTAAGATAGTAGGAGATAATATCTGTATTTTCTTTACAAATTTCCATGTGTGATTTTAGGAGTAGATTCAAACCTGAAACATCACAGATAGTTTCCCTAAATGTTCACAAGTGATAATGATTTTTTTTTTGTCATGGGCACTGATTCTAAATGAAAAGACTGCAGAGGTGTTTTGGGGAGAATAGTCACTTGAGGAAGGACAGTTTTGTTAACACACAATGCTGGAAGATATTTTTCCACCTAGGAATTAAGTTTAATTTCAAGTTACCAGAGGAAACTGGAGGGGAAAAAAAAGAATAAAATTGCTACTATTTTAAAATTGTCATTATTCCCTCTGAGGGAACCCCACATGGTTTTCCTGTGAACAGTCATGGCAGAAATGTAACTTCTGTTTTCAGTTAGTTTTGTTATTGTAAACCACTGCTTCAGTCAAAAAGTATGTACTAAATTTTAAATATTAATCAAAAAACTAATCAATATTAAATAAACATGTTGTCTTAATCAACAGCTCTTTGAAACATCACAGATATTGTTCCTCCTCTTTTGTACATTCCCAGCAGAATTTTCAAGTTTCATTAGTAACACTTGATGTAACCTAACTTAACTACTTATGAACGTAGTCAGCCACCCTTGTCTTACAACTTTCCCTGCTGAAAAATTTGGTTTGTTCTAAAGCTCAATTGTGCAGATTTCTGATATATTTTGGATTGTGACTGAAACTGTGAAAATCCTTATCATGTTGTCAGTGTCTGAGCTGCTGATTTTATTTTTTTTTTGCTTTAGTTAGTTTATAAAAAGCATGAATTTGACATGATATGTTTTCTAGCTAAATTCCTGTTGCTTTGAATTTTTCTCAGATACAACTTCTTAAACAGATTTTTCACAATTTTTGCTTTTAAAAATTAAAGTCCTTTTAAAAGAGATTTCTGTTTATTTCTAGAGTACTCAGTTTATCTTGAGTCCTATTTATATTCAAGTAGGACACAGAGCAGATTTTGTTTCATAAACATTTGACCTATACAGATGTATAAGATTTTTCACAATTAAAAAAATTATGGTATATGAGAGAGACTTTTTCCCTGTCAGAGGTGAATAAGAGCATGGCCAGTAATGGTTGTGTGTTCTTAATGAAAAATTTGGCCTTCTATTTATGCCAGAGGTGCACACAAATGGGCACCTGCAGGCAAGGCAGGCACTTCATCAAATACTTTCCTTCTCAACAGACTCCCATCTTGCAGAGACCAGCCAGAAGGGCAGGTGGGTGAATAGTCTGCAGTTAGGTGGGTGGTAGATTGATTGTAGAGATTCATCAGAGCAAAACAATGGAAATAATAGAAATAATGATGATAAGTGGTATTGTCCTTTTAAATGAATGGAATGTAACCTCACCATGTCCAATTTCCTCCATATCTGCCCTAAGTGCTTTTCCCTCCCTTTTGGAGATGCTAAATATCTCCTCCTTCTTATGGAGATAATTTGGGAGTTAACAGTTCCCAACAATTGTGTGTGTTGGACCATTTTGTGCATCTTGGTTTTCAGTATTTGTCTGAAAGGAATGAGTCATTAACCATCAGTATTACAGGGAAGTTCAAGAGAAGTGTTCTAATGAGGGGGTTACGGATTAAGCCCATCCTAGATATCAATGACGTCAGGAAAACTTGTTTGGAAAACAAAAAGATTAAAATCAAATGTCATGCCACCTGTCAATCAAACTTTCATGTGAAAGTTTAGTGTGTTTCACATAAGAGGGCCAAATAAGCAGCAGTGTGGCCAGATGCTCTTCTGTTGTCCTCTCCTAGTGTTTCCTTTGAACACAGACTAACTGGCTGAGTTCTATTAAGTTCTATGATATCTTTTTCTGATTTAACCTTTTAGCTGCTGTAGTATAGGTCTCTGTTGCTTTTTTCTTCCAAACATCATCCTTCTAAGAAGTCGACTTCTTCATGCAGGAGTTCCTGGGCTGAATTTTCTGCTAACCTCACCTCGAATATATCAACTTCAAAGTTTCAATGTCTGATCTTTGATGGGTCCAGAACAAGGGATTTTGTTTTAGTCTTAAATAGAAATTAGCACTGTTACTTGAACTGGACATTGACCAGAGGAGTAGTTAACATTTATTTAATAGTAAATAGCACTGTATGCAACAGGAAAAGTTTGTGTCTAGGTGCCCCCCCAACAGAAGAATCTTATGAAAAGTCATTTTACCTAAAAACATGAACCTCAAAAAATATATTAGAGGGAGCAGCATCTATAGGCAGAACGTGGACCTGCAATGTGCTCAGCACAATGAGAAAAGAAAATTACACAGAATAGCTCCTGGGGAACTGGGGCCAGTACTTGAATGGGAAATAAAATGTGCATTGTTGGAAAACAAAAGCTGGAGGTTCCCTGGGCCACTCTCCCAGTTCTCACAGATTTTCCCCACATCCTGTGAGTCTCCTCCCAGTTGCCTCTGGGACAAAAAGCAGTTCTGGCTGCCTGTCACTGTCCTAAAGTTGCATGCTGTGAGATTCCAGAGGCCTGGGTTTGATGTATCCTGGCTTCCTGAAGTCAGCTGGAATATTGTGTCCATACACTGCCACGTCAGTGTGAACTTGTGCACTGATGTCTTGCCTACCTCTAAATAGTCAAAATGCTTCTGTCATTTGTATTAATAGCAAATAACTATTTCATTCCACTGACCTCAGGCACAAGTATGTCTGACAGTTTCCTGGGTGGCTCTGTGCCTAGAACAGACTCTGTTCTCACTGACCACATGACAAAGGGAATGCACAGTCCTTTACATGACTAGACCTTCTTTAAAAACCAGGGATATGGTAGATGAGTTGGTGTACTGTTTCTTGTCCCCAGTGAAGTCTGCAGCTGTATTTCACTCTACCTGCTGGCATACAGCTGGTAGTTCCTATATGCAGGTTGTGCAGTTCATGTGTAGAGTCACAGTAATGTACAGTATTACAGAATCTGGTAACATGGCTAAAAATTATGTATAATGCATATATGCTCTTTTCAGGTTCTGATTGCCAGCATCATGTGCAGCTATAACAGGGAGGACTGGACTGAACTTTCAAAAATGGCTGAGGTAATGGTTTCCTCAATGTGTTTCTGCTTTTTTTTCTTAATTCTCCTTGAAAACAAGAGCTGCAGTAAGGAATTTCTTGAAAGAAATAGATTCAAAGTGAAAAATGAGAATTTAAAACGTGTCCATTATAATTTGTTTATTCTGTGTTTTCATTAAAATGATGGAAATGTAAATTTAAAGGAAATCTGTTCCATAAAAATGGTCCCTTGGATTTTTTAGCAGTACCTGGAAAGCCTTTAGTCTTTGAATCTATATACTTTTTATTTGCATTTTAAGCAAACTGTATATTATGACGGATGCCCTGATAAAATTTAATTCTACCTTTGAGAGCCTAACTTGATCTTACCTTGCCTACAGGCACACTAGTTTGACAGCACTAGAAGAAATTTTGAATATAAAACTCTTGAATATTTAAAGTATAAAGGGCTTATTTAATGCTATTCTAGTTTTTATACAGACTTTCAAAAATGATAGCTGAGAAAGTCAGCATATATAATAGCAGTCAGCAGGCTTCCTCTAATATAAATCCAATCTTAAAGAAATGCAAACAGACTATGCACCTGAAATTTCTATTCAATTTTAAGGAAAAGCTATTTAATAACATTTACCTGTGTTCACAAGGAGTAGTATAAGAAATACTTGATCAGGACTGCACTAATTTAATTCAGAAAGGTGTCTGTCTCTGAATGGAAAGCAAAATTGTTATGTTTAAATTAGTGTTTTCCACATAAAGCATCTAGACAAAAGAAAAAGCATAGTATTAACACATTTAAGCAAAGAAAAATATTAGCTGGTCATTATTGCTAGCATTAGCTCAGATTTAAATGTTAAAGTTTGAATATGCTTTTATATATGTAGGGATAAATGTGTGGATATTTTGAATTTGTCTTTTCATATGGCAGAATGTGTATGTTTGGACACCATTGTTTCTTTATTCAGTGTCCTAAGCCCTCCCGTGGTTATGTGGAATGACACTTCTCGATTCTCCTATGAGGAAAAAAGTCACTTTGGGGACTTAGGGAAGTGAAATGAAACATTATCGGTAGTTAGCTTGGTGATCTTGCACACTCTTTCAATTTATACCTGCATTTACCTAATTGACCACGAAATCATGTTTTGGAATCTAGCTTGACAGTAGTGGTGCCACTTTTGAACTGACTAAGAGGAATGGCTTAACTGTGCCTTTTGGTCTTGTTTTTTTAATCCGATGGTACTGCTATCCAACTTTAAGACACATTTTCAATCTGTGCTTGTATTTATGTTACTCCTTTAGAAGGAAGTGGTTCTTTAAATGCAGTCAGTGGTGTGTAACCTATGTGATATAACATTCTTCTGGGAAGTAGTTGTTGGTGTCTGGTCTGTGGAGAGCAGCAGTAGTTTGGGGAGCCCTGGAATGCACAGCTGAAGAGCAGGGATATTTATTTGCAGGTGAAGGATCCTGCCTAGGAGGTAATAGATGTGGCTTTCTTAAGAGCAGAAGCCCCAGAAGGTACTACAGCGTCTCTCAGCAGGAGGACGACCTATTCATACAAAAGGTCAGCTTGTCAGGGAGGCCGGCAGCAGCAGCAGCAGCAGCGCGGCATGGCCGGAACAGGGAGCATTCCTGGAAGTGATGGATGGCTGCTCCCCTGCTCACGAACTTCGGGAGCTGCTGAACCATGGCCGCGCAGCAGGCAAAGTTACTCCAGTTCAATAAGCAAAAACAAAATGCAAATGCAAAACAAAACCCTAGTTAGAGCCACTGGAAGGCAATGGGAGAGATGTTCGTGCCAGGCTGGAGCAGCTCAGCAGAAGGGAAGAGGAGCATGTCTGTGTGCTGCCCTTGGACAGCTCGGCTCCTTCCCCTTTTAATTGTAACTAATTGAGTGATGAAGAGAAATTAGCATGAATAATATGTTTGTATAGACTTTTTTTATTGCTCTCTTGTTCTTCAGAAATGAATTTATTTAATGACAAAAGCTATGGCACAGTACAGGCGCCTGCAGAAAATTTGGAGACTAAATCCATTAAAGCAAAAAGGAAAAATTTACTGCTGAGTTACAGTTCTTCTGAGCACAGCAACACTTGTGTAACACTGACTGCCAAACCTGTCTCTCAGTGCTGCTCTAAGGCCCTGTAATTATGTTTCATTTTTTAACATTTTCCAGAACCAACTCTTTATTGTGCTCATATCTTTTTACTTTACTTTTTACTCTAATTCCTTAATAATTTTTGGAAGCCACATCGGAAGTTTTTATCTCTAATGATCAACATGCTTCTTTTTCAGGGTATCATAACCATAGCTTTCTCTCTTAAAAAAGAAAAATTAATCAAACGCCTAAAGAAATCTATTTAACATGAACAGTAAATGCTACATGAAAGAGTACATTACTTGAAATTAACTTTGCATTTTTTTTTTCCTTTTATATGTTTCATAGGTTGCTGGTGCTGATGCACTGGAGTTAAATTTATCATGTCCTCATGGTATGGGGGAGCGAGGCATGGGACTGGCCTGTGGGCAGGTAGGACTGTAACCACAATCTCTTTAATGTCTTTCCAGCAATCCTGAACTGCCACATTGATAGTTACACCTCAGGGGGCAAGACACAAGCAGCAGATTATCAGCTTGAGACTTTTAGGTTGAATGTGTTTAAATATTTAGTGCTGAAAGAAAAAAAAATACAAAAGCTGAGAACGTACAAAATGCTCAGTTTTGCTGAGAACAAAAGTGCATTATGTATTTGACAAGGCACATGGTGAAAACAATTTCTAAAAAACGCTTGTACAGAATTTGTTGATTTCCATTTCAGTGCCCTGCAGATATCTTTTAAATCACAACCTGGTAACTACTGCCTATATCAGTAACGATTTTGAAGGACATGAGATATACTTACATATCATTTCACAATTTTCAACATATGAACCTAACTGTATTTCCGAATCACAAAAGAGGTCATACATTCTGGTAGTACCATGTACTGTTAAGATCTTCTCTTATAAGAGCTTGTGTTCTGTAAACTATAGATTTGTTGGTTTTTACCATTTATGTTGTAATTAACCATGCCTGATGTCTCTGCCAAGTACAAATCTGTTACAGAGTTTATCAATACATTCCATTACTTCAGTTAGGAGAATATATGTTGTATATTGCCCATAAAAAGAAAATAAACATGTACAAAGCCCAATTCTCATGCTAATATCCTTTTGAAGTTTTGAGGTTTTTACAGGTTTTGATCATGGTTTAAAATTTTTTTTGGCTCTGAAAAATGCCCAAATATAGTGAATTGAAAGTCTCTGAAAAATCTTGAGTTCACAGTCTGCCAGGAGAGATTTTCTAGAATTTGACCATCAAAGTTTCAGAATTATGAACGCTGCTTGATTTCCCATCTTACTACATTTTGGAGACAAGGAAAGAAGTAGAGAAAGGAGATGCAGGGTGGGAATCAGGATTACATACCCTAAAATTGACACATTATTATTCACTTAGCTCCTTTGTAGAGGGCTAGTAAGCATCTTGATTCATCCTCACTTCCTCAGTTAAACTCAAAACTTCTAAGAACTGAGGTGTGGTTGGGTTACTAAACCATTAACTTTCTCAAACTAAGGAGGCAATAGGAGCTGTGAGCAGTGCAACTGTGAACTCACATCAGGTATAGCTTTATTACAGAAGCACAGTCAGGCAGAGTGCACTGGGCATTTTATTGTACAAAATGATGTCAATCTAGTCCATGCTATAGATTATTATTTTAAATGAAAGTAATCTGGATGCTTTTTATGGCCAGTGGTAATTTACTGAAGTTATTATTAAAAATGGGAGAGAATCATAAAAGCCCTCGAGGGTAACACTAGCAAAACAGTAGTAGTTATTATTATTTTTTCCCCTGAATTGCATTCAACAACAAATCACTATTTTAGCCATCTTTATAAGTTCTTGAAGAAATACCCACCCCTCAGCCTGCAGAGCATAAGTCAGTAGTTTGTCTTATGCCTGCCTGAGAAGGCGGGACACTGTGGAAGGTGCAGTTTGGTCAGGGAGAGCCCTGGAGGTTCCACATGGAAACTGAAACAGCCTCCTTTCAAGCATGGGATTTTAAAATTTTTTTAGGTATGTGTTATTTCCAGCTTTCAGTGGTTGAAATAATATATACGTGTGGAGTTGCTTAGATGTGTAGTCAGTAGGGAGCTGTCTGGCTACATGAGTTTTTACATATCTTTCAGCTATTGTAAAATCAGAGAAGGAAATGCAAAATCTGAGCACTCAGGGCTATCGTGTGGATTTGTGACTCTCCATGGAGCAGATCAGATCCATAAAGAAAGAAAATTACTTTATATGTACATATATGTTTTTATAATAATAAAATTTCTGTCTTCCTCATACAATATGGATATTCTTCGGCATGTTTAATATATACTGCTCTTGCTTAAACATGTTCTTGTGGTTTTTTAACTGTCTTATCAAAATGAGAGCTCAGAAAAGAATCAACTTCTTTAGATGAATAAATGCATAAAACAAGCTGTGTTTAGAGGGCCAGATCCTGATGTTCTTCCTCAGAGTTGGCTAAAATTAAGTTATAGTGATTTTCAATGTAGATTATTGAAACAAAAGGTGGGGATAAACTGGATTAAGTAGTGATATGTGCAACAAGATTTATCAGTAGCCCTTCAGGGGACTTCCATGTACAGTGGCCCCTGGAGGCCCCATCAGAAAACACAAAAATGCTAGATAGTATTTTGGTATTTTAGTATATTTTTTTTTCCCCCCAGAGCTGAAGTCAAATAGGTCGTACATGGGTGGTGTGGGGGAGAGAAGGCTCAGATATGCTCTAGAAAAAAAACACCACTGGATATCTGGAAGTCAGAACATGAGGCTTTGAGAGGCAGAGCAGCTTTCCTGGTTGTACAGTGAAGCAGGTTTTCTTAAATCTTTTTGATAACATAATCCATGTCTTCATAGGAAATTTTTTTAAGGATTAGGTCTTTTTCATGCCTAAGCACATTAAATCCTCAAGAAACTACAGAAATTGCTGAGATGAAAAATAATGGCAGAAAAATGTGTATTTTTGCTATTTATAATGTCTAAAATGTTCTGCCTTTTTGTTGTTGTTTAAAAAAAAAGAAGGAAAAGGTTAATTACACTGTCTTATTTTTTCTTCTCATTCCAATTCCTATGGTATGCCTAAGGGTAAGTGTAGAAATCTGGGAACATCAGATTTGGTTTTTTCTCTATCCTATTTTGTTATCTAGTCTCAAATGCTTTCACTGTTTTATATCAATTGCAAATTAAAAAAGATCCTGGTATATCCAAATTATATATATAAAAATTGGTTCTAAGTATGGCTGTTTGTTTTATACTGAATTACAGTTCTCAGCTTTTATTTGATTTTAATTCCAAGTCATTAGTGCAGACACTCTGGCGCCCAAACAGTGTAGCTAGCCAGAGGGTAATATTAAGAGGCATCTGTATTGCTGCCAATAAGTTACTTAAAGCTGGTTCTGTATAAAATGTCAATTATATTTACTAATGCTGATTAATGATAATAAAGTTAAGGTTTGTATTCTTTCGTAACACTCTGCAACTGTATAAAAGTGGATATAATTAAAAATGGTAATAGAATTTCTGTCATTAAGTTTACCTACACTAATGCACAGATTTTCTTCGAATCAGATAACCTTTGTGTACAAAGCATTTAATAGTAAACACAGACAACATGGTGAACAGCAGATTATTAAAAAATGACAGTATAATTTTCCCACTATAATGTAGTACTTTTAGCTGCTATTACTGTAGTACTTCTAGCGTTAAATTATGAAAATAATAAATAAAGCATGTGAAATGGTAGCACTCACATTTCAGTGTCTAACTTGTGGTAGTGTATTTGTGGTGCACTTTTTATCCTTCATTGGAAACCATGCAAAGATGTTTTAATTTTTTTTTTGTACTTATCCTTCCAAAAAGTGACATTGAATATTCAGAATGATTAATGTAATGTGAAATCAGCAAAACTTAAGTGCTTGCCTTTTTGGTTTTGGTCCAAAAGTCAACAAGCCTCTCCAGCTGCTCTGCCAAGACTGAACAAATAGTTGAATTGAGTCTGTAATCTGGGTTTTACTTTGCATTCCTGCTATGTTTTGTGTCGTTCTTTGTTCTCCAGATGAAACCCCAGGTCTGATAGGTGTAATGTGCATATCCCTAGAAACATCAGAATAACATCGATTAGGATGAGTGATACCCAAAGTCTTCAAAAATATCAGTGAGTCGTCTTGGCTTGGTAGGGAGTGAAAAACAATGGAGGGAAGAAAAAGGCAGCCTGCAACTACTTGAAGTGTAGTGACAAAGATGCTGCAAGAGTAGCTACAAAGAGGGAAAAAGAATTCTCTCTCACATCAGCTGCTATAGCAAGGGGCAAATTGCAGGCTGAATGTTTCAAATTGCACATTAGGGAAAAGATTCCCCAACAGGGTGATGCAGTTCAGGAACAAGTTGTCTGATGGGGCTGTGTACTCTCCATCTCTGGAAGTTTTAGGGATCAGGCAGGCAAAGCTGTGGCCAACCTCACTGGTGTTGGTGCTAGTCCCTCTCTGACCAGGAGCTTCCAGTGCCTGCCCTCCTGGAGTCCACTCAGGCAACCATTTCTGTGGTTCTGTGGATTCACCCTCTTAAATTCCTCACCAAAGGGACTGCATTCTTTGTACCAGGAATAGGAAACAGCTACTGCATAAAAGGAAGCACATGGACTTGCATGTTCACTTGAAGTGAGATAATCAGTATGAACAAGGAAATCTCAAGTCAAAAGCAACAAATCTCATATTCAAACACCTCTGTCTAAGTGCAAGAACAGATTCTTTATGCTTTAAGGAAATATTTTGAAAGTTAATAACATCCTGGCATATAAATATTTCTCATTAATTAGTCATATCTTCTAACCTCCAAAATATAAAAAAATCTTTTGCCTATCTCAGTATTTAAGCTCTAGGTTTGGGGAATTATTTGGGTTTTTTTAGTTTATATTGAAGGAAGAATGTATATGTCTCTTGTGAGCAGTGAAATCCAGATCCTAGTGGTTTAACTATTCACATCATATGTAAAATGAACTTGCTGTGTGGTTCTTTTCTTACCTTTATTTTCATTTTACTTCAGCTGTACTTGCTACAGCCTCTGCTGCTGGCTGTGCTTATGTTTATTGCCTGCAATTAGGAGGCAAGTTTCATAAAAGTCTACATTGCCTCCTTCAGAAGACGACAAATCTGTCAAAAACAAAAAGCAAAAAAACCCCAAAGCCCTGGGTTACTCTGCAAAGATGAGAGCTGACTGCATGGCACAATTAGATTTGCTCTGCTGTACCTTGGAAATAGGAAAGATGAGACTGCTTTTTAATTGAAGTGCACAGCATAGCATGCTAATTCGCTGTTGCTCTGCCAGCAAGGAGCTTGAAGTATTTTAAATAAATGATGCCCCAAACAGAATTTGATTATATCTGTGTTCATGTGACATTCTACTATCAGCCTACAATAATATGCTGGTTAAGTATAATTCATTGAGTCCTGCAGGCAGTATTAGTTCTCTCTCTTCTCTTCTGTATCAGTTATTGCAACAAATTAATGCAAAGTATAGCAGAGTGGTGTTACACTGGGCTATAGCAGCAGTGCAAACGTTGCCAGCCAAAATCCAGTATAAACCAGTGTAACGGAAGTGAGGTTTGTGTTGGTGTTTGTGGTGGAGTTTCAGGATTTATATGTCTTGTTCTCTTGCATGGCCACTTTCGTCCATTTTGGCTGGTTCTGAAGAACATAAGTCCTAGCTGATCTCAGTGTTCTTGTGTCTGCCACTGCCCTCTGCTGCTTTGGGGCATGTCTCAGCTAAATTACCTGTTTCAATTCTGTTTCTCAGAGTCCAAACTGTTTCAAAGACACCCCATGGAAGTTCCATAAAACTGGACAGCTGGGGAGGGGAGAGGAATTGCCTGCTGCCCAAGCGAATGGATATGAAGAGGAGCCTTGATAGTTCAGCTCAGGGAAAATCTCAGGCAGAGGCAAGAAATTGAGTTCCTCAGAAACAAGGATTCCTTGGTTCAGGAGGTGGTGGTGTTACTGTGTGTGTGCAGGGATGTGCTGCACTGGGCATTGCTTTGCTGGGAGGGAATCTGGGATGTGTGGAGAGAAGGGATGCTGCTGATTGCTTCCTTCGACTCCTGCAAATGTAGATCTAAGGACGCTTTTTCACAGGACAGAAGATGTGTTTTGTGAGCTTATGTTTCTGGTCCCACACTGGTCGTGGTCAAACATCATCCTTTATTATAATTCAGTTTTGTTGTTTAACCTCTTTGGATTCTTTTTTACATCTTCTCTGTTGTCAGATCTCTCTTTTTTTTCTTTTCTGTTCTTCTCTTCCTCAAAACTTTCCTCATAAACTAAACACTTTGCTGAATTGCTTTCAAAGTAACAATTGACTCATGAGCTATTTCACTGGAAATCTGAGCAGGAAAATCTTTCTGGCTTTATGGTCACTCCTGGGTAGATGACATCATTCACCTTCCTTCAGTACCTGAGGATTCATTTCCTTTTCTGTTACCCTTGCTGGATTCAGGTGTGATTAAATGTTATGATTTAAATGCATTTCTTGCATGTGTCCTTTATGTCCTTATATATTCAATTTTTTGTAACATGTAAAAGGAGACAATAATGAGGTACAACAGTTAATTGGTGTTTTGTCTAAAGAATTCAGCTTTTCATACACTCAAGATAAAATGAACTGAAATGCAAAGTTTAATAAATTCATCATCAGAACACTATTCTATAATTTTATATTATGGTTTGACAACATTTAATCCACTGTTACTGCTTTGAAGGATTTCTAATTGAATTACTCAAAAGACAAAATGGAAAATAAAAAGGGATTATAAATACAGCACTAATGTTAATGGCACTACCAACTTGCTGCAACTTTTTAATGGCAAGCTATAGCTGTTAATAAGGTTTTAAATACTGTTTATATGTAGTGCCTTACATATATGTATGGAAAGTATTCTCTACAGAATGTGTTTTCTTAGCAAATATATAAGTGATTCTGTTTCCTTGAAAATCGTGAAAACATGAAAGTAATTGGGTACAGCCTTAGTTTCAGTCTTACTATGATGGAAGCATTTCTGCTGAAATTCATATTGTGGATGACAGATGTCACAAAGAAGGTTAGTTTGGCCACTATCAGTGTCCTGACACTTTTGGGCTGTTTAGGCTTCAATAGCCTAACAGTAATGAAGTATATAAAGAATGCTTCTCGTAAAGGAATAAGCCCTTTTTTTTTTTTTCTTTTTAAACCAAATGGCAACCTGTATGTCTTCTTGAAATTGTATTTTAATACCCTGAGAAGTTTTCAGAAGAGGGAAATGTAGAAAACTCAAGCAGATGTTCAGGCTCTTTGGATTGCCTTTAGATGTGTGCACCATAAGACATTGCAGTTTTTCGTAACAATGATATCTGGTAAACAGGATTTACTGGAAGTCAAGTCATCACCAACACGTAACTGTGCAGGTAAAATAAAATATTTTAAGATTGTTTATCTCAGTGCACATTAATTCTTTTTTCTTTCTGTGGTTTTGGTTTTATGCCAGTGTTTTATGAAGTTAATTAACAGTGTATTAACTAGTCTCTTCACTGCTTACATGAGAATTTTCAGAACTGAGCTCATACTTCTTTAAATTTTGCCTCAGCTCCTAGTAAAGTTGGACAGTTTGCTGGAAAGCTTGCTCTTTATTGTAGGCCAAATCTGAATACATGCCCACTTGATGACCATTTTAAAAGAGTGGCAAATTCTTCCCAGAGCATAGGTTTTAAATTCCCTTGTTTAGTGTTTCAAAGGTTTATGCTTTCCTTAATTATTTAGTATTTTCTGCCTTATCTTTATAGGAGAGGACAGAATTTGCCCACCTTACCACGAGAGAAACATATTTGTAGCTACAGCACTCACATATTTGAGTTCTGTGCTTGCCTTTAGAATATTTCATGTATGATGTAAACCTAATCAAACCTTTATGCCTTCTAGCAGGTGACCTCTGCATGAACTAAAGAGCTGAAATATTATTTAATCATGCTGCATACTACTTTTTTACAGTGCTATGAGAAACATCAGTTTGGTTGGCTAGAAACAACCAAGATAAAATATTTTGTTTTGTCAGGGGTAAAAAGGCATTTTTATTAGTCAACACTTTGCATATACCAATGCTGTTGATAAATAAATCTTTCCAGTTAGTATGTCCAAGAAGTTTATTAAAGGTAAATGTGCAGTTTCATATTTTTTACTTTGGATGGTTAAGCCCAGTTGGTATTGGAACAAATAATTTGTTAATTTGAACTGCCAATCTGTGCATCAACCTTTCAGGCCAAGTATTATTAACCTTATTCTGACTACCAAAGAAAACTGTTTGACATAAATGTCTTTAATATTGCATTTTAATTGATAGCTACAAATACTCATTGCTAAAATTTTAACAAACCTATCACAAGGAAACAAAAGGAGCGTTTTCCCTATCATGTAAGATAACTATAAACATATATAAAATACCTTACAGTTAATTTTAAAAGTAGAAAATTTTGTACCAGGGATGTTTATTTCTGGTTGCTTAGATTAACATTTTGAAATTAAAAAGTGAAACAAAACACAAACATTAAGAATAAGGAAAAACCTCAACCTCCTACACAGAGAGAGGAATCAGTTTTGAAAATAAATTCAATTGTTTTCCTTTTTATGCTGGGGAGAAAACAAAAACCTTTTATGTGATCTGAAAAGGGAGTAATTACTAAGCTGACTAAAGGCAGCCACCAACCTTCCAAGTCTCAGTTGTGCTTGATCTTGACATCCCTCTAATTGTTGTTTTAACTCTCAACACAAATGTATGGTTTGTACTTTTCTCTACTGGGCAATCAAAAATCTCCAGCTCACTTTTGCCCCTGCCTGCACATGAGTTTTCAGTCATGAGGTGCAGCATT
The DNA here is from genome assembly GCA_013398175.1 of Climacteris rufus. Lineage (NCBI taxonomy): Eukaryota > Metazoa > Chordata > Aves > Passeriformes > Climacteridae > Climacteris > Climacteris rufus. The sequence continues at coordinate 728,261 of VZRZ01005138.1, read as the reverse complement.
ATCACAGAAGGGATGTAGGAGTTCTATGCTGCTAATAAGGTGTCCAAAGAGGATCTCCCACGCAGCACTTTGATAAATGTATTCTTGAGTTTGGATGCTGACCTATGTTAAGATTGGCAGCTTTTAGACTAGATATGTTAAAACCTATTGGAGTAGGTTCTTTTTGTTTGGTTTATTTTTGTCTGTTTTTTGACATACTGTTAAGCATCATTCATTTGTGCAGCTCCAGTACAGTACTACAATAAAGAAACATGAGTTAATGTTCCCTTTTTTTTTTTTTAATAAAGTGAGGCGCTCAAAGGTTATTTGTTTTATGCTTTTGACATCTTTCAAAGGTTTTAATTAAAGAGCTGAAGTAGGGAGAAATAGTCATGGTGATGCCAAAGAAGAGTGAGAAAGAAGAGGGAGATGAGGATCTGCTAGAATTGAAATTAATTGAAATTCTGATTCTGTAGAAACCTTTTATGTGCCTTTTAAGGTTTATTTGGTTAAATGCTTTTAAATTTGAAGTTTATTTTTAATGTGCACCAATTTGTTCTTCTAGTTTTTCAAAGGAGCCTGAGAAGACCCTGTGACTCCTTTGAGAAGTAGGAGCCACAGTCTCTGGTTGGCTTTTCTCAATATCCACTGTTATCTCTCTCAGTATAGACAGGGTCTCAGAGTTATGACTTCTCGGTTCAGCCATGACCAAAGCCTGGACCTAATCCAGAGTGACTTGATTTTGCCCAGTGACACATTGGTATCACTGGAGGAAAAGGTGGATCTCAATTAGGCTCCCCCAAGTAGAACTTGCAGAGAGAGATCTGAAGGAGCAGCTGATCAAATTGTAACACCTTGTATCCAGCTTTACTTTGAATTAATAAAGTCCAAGCATCTAGGAACGGAGCTAGGTGGCAGGAGTTTTTTCAGTTCTTATAACTTACCACTGGTAAAAAAGAAGGTTCAGTCAAGTCTCTCAGTTCTTGCTTAGATTTTTACTTTGGTAAGCATATCTGTGACTTGAGAGTCATTACTCTCTATAAGCATTTTTTAAAATTAAATTAAAATAAAAGATAAAAATATTGTATTTAAATGGTCTTCAAGTGGCAGTGTTTTTGCATAACTGAAAAGGCTATAACCAAAAGAATGAATGTAGTCTGCAAAAACAAATGGGAATTTTCCAAGCTATACTTCTACATCTTAATATGCCGTATTTTGTAAGAAAAATGTGGTTTGTTTCACTAGTAGGACATACTTATTTATATAAGCCATATGATATCTTTTCAGTTTAAAAATATCACAGCTTTTGTTCAAATTATAAAGAGAACATTTTGGTATGTAGGAACAACATAAATGTCTTAATTTACCCAGTAGATTTGTTTTAAAAGACTGTTTTAAAGAAAGGAGCATTTTACAGTGTGGAAGAGAGTAGAAAATAAGTATGTCCTTGAATTAAATCAGTGAACAGTAGTCACAGTGCATATTGTTGCTATGGTAGTTTAGTTAAATGGTATCTATGTGGAATTTGCTTAATTTTTCTCATCTGAATCTCTGATCTTTTAGAAATGCTTCCAAAAACCCCATCTCTACAATTACCTTGCTATTGAAAAGACCTCTTGTTTCAAAGTGCAAGTTAATTAATAAAAAAAAGAAGGCCTAAATGGGATGAAACATTCTTATTCTTCTAGAACAAAATATGAAATTATTCATTTTTTGATGTTTTGATTTTTTATTCTGAATGGGATTTTCCTGAACCATTTTATTGAAGATATTTAATGAGATTTTGAATTTGGGGCGTTTTGGGATTTGTTTTGGTTTTTTTTATTTTGGCTAAACTAGTATGCTTTGGATCTCATTCTGAAACGCAATACAGTGACTAGAAAAGAGTCCTGAATTCACAAACCATCATTATCTCTAAAAGTTTATTTTGTGGCACTGGTTTCACATCACATCATGTAATGGATTCTCACCAGAGGGATATAAGCTCTCAACCAGCAGCTACATTTTTGTGAAGCCAACCAGGCTAACCCAAAGCCTCTGAAGCAATTTAGGCCGTTGTTTTTTTTTTTTTTAATTTTTCCTAATATATATAGATAGCTTCATATACAGCCATGAAAACTGTTATTCCTGCCTTAGGTTAAACTGCTTCATTTCTTTCTTTTTGACAGCTGCGGTCAATAGATGTTGACCAAAAGCTGTCAAATTTCCTGAGAAATGAGGAGGAATTTTGTACTCCAGATAAGAAGCAGAGAGTTATTCATCTTCTATCCTGGGAAATCCTTCCCTTATTTTGACAGGCTTTAAACAAATTGTTAGCTTTAATTAAGTTTGAAATGGGACAAATGCACAACCTAAACTGCTCCTTTCTAGGATATAAGAAGACAGTAAAATTAGCCATGAGGTTCTGCAATGGTGACTCTTGCTGTAGTGATTGACTGTAATTCTGCATTTAGGTACCTTGGAAATTTTGTGTAGGTTTAGAGAGAGACAATTTTATGAAGACAGTCTTGGGCCTCTTATAGGAGGAGGGAGAAAAGATAGCTGTGGAAAGGATAAATAGTAGTACAGATATATATATATATATATATATATATATGTAGAGATATATACATATATATATAAGGTGAAGGCTACAGATACTGATTTGCAATGCCTTAAGCTGGAATTCCCATACTTTTTCTTAATATTTTAAGGAATAGCAGAAGAGTAGTTCTTCACACAGAGTTGGGGTTTTTTGGTTGGTTTGGGCTGGGTTTTTTGGTTTCATTTTGTTTTGTCTTTTTAAGTTATGATTTTCTAATGGTTTTCTGGATCCATATTTACTATGGAAAAGAAATATGGGGTAGACATATTTAAACTATCAGCTTATCAAGCTAGTGAGTCCTCATTACATTTATGAGCTCTCATACAGATCCATACGTACACATCCAGCTGGTGGAGTGGATTGAATATGTGAGGAGTCTATAGAAGTGATCATCATTCACTTTCTAAAGCTGCTCCAAATGCATCCTGCCCCTGCCTTTCCACACTGCAGGGTGTGACAGGTAGTGCCACTGTAATGTTCAGGAGACTAGGATAGTCCAGAAAGTTGACCTGCTGCATGGAGGTTACCTGCAGATGGAGAAAGACTCTCTTCTCCTTTCTTGCTTTTCAGATGAAGCTGCATTTGAGTCCCCTTGGGCCCTCAGACAACAGTTTAACTGAGGACAGCTTTAGCTCTTCCCTAGTAGACTATTGAATGAAACAGTAAAGTGAGAGTATTAAATTTAACAGCTAAATCTTTCAAATTCTCACCTAAAAAGCTTTACTTACACTACATCGTTGTTGAAATCATAAAAGCACTCTTTCCTTTTCCCATAGCTATTGATACTATTTTGTAAAATGTATCTACTGCTCAGAATGAGGGTGTTAACTGCAGAACATATTTTTGTATAAAAAAATCCCTCCAATGCCAATAGATACAACAGGGAAACAAGGTTTCTTTCTGAAGAGCCAGTAAAGAAGGACAATCTGCCAGGAGGAGAATGCAGTGATGAGGGCCTGTTGGTGCCACTTGCCTGTACTTGCCTAGCTGTATATAAGAAATCCCATGTCAGCGTCGTATGTGTTAAATTAATAAAAAGACAAAATCAGTCCTCTGTAACTTAGTATCAGTATGTAAAGTAAGGACTTTGCCTGAGAAAAACTTTATTTTCATACTTTCCACAACTGTATAAGTCCTTTTCCTGTTCTTAGTGAGACAGAACTGCCATCATTATTTAGGGACAGCCTGAAGATTGCATGGTATTGTCAATTTTCTGTAGTACTAATTAGAAAAGATCAACTAACGTGCTCTACTGAATGGTAGCCTTTCTTATGAAGTTCTTGTGGAACATTCTATAGCAGGCTTATTTTTATGACATCTTTGAGACTGCTGTTTGTATTCTTTATATGTGCACATGCGTATATGAATGTGCACTCACACATACATGCTATCTGAGGACTGTTTGCATAGTTAAGAAACTCATGTTTGTTACCCTAAAGTAGTGGCAATTCTATCTTTTGTGTTATTTAAATGCTCTGAAGAGCTATTGAAATTCAAGTATTAAAAACATTTCTGTTGTTCATGTGGAAAGTATCTCATTTAAGGTAGTCCAAAGAACCGAGTGTAGTTTTCTGCCAGACAAACCTTTCAGGTCCTAACTTAGTCAAAACTGGGCACCAGAGCAAGGTGAGTTGTAGGAGGTGCACCTCAGGCTATCTGTCTCTCCTCTCTCCATTTATTAAACAGGTATAATAGTACTTCCCTACCTCAGAGAGGTGTTCTGGATACAGTGTAAAGATTGTGCAGTAACAGGATAATGTAAAAATTAGAACCCTGTAAGAACACTGAAAATAGGTCACAGCAAAAATTTCCAAAAATCTGCAGCCAGACATTTCTGTGGTAATCTCATCATGGTTTTGTTTCTTTCCATGAAAAATAAGGAGAGGTGACCTACTCTATGCACAGCATTTTCATGCTTCTTTTTAAACATGCAGGATGTATCTGCCTTGGGGCTGAGAGGACAGGGGATTCATCTCATTACTGATGCCAAATGCAATCAGTAGACAACTTGCTGTTTTAATTTCTGAGGACTTATACTCATAGTTATGGTTGTAGTTAAGCTTATCATGTGATCATTTAGAAAAAAAGGTGAATAGTTGTTTTTCCTCTAGTATGTCTACCCATTGGCAATGAGTAGTTAGGATTAAAAGCTTCATCTAGCCCAAGGCTATAATGAATATTCAGGAAAAATGATTCTGTACTGCTGCTTGGGGAAGTAAAAAGACAACCCCTGTAACATTCAAATCTCCTGTGCCTTTGGAATAAACAAGCAGTATTTGATTAACAAGAAGACAGAAGACACACTGATGTACAGCTCATACCTAAAGAGACTTTGTATGATATTAAATTACCAACAGATTCCTGTAGGTACAGTGCATAAATCAATATTACGTTTTAGCTGATGATAATTTTACCAAGCTTTTATCTAGATGGGGTTTGTTTAAAATAAAATAAAATACAGCAGATAAACCAAGTGTGCCAGAAATGGATGTTACAGTCCGTTGGAGCATTTGTTCATTCTTCTGGATTGACATACAGTGCAAAATTATGCTACACATTCTGTTACAATCACACTGTATCATTATTAATGAACAAACCAACAAACCCAGTTATGTGTAATGAAAGAAGATAATTTATAGCAACGTGGTAGACTCTGAACCAAAAGCATTAAAATCCTATACTAAATTAAGCAGAATAATATTTTATTTAGTTCATATTGTTGATTTTGTGAATACAAATGCACAGCTGTTTTTACAGCTAGTAACGTTTTACATATCAAGCCTTTTAGAAAATATTTCTTAACTATGCAGGCTTTGTCAACCACTTTATCAATTATAAAATCTGCAGGCACTTTCATAAACTTGGATTGGGGTGAAAAAAAGACATTTATGTTGTATTAGCTGTGACAGTATTTTTATAATGAGATTTATAGGCCTCAAGATTCATTCTTTCACAAGTTGTATGCTCATCCTTGAACATTCTATAAATCCAAGAAAGAATCAGTAAAAGCAATTTTTAAATTGGGGTCAGTCTTTCAGAAATCCAAGTAGGTGGATCAGTCAAATGAATTAGGCAAAATAGACTGTGCATAACGTCTTTGAAAGAAGCTTTGGTATCATTCTACTCACGTTGTTAAATTTGCACCAGAGTTTAAAACTTTCCTGAATGGGACAAATTAATATTCTCAGAAATCTGAAGTTTTGAACTGCATTTCTTTAGTCAATGATTGCATTTAGAAGTGAATTCTCTATTTCTAATCACTTAAATGTTTCTCAAAATTTGTGTTCTTGTGTTACCTCTGCAAATTGGTCTTAGTCTAAATGTAGGCTTCTATGGAGAGGTTGTGCATCATCCAGTGAACTTCCCATGGATTACAAAAATGTAGTTTATTCATTTCCTATGAAAATTATCTGTCCAGCGACATCAATATCTTCTGATTTCAGCCATCTGGTAGCTTACAATACATTTTTCCAAGTCCTCAGTGCAAATATAGTAGGGAATGATGAAATTTATAAATCAGCCAATAACTTCTCTTAATGATCTAAAGAAGAAAACATGAATTAAAAAAAAAAATAAAACCAAGTCAGGATATTGTTCCTTTTTGAGAACACATTAGTTGTCTGTAGAGCACTAAAAACTCCGATATTCTCACGCAGTGACTCTGTGACAGCAGGGAAGCTCAGGCTGTGACCACTGGACACTCGCAGTGTCACTGCTGTGTGGGGAGAGAGGATGGGCTGAGGTGGCTCACTGATGTTCACTGCTGCACCAGGAGGGGTCTGAGCAGCAGGGCCTGGAGGCAGAGTAGAGCAGGGAGGAGGAGGAGGGTGGAAGAATGGATCGTCTGGATGTTCCAGCACAACTGCGTTGTAGGACTCGCACTGTAAAGGGAAGCAACGAGATACATCACGTGTATCTGTCTTTTGGGTGTGGCACAAGGGTAAACTGAAATTTTTTAAAGTTAGCCAGCATTATCTTCATATGATATTTACTTAATGAGCAAATTAATTGGATAAAACATTATGGGGAAAAAATAACCTTTAGAAATACCTATTTCAGTTCAGAATTGTCAAATTTAATGGAAATTCTAGTTTTTGTATAAAATTCATCACCTTTCTGATTTCTATCAGTGATTTTCTCACTATGCAGCAAAGCACTGTGTTAATTTTTGTTTTGTTTTTTCTGTATTTACTCACTAAACATACCTGTATTTTCCTTGGAATATTAAGTGGAAATAATATCACAGATTTTACCTCCTTCACTTGAATTTTTGAATAACTATTCTATTAAGTTGCCTGTGATTTTATAGATACCAAAAGTGGGCAGTTTTCCAAGGCTGATACAAGTGAGCCTTTCAAAAGGGCTTTGTCTAATCATGTGCTGTGCAATCAGATATTTAAACTGTATACTAGTGTGAGAAGTAGAAGACCATTCCATTGCATTCATTGCATTAATCTTGGTGTGTGAGAAGCAGAACCAATTGAAAATAAAGATCTTTACTTACTTTTGAGGGGAAAAAAGAAGTCAATTATTATTTATTAAGAAAGACAAAGTAGCTAAATTGTCTTAGGTAGGATGAAAATTGGGTTTTTATGAAAGACATCTCCCAATAAGTTATTCAATATGGATTAAAATAATTGTATTTTTAAGGCGTTAGTGTGTTTTGGAATAAGAATTTTTTATGGCAGCACTATAAGCATAAGGAAGTCAGCATAATGAGTTATGTGGTGCCAACGTCCTAAACATTATCACAAGGATTTCTGAGGAGAAGAATCAACATAAAGGATGTACAATTCATGCCTTCTAGAGGGTCTCTCATTTTCACGTTGGGCCTCAAGGAAATTCAAAACAGAAATGAAAGTCAAAGATGCAGCTACTTTCATAGTGCTTCATTCGGTGCAGCGTTCATACATATTTCATGGCAGCTGCATGGGCAGGGAGATCACCGTTTTTATTGGGATGCCAGAGCTAAGTGCTAGGATTTTACTATTAATGTCAAGCACTGTGTACTTTCTAGGAACACAGCCTGTGGGTTTTTTGTATTTAACCATTGGTGTAAAAAATAAAAACAACAAGGGGATATTTCCTGTGTGTTCACTAGACTGGCAACCTTGGTGTCCACTGGATTGTTTTAAATTAAACTTCATTTAGTCTCATCCCATTCTCAGTAGCTACATAGCAATGCAGCTTTCTGAGTTTTTACAATATTCAAGTGGGAGAAAATTATTCATATATGACATATTTAATTATCTAAGAGAGTGCTAAAGACTTAGTAAATGTAAATAACTGCTGCAGTACCAATTAGCCTACCCACAGGTAATACTTGTACTCAATCTTGTAATAGCACCATTCCATTTTTAACCAGAACATGCACCACATTCTACAAGCATCAGTATTGCAAATTTTAAGGTATTTGTTGAAGAGCATTTTCAATTGCCAACAGAAAAAAAACAACAACCCATATAAGAGTTATATTGAACAAGAACCCTTAGATGTGCCAGATGCAGATGTTAGTTCCACTGAGCTGTTCTCAGTGGAAAGGGTTGTTGATTACTGTCTACATGAGATATATTCCATAAGGGAAGTAAATGACTGGAAATCAGGAAAAGCCAACACTTGAAGATTTCGATTTCTGGCTTTAACAGAGATTTTGATCTTTCATTTACACTATGACCATCCCAAGCTATTCTCAGAGTTCAGAAATGCTGAATTGCATTCTGATAGCCCTGCCTTGTTGTTCCGTTCAACGTAGTATCAGACAATGCTTCAGGTTCACATTATTTTATAGGATAGTTCTTATTTTCAGTATACCTTACATAGAGTGAGTCATTAAAAATGAAAAGTAATTTTTTTAAATAAATGGGTAAAATAGTCTCTGTCATCCAAAATGGTATTTTCCTTTCTCTGGGAAGGGAACATTTTGTGATTATCTTTGTCTTTTGGAAACAAAAAATAATTTCCTTTTCTTCATGAACTAACCTTTCTGTAGAGGATTTGCAGTTTCTTGATGTGTCTGAAATAAGTTAACTAATGAGATGAAGTTCAGTTCTGATGTACAATTTCACAAAATTGCAGCATAGCCACTTAGAGCAAAGTTTTCTCTTTCCTTAATATACTTTTTGTTCATATTACTTTTAATTATGTTCTTTATTTATCTGGCCTATTTGAACAGGATCCAGAGCTGGTACGGAACATCTGTCGCTGGGTTAGACAAGCTGTTCACATTCCTTTCTTTGCCAAGCTGACCCCAAATGTCACTGATATTGTGAATATTGCAATGGCTGCACAGGAAGGTGAGTGACTCCAGTGCACAAGTTGTGCTGATTTACTAATTTTGCTGGATGGGATAAGATAGGAATGTTGCTGGAATAACAGGTAACAACAGAAACTAATATGAAAATATTTTGTTTCATGTATTTAGAATGAGCACAGTGATCAAAGATTTCCTAATTTTGTCCATGCATCTAGAATATAGCAATCTATGAAGAGAACCATCTTAGTTAACAATAAATTGTATAAGTTTGTGTGTGTTTCTTTCCCTGCACGCTCTTTTTTCTGTCATTCATATATGTTTACCGTACCACTGTAAATCCTCCTATTCCTATATTTAGGAGTGAAAATGATGTGTGTGTTCTGAGAAAACAAAAATACACCATTTGAAGGTATATATATATATTTTTTTTTCCTTAGAGCTTAAAGAACAACATGGCAAGAAATAAGTTTGCAAGTAGTGTATTAATCCATCACTTAGAACCATGGTAATTGTTTCTTGGTCACATTGCTTCTTTTGTCTTGCTGCTCAGAAGCTTGGAGGAGGTGGTTGCTGTGTTGGGGTACATTCAGGTGTTGAACAACCACTGTAGCAGGTTCTGTTTGTGTGTTGTGTGTGCACATGCTGTCTCATAGCCCTTACAGCTCTTTCAACTGATGCAGGCTCCCTTGAAGCTAGTGCTAAATTTATCAGCCCAGGACTGGTCTTAAGCACCTTTCTGTGCATCCCCTTGCAGTTTGTTGCTTTTTCTCTTCAGCTGTTTATTTGAATTTCTAGTTATGTCAGAGTTTCTCAGGTTTTCTGTTGTATTTTATTCTTACACAAATGATTTAACAAAAAGTGACTGACCTTTTCTTTCACAGGTGGCGCAGATGGTGTTACAGCCACTAACACTGTGTCAGGACTGATGGGACTGAAAGCAGACAGCACACCTTGGCCAGCAGTTGGTAGAGGACTGAGGACCACATATGGTGGCATGTCAGGTAGGTGTTGCCCTTTTTGATGCGTGGTACTTCCTTGGAGGCTTTCAAAACATCAGGAGGTCCTTGTAGTGGGCTAGAATATCATGTCTGCAGTCACACCGAGTCCTTAAAGCTCACTGCTGGTCAATGTTTCTAAGTCATGACAGATGGAACAGATTAAGTGTGAAGGCTCTTGGGTTGCCCTTTCCTTAATGGTAAAGCGCTGCATCAGAATACTGTGATAGGGTCACTGGAGAGGGAAGGAAATCTCTTCCCTGGTGACCCTCACTTTTCCTCAAATTTTTCATCCTGTCACAATTGTCAGGCCCCACGTTAGACAGAGGCTAATGAAAGGGCATCACAGGGGGAAATATCAACAATCCAAATGCAGTGTGTATTTCATAGCCCAATCTCCAGCCTTCCTCCCTCCTTCCCACCAAGTGCACTTTTTTCAGGAAGGTTATTTCCTCCTCTTCCCACTGTGGTAAAAATGATAGACAGTATTAGGGAAATATATGCATATTTTTTGTAGCCTATTCTTCAAGATATACAAAAATACCTTGTGTAGGCCACATTTTCAAGTCCTGCTTCACAGTTTAGTTTTCAAACCAGGAGCACAACTTTTACACTCCAGTTCAGTGCCGGTGCACACTAATGTATTAATCTATTGACCCTGTGCACTCTGTTGCTGTGACAACATGAACTTGGCCCTGCGAAGACAATACTGTGAGCTTCTTGACTTTACTGGTATGGAGATTAGTCTCCTTGGTGATAGAGATAGCAGTAAATATACATAAAAAAGTAATAGCATCCTCCTGATTGAGTCAAATGTTATTCTGTTGGTCCCGCCTCCTACCTCACCCCAAAAATGTAATCAGAGAAGACCAGACAGGCAAAAATAGGCTTTATTTTATGTGACTGGTGTTATCCTTTGAGAATCATGGGAAATGTACTGAAAGATAACTTTTAAACAAACTTTAATTCATGTGAGTGTATTCAGTGGCAAATTGCGTTATTGCCTTAGCTAACTACATGGAATTTTCAATTTTTTAGAGAATGCTGAAAAGCAAGAAAGTGATAAAAATCAGCAAAAGTTGTTATGCCTATCGCATAATGATTATTTCACAGAGACAGTCCAATAAGATGTTATATTTTAATATTATGCAAAATGGGAGGAAGAGGGGAACAAGAAGAGAACAGCTACAGCCCATTTCAATTTCTCTAGCCTGCCATGTTGACAGGAAAAGAATAAAGGAGGTCACAGTGGGTGCTGTGCATTAAAAATTAATAAAAGAACTATTGCAGTAGTATTTTATATAAGTAGCACCATTCACATTTTCTCATTTAAGTTGCAATTTCTGAATATTCCTTCCTATCATAAGTCTGCCTAATAAAATCTATATAATGACTGCATTATGAGAAATGTGTCTCTTATGTCACAAATTTGAAACAGTATGTAGCATAAATTACAGTTGCACCTGCATGCCCAGCTGTAAGTGAGGATGTACCAGCACTTCTGTGGTTTATAATACTAAATGGACACAAGGAAGAGTTCTTTCTTTCTTTTATTTATATATTTGTGTAAGTATAATTTTTTTTCCTGAAGTTTTACATGTATCAGAGGAGAGAGAAAAATGACACTCTAGGATACACCGTTACCAGTGATGCAAATCTGGTTATTTAAAAAATATGAAAAATGCTGGAAGTGCTGTCAATTTATTATGTTTTGAAAGAGCATAATGTAGCAGACAAATATATAAACATTTCTTGCTGATAGTTGTCATCACTATGTCCCAATCCCACAACTCTTGCACAAAAGAAAGCCACAGACCCAATAAAGTCAATAGCCTGTTAGCACGTTGCCATACTTTCTGCTGGGTGGTCAGCTATAGCAGTATACTAGTTTCCAAAAGTAGGAAAGCGGTTTTAAATCCAGAGAGCTAGCATGCTTGTAAGAAGACAAAAAGTGGGAGAGCGTGTCATCTTGTCAAGACACGGGGACTGTGTGCAAGGGACAGTGTGGCCATACTTCTGTTCCGGGCTGTGCCACAGCTGAGGCGTGTGGCCTGCAGCCAGACACTTGACCTTTCCGTGCTTTATTTCTCCTGTCTGTGGAATGGCAGTAGCACCACTTACATGCCTACAGGCTTGGTGGGAAGTGCTCTGTGGTCTTGGCATGAAAATTGCTTCATGGTGTAACGTATGGGGTTTCTATTTTGATGTGCATAAACTTCTTGTTTTATTTTTTCTGATACAGTCAGTAAGTTTTTCTTGGTTTTTCTAAATAATTCCTCTCAAGTGAGAATTAATTTTTTAAGTAAAAGACAGCACTATTACAGAAGCAATAAGTCTGGTTCATTTTCAGTGTGTTTTCCCAGAGCACAGCTGGTTCATTGTTGTTCTGTTGTGCACAAACCTAGGGCAGACACAGCTCACAGCCAAGCTGGATCAGGCTTTCTGGATTTTTCCCTGTGCATGGAATCTGGACTAGCAGTGGTGCTCACATGGCACAGAGGTACAGTGAGTGAGGCAGGAGTCCCTGTCACACTCATGGTGCTGTGTGACCATGGGTGAGGTGGGAGATGGCCCCAGCCCTGTGGAGGATCCCTTTAGGTGTGCTGGTGAGGTCTGAAATGCACCTTGACTCAGCGCTGGTGACCCTCAGCATTATCCAGTCAGAAAGGAAACACTTGCAATGTAATGTTTCTGGAGTGCTGGGTTAAATTGGATTTTATTTAAGTCTGAACTTGCTTTCCTTTTTCCCCTCTGTTTGCACATCAGTCACAGGAATCTCGCCCTGCCTCCAGTGGCATTGCCTGCAAGTTATGGGAGTGTTCTGTTTGGAAGGGTGCTTGTGCTTCACAGAGCAAAAATCTGAAGCTGCTGTGCTTAGCATCAGAAGCAGGGCCATGTTCCTCCCTTGGTGTCACATAGGCAAACATGCCCTGTCCCAGCACTGTGCTCGATCATTTGCTCCCAAGAGTCCCGCTGGAGGCTGGGATGTGCATGGGGAGGTGGCCCCAGATGCTGAGGGTGAGCCATGCCAGCCCTCACAGCCCACTCCCCTGGGGCCAGTGTGTCTGCTAGCCCTGGCAGTGACCAGCTCACAGCACATGAAGTCAAGCTCTTAAATGACCTGTGTTCTCCTGGGGTTTACAAATGCACTGTGTCCACAGTTTGTTAATGCAGTGCAGGTTGCCTTCTCCAGGAGTGCAAACTCACTCCTCTGAGTTTGAAGGAGGTTTCCAACAAAGGGCAAATAACGATGATGTGTTAATGCCCTGACCTAACAGCTGCCTGACATTTTGACTGACAAACTTCCCTGTCCTCCAGTGTTCAGAAATGTGCTCCTAGATGGCCATGTACTGAAAAAATATTTTCTATATAAAATTTCTCCTTGGCCTCCTCATCCCTTCTCTTCTTGTCTGCCTCATAGAGAAGCAGCTATATGCAGGAAGTTCATGCTTCATTTTTCTAGAAAAGAGAGATGTTGAAGCAGGAAATTTTTTTATAATTCCTTTAAAATTACTCAATAACAGGTAGTTTCCTATGGTTTATCTAACATATTCAAAAATGATAACAAAAATGTTTATTAACATAATTGTCGAATTCTGAGATGTTTAGAGAACAGACTCATGTCTCTGTTTTTTAAAACATTTTTTTAAAAATCTTTCAAAGAAGCGGAGACGTAATGAGATTACTTTGAACCCCCCATTTAGTTTTGAGTTGTCACAGTCAGTGTTTACTTGTCAGCCAGTGCTTGGGCAGTGACCTTCCTGTTTTGATGTAATTTGATCAGCTGAAAATTGCTAAACTGCAGGACGCATCACTGTTTCCTCCTTCCCACCCTTCTGTTTCTTGGGTGGTTTTGACAGGGAAGGATCCCAGTATCCCAGGTGGATGTTTGACTACTAGACTGTAGGATTACTCTCTCTCTTCTCCACTTCCCTGCAAATATTGAATTATTAATACAAAGTGAAACAGCTCTCACAGGATCCACAGTCATACTAGCACAGCCTGCTGACCTGCACGTGAGCTTGACTTGGGAGAGCCAGGTTTAAATCCCAAGTGGGAGCCCAGGTCTTAGCTGATTCCAAGTTTACCCTCTGAATATTAAGCATTATAAAATCTCTCAGTTTTTTCTTCTTCTTTTACCTCTCTTCTGGTGACAAAAAAAATATTTTTGGGAAAATGTCACTTTAATTTTTATAAATTGTTGTTTTCTAAAGAAAACTAATTTCCAATTGGCACTCTGCAGCCTCAGATGAGTCCAAGGGCTGTGCTAGTCTTGCGGATTTTTGTGACCCCATTACATGAGAGGATATTGTGCTTAGAGGATCCCTCAGTCTTCATCCATTTTTAAAAATAAATTTACAGGAACTGTCCATTACTCAGAAAGTATAAATGTCCTAATGAAGTCTACAAAATATGGTTAGGGAAATAAGCCCTTATGATGAAAGAAAAATGCTAAAATTAAGATACGGGTTTTCAAACTGTAGAACTATCATGTGTGTTTGCAGCATTCGGGACAGTTTGATTTCCATTAAGAAGCTTTTATAATGGACTAGCAGTATTTCAGGTTTGAGAATGAAGAATACATGAGATTTTATCTTGAGTTCTTCCTATACATGTGCAGAGTATTTGTAGAGTATTTCTTTATTAAAAAGAGGCTATGGTGGGTTTTTGTCCTCACAAGGAATAATGACCTCTGGCTCTGAAAGAGATGTTTTAGTTTGTATAAGTATAAATTGTTTTGAAAATGTGTATATTATAGGTACCAGAATAAGATTCCAGGTTTCTCAGAGAAATGTTAATACACTGTCAGCAGCTGCATGCTTCCCTAAGACTTCTTTCCTTGAAATGTATTTTAAAATTAAAAAAAAAAAACAGTTTTTTTCATGAGCTTTCATACTGTGCTTCCATATTCCAGATGTGTTTTACAAAACACGTGACATTGCAGCACAATAGGATATCTATTACAGGCAAAATAGAACAGAGTTTCTGTTTGAATTTCCATGGGTTTTTGTTCTTTGTCTTCTGTTTGTTTCTTTGTTTTTGTCTGGAAGCCAAATCCTTAGGGGATAAATTTATAAAACCATACACTGGACTTAGGAAAAACTTAGGTTAAAAGCAAATCTCTCTACTGTGCACTCACTGTGTAGTCTTTTAATGCTTTGTTTCAGAAATATTGCTGTATTTTACAGTAGCACTTCAAATACCCCATGTCTATGTGCTGTTATTGCTTCGTCCGTTTATTACACGCTGTAGTACTTTGGCATTATTTGCACAAGTGCATTGTACAGCATGTTCGAGTACATGTGTTTGTGTGTTTTCCAGAAAAAGAGAGATTCAGGAAGCTGTGTGTTGTAACTTCATGGCTGCCCACAAGGGATGTCAGAAGGAGCATACCTAGGTGACTGAGTCACTCATTAAACACAGGAATGTATAATTGTTGGAAACCAGCAGAGGCAGTTAATTTTAGTTACTTTTTGAAGTTAGTGGAGCTGTCTGTTTCTATAAAAAACCGCTGTCCAACAGCAATTGTGATGTTTAGGGGAGTGCTTTTCAAGAGTTATTTCATTAAATTAAAATGTATATTGACATTATTAATAGAGACATGTATTCTAATCTGAAATGTATGAATTATATTGAAAGAGAAAAAGTTGAAGTTATAGTAATGAGGACTGCCTTTTAATTTGATGACACATCATTAAAAGAAAAGTGGAAAAACCAACCAAGAGCATTCACTTTACTCATCACAGTTCTGTCAGTGACAGTGCAGTGTGGATTTTGGTCAATAGAAATGAATGAAAAGCTGCCCATCACTGGAAACAAAACAAAATGTATGTATGCATAGGCACTTCTGTTTAGTATAAATATTTACCAAGAGTTAAAGACTACTTACATTAACATATATTTATAAAACAGTGTGGAAAGGGGTGAAAAACAAATATATGCCGTAGTACAATTTTAATTTTGTTTTATTATTCCTGTTCAATGTAGCTCAACCATTAAAAGCCCTTATTTGCATATATTATGTCAGGATTCACAAAGAGTCCTCTCTTTTCTGTCGTGTCCTTGCAGCAGTCTGATTTCTCTTAGTGTACTGCCGTCACTGGTCTGTGCAGGAGAGATCAGAGCCCTAATAATAGATTTTTGACAGGGAGCTCGCCTGCTACCTGCCCTACACAAATCCTCACTGTTCATGTTTGCTTCATGGCAACAAAGCAGACAGAAGGAAAATGCCAAGTGCTGAGTTTGAGGTACAGCCCTGCCATAGCTTGACATTTCAGCAGAATAGCAGTTTATGAGATGCATAATTTTTCATCTGGGACTCAGCTGCCATTTTCATAGAAGCTTGCAGCTCATCGACTGACTGGAAGTAGGGCAAAGGTTTACAGCTTAGATCAAGGTCTACATCCTTCCTATAGCTATTTGAAAATAAGTATTATTCTCTAGATAAGGTCAGGGAACTAAGCATATTTTTTCCTTTTTAAATATTTTCTAGCCAATTTCATTCCCACAAAGAAAACAGTTTACACTTTTAGCATAGGTGCCATTTGTAGTTGATTAAAAATGATCATAATTGATTTCATTCACCAAAAGATTAAATGAGTCTTGGAGAAAGCATGAAGGAGGAGTCTTTACACAGCATTTGAACAAAGCAGTATTTCTCCCCCTCTTACTTTGAAAAAAGCTCCTTCTGGGCTAGGAGTGAATGAAAAGTCTTTACTTCTTAAGTGTAATTGGTTTGTGGTTTATTATTGTTAGAGATTGGATTTAAATTTACACATTCATGCACATGTACTTGTGAAACAAATGCAGTGTAGGTACATGTAAGGGAGTGTTTAATTTAGAATTACACATCTCTGTGAGCTTCAGTAACAGTTCACCGTGTCAGAGCCTCATATAGAACAATGGTACAGTACATTGGATTAATTAAAGAAGCCTTGCAGAGAACTGAATTCTCAGTATGTCAAGATTTCAATTTTATGTTAAATATTTTCTAAAGGCCAGACCCTTAAATCTCAGGGGCTGTACCAAGCAGTGAGCTGTGAATTTAACCATAGGCTAACTGCTAATGATAAGGAAAAGAGTCCAAGTTGAGGCAGCTGTAATACAGTCATTGGATTAGGCTATCAATCACTCAGTTCCCTGAGGAACAGGCAAAGACGACAAAACAGTGAAAAGGGAAATTAGGAAGGGAGGGCATGACTAGAATGAGATTCTTCACCAAATGTATCTGTTAGTTGGCTGAATCCCCCAAGCATCAGACAGGAATGTCCAGCACTGCTCTCAGACTAAAAGCCAAGTATTTGTTCCAAAGTCCTAGAAAACCATCAAATCATCATTAACTGTTGCTGTTCTGTGCAGGCTGCTAGAAATGCAATTGGCTGTGTTCTCCTGGTTTAATAGCCTGTAATTAGGTTAATCTCTAAACTGCTGCTGTTGAACACTCTGGATTTACTGTTTATATCAGAGCTCATACAGAATATGCACAGTTGAAATCATTCATTTCACAGTTGATTGGGGTTTTTAATAAACAGATTATTGTTAAGCTATCGAGTCTTACTCATGGCAACCAAAGGCACATGTCAGAAAGCAATTCAGATAAAATCATAAATTCTTCTCAGACATAATATGGTAAAAATAAGAGAGAATGAATGTGGCCTACATTGCCCAAGCATGGGGGAAAAACGTGCAGGTTTATTCTGGGGCAGGAAGACAAAATGGGAAATCTGTTTATATAATGGATTAACACGATGAAGTAATGAGTGCTCTCATAGTTAGCATCTTGAAGATACAGTCTGATTGACAAAGAATGGAAATGAATAGAGAAGGTAAAAGAGATGTCAGAGCATTTTAAAGCAGGTTGGTGGAGCAGGGACTTGTATTTAAACCTGGTTACTGTAATGGGTATAGGTGAATGTACCACAGGTAAAGTATGACCTGCTAAGGAGATGTAAGTCAGTCAGAAACAGAAAATTTTCCTTCTGGTAATATCATCAAGACTGACCCCAATGGTGGTGTCTTTCTCAGCATGAGTTGATTGTCTTTCCATGTCTGTCAGGTCTGGGGAAAAGGTGTCTCTTTGTGTTCTCTCTTTTGTTCTCTTGTGTTCTCTCATTTTTGTGTTCTCTCTTTTGGAGATTATTGTGTTTAAAACTGGTATATTTCTGTCTTAAGAAGATTGCTAAAATTATTTTTGGAGGCCATGTAAGTATAAGTACTTTCATTATCTTATGAATTATTGATTTGGAATGTACTTGGCATTTAAGTACTTTTCAGTTTATTCTAGCACAGGAATGAACATACTATCAAAAATTTCATATAGACATTAATTAGAATAATAAAAATCAAGAAAAGCTGTGGTGAAGTCTACTGCTAGGTTTGTTTGCCATTAAGTCTTAGCAGCTCTCTCAATCTTGCTCACCTCTCTCCACAGATAACCACTTGAATGAGGTCTAGAGGCTGTGATGCTATGCAGTATAACTCTCCAGCTTTTCATACAACTGAAAGGCTACTACTCACTACAAAAGTGTGTCTAAACTGTGAGAACTGTGTGTGCTGTGTGCCCGGCAGCTGCTCAGTGACTGGATGGCAAGGTTGCTCTGGCTGCTGACCTTTCTCTGGTGATCTCTGAGTGGGAGTTGGGCCAAGCTTTTTGCTCTCAGTGTGCTGGTGGTGCACACGTGCATTCTGTCATTCTGTACAGAGGGGTAGGTAAGTGTGGCCATGGACTGAAGCACAAAGAAGATCGTTTCAGGTGGTAGTGTTCAAATTGGCCTGTAGATCTGCAAAATTTTGTTGCAGTGTATGTGTATGATGGATTAAAACTTGAATACATGTTATGAAAGTTTAGGAAGCTTCAGTATAGGAGGCAGAGGAAAGACCTGACAAAGGAAATAGGGTCCCAATTCATGTGAATATATGTGAGTGTTACCAGCTCCCTGTTATTGATCGTGCATGGCCCATAATTATCTTTTCTGCTGACTTGTTATTCCATACCCAAATCAACAGCAGGGTTTGTGATATAGGTGGTACTTAAGAGTGATCAATGGGACAACTGTCTTCTGTGGAAATGATAAACTGTACCTGTTGCTCACAACAGAAGTTCTAATTA
>VZRZ01005138.1:636977-709249 GCA_013398175.1 Climacteris rufus | reverse complement strand
AAAAAAAAAAAAACCAAAAAAACCCAAACAAACCAAGAATATGTCAGAGTTTGTGAATAGTTCTGAGTAACAATTTTATCAGCAGATATTAAAACCCCTGAGTATGATGGTGTGTCTCAAGCATTTTAATTTNGTATTTAATATTGATTTGCTCTAGTCACCAAGTGGCATTGCCTGGAGAGCCCATCTTTATTCTGTGGAGGACATATTCTCATTTTATGTGGAGAATACACATATTTGTACATTTATGAAAAAAAAATGCAACACATTTGCAGATCAAAATATGAGCTAACAAATAAATAGAAAAATGACTTCTTATCAAATATTTACTAGCCTGGAACTTCTTCCTGTTCTTCCTTGTCTCTGTGGGACAGCTGTACTTGCAGAATAGGCTGACTGACTACTGTCTTCTCCCATCACTGTAGGGATCCTACTACTTCTGACAAAACATCCCAGCTTCTCTGTTGTGTGCAAGCTCCTCCCTCTGGATCAGTAGCCTCGGTAGCCTCAATGGTTTAGGCATCTCTGTGAAGATGTTGGGGCTCTCACCATTCCCACCACCTACAACGTGCTGGATTGATGTGTTTTAGAAATGGGTCAGAAAGTGTCTTGAAGAGAAGGTTGCACAGTTATGTGAAGATATGCTTACTGTGATTAATCCTGCTGCAGGATATTTCAACAATCACATATGGGGGTTTAGGAAACTAAAAAAAAAAAAATTTCTTGGAACTACTTTAAACCCAGCTCATTGGTTTACACCAATCAGCACCAGAAGGATGTACTTATGTCGTTACTGCTACTGTCCTGCTTCTATGTAGGAGTAGCCTTGGAAAGTTCTACCACTGGTTAGCTATGATTTATAATGAACTCACTAGGGTTTACATCTTTATTCACCTAAATCCTGCTACCATTCTGTATTTTTTAGTATCCTACTTGAATAAGGAATAAATCCTAATGCCAACTTTGCACATAAAGTACAGAAGACAAAATAGAGCAGATTTGTTTAACTGGATAGATCCTGAGTTTGTATTTCACTGAGCATCACATCATCCCTGGTGAATTATTGCCAGAAGCATTTATAAATGTATTTCACAACCACCAGAACATTTCTTTTACCTTTCAAAAGAATGCATCTAATATATAGTAGTCAGCTAAGGAATCTGCATTTTAATGTACCTTTTCATGCAAGCACATCATTGTATAGAATGAGCTGTACAAATGTCCTGCTTACACACAGGATATACAAACATATCTTACAAAATCCTTTAGGGAACCTATTGCAGGAATTCAGTTTTCCATTTTATGATCAATTTGCAGTTTCTACATTGCTGGGTAATTGAAATTGTCTTCCCTATTAACATACACTGTATAACGATCTTCCCTAAGTTCTGTTTAAATTCCAAAAGACACGCATAGTCAGGGGTTTAGCCACTGTTGTTTGGGTTAAGTGAGAGCCAAGGAGAGCTGTTGAGTGCAGTGTCCCACTGTTTCAGAATGAGGAATCCATTGCAGATACATGGAGAGGGTGTTTTTAATGGCATGAGGTCTGTCTGTAGAATGTGTGCTACCACACCTGGCTCAGCACTGAGGTAAGGCTGATACTTTGACAAATTTTGATACAGACAGCTCAAAATGAGAAGACTGTGGGGTTTTTGCAAGCAGGCATGCCAATGAAGACGTAGCTAACTGCGTTAAAGTTGTGTCTGTCCATTCAGAAATGTTTCATGACCCTATTGAGTGACTTGTCGGTTTTCAAAAGAATGTGTAGTTACTCTAGTCCATTTTTTGTCTGGGCTGAGCTTATCTCATTCCTGTCAGTTACCACTCTACTTACACTGTTAAGGCCGTGTCAGCTGCCTCCCTATTTGAATACCCCAGATTTGGCAGTATTTTTACTGATTTTTGGATATATGCCCACTCAAGAGCTGCTTAGCTTTTAATAGTGAGTACTCAGAGAAATCTTCTCACTCTATGTGCCCTGATAAATTCTGCACCCCAGGAGCACTTGCAGAGAAGATACTGCCAAACAATACTTAAAAGAATCTGTTCTTTTTTTAATATATAAATCGAGCAGCTACTTCAGAACTTACTGAAGGTGGGATTTGAAAAATTCAGATCTCCAAGGAAGATCTGGTGGCAAGTTACTTTCCTCAAGAAATACTTGGAAAAAGTCTGTTGTCGTACGTTCTGATTTATTGGTATAACAGAGAGATTGTTTGCATCTTTGTTGTTTATAAAAACACACTAGAGGATCAGTTCTTGGCAGGTATCCAGGGAGCAGGTAAACCCTGCCAGATATAGGGCAGTCTTGCTCCATCTTGTTGCAGGGAATTTTAGGATGGAGTTCTCTTCTGCATGGGGCTGGCACACAGACTTCTTTCTGATGTGTTTATTCTTCTTTTCCTTCAGGCTTAATATTTTACAGCTCTGAGGACATCCCTAGCTTACTGTTAGAGTCAGATACTGTAAAAGGGTCTTAAAAAAGAAAAAAAAAAAAACTTGGGCTTTTCCGGGGCTGCCTCCAATGTCCTTTGCTATTTTTTCCTGTTTCTCATAAGTGAGTTTCACTGAGCCAAACGTTTGCTGCCTGCATTGCCTTCCTGAGCTGTGCTATTGCCACGATATGTCTGTGTCTGAGAGTCCTCTGGGGCTGTCCCAGAGAGGCCAAGCTAATATAATACAGCAGATGTAAGCAGAGGTGCTAACCAAGTACAGCTGAGGGTTATCCCCTAAATGTCAGACACTTCACTAGGAGACTCTTAGGCTTCCACCTCTGCCCTCTAAGGAGTGAGGCATTCTCAAAAGTGGCTTCCTTTCTCTCTTCATTGACACATCAGAAATTTGAGGTTAGTATATGTACTAGTGTCAAATGTCTAAGAGAGTGTGTGCCTGCATTTTGTGATGAAATTCCAGTGGTTAGGCAAGTAAATGATGCAGGTTTTACTGGTGCAGCTTAGATTTCTCTTTTTGAAAACATAGGTGTATGTTATTTTAACCCAGTCCATTTTCTAATCTGGTGTCACAGGAGAAAGTGATATTTTTAAGCTTCACATTAAAATCTCTTCCAATCAGTTAATGTAAAGCATCTGGTGTTTTTCTGTATTTTAATAAGCCCTAGTAGCAGCATTGCAATCCCTTAATGCTGTTTCTCACATTCTTGTTACAGTAGGTATATGGCACACATCTCCTGGTTTGAAAAGCTCAAAACAAATTTCTGCAATTTAATCTCAGTGTTAGAAAAAGGATCACAGCAGCTGATGTAGTATTTTGTATTTATGCTAGTTTTTGTAAAGAATCGTGACACACTCTGTGGAAGCTAAATATTGACAAGCATGCTCTGGCAAGCAAGATCAAGCTTGGTGAGTTAGCACAGCTCAAGTCTCTGCATTGACACTGTAACCCAGTCTGAAAACTATTATCCTACACCATTTATTTTGGCTTTATAGGTGATACTGCCCACTTGAATTAGGGATTTCTGCTGTATTTTCAATACTGTAACTCTGGATTCATATTTGATTTAGGACCACAATACTTGCAAGGTTGGCTGTACATCTGTGTTTGATGACATCTTCAGTAGGGTATTGTGTATAGAATCACAAATGACAGCATAAAACCTTCATGATTTCAAACCTACAAGCCAGAAGTAAACATTGAGTATAAAATAATTTTAAAATCACATTTATCTTTTGAACTGTAGAACACACCATGTCCTAAAACTGTGAGTCTATGAAAGCTGTTGATCAAAAGTGAAGTCTGGACATGTATTCATTATGGGAAGTAATTTAAGAGATTAATTTTTTTGTGTGTCCTGTAGATAAAAAGATTTTTACCAATTGTAAGAGCACCATGTTTGTAATGCTTGTCGTTTACTTTTTGAATTTCTGAGTAAAGAACTTAAGCTTGTTGGAGCTTCTAGTAAATTTGGCATATACAGTAAATTGATTACCAGATGCATTATGCAACATATGGCATTGTACAGCCTTTGTGTGCTTCATAGTATTTTCTTAAATTACCAGCATTTGTTTTGATTCCAAAAGTGCACTTGTCTCGGCTTTGTAGTGCTTTGGACTTAAATGCAGGTTTTTCAGTGCTGAACAGATGTGTTAGAGTTTCACATGGAACATTTATGCTTTTGTGAGTATTCCTCTTTGACGTTTCCATACATGGTATTAGGTCAGTGATGGCTCATGCAAATGGGATATCTTCATTTTCATATGCACATTGATTGCCTAAAATAACCTTCAGAATTCCTAATAATTCTATATGACCAAAATAACCAAGGAAGTAACACAGTTTTGCCCAAAGATACTGCCCCCAAAGTGAATCATCTATGTTTTCTTTTAGATTAGAGGAAAACAGGAAGGAGAGAGAACATAATTCCTTTATGGGTGACAGCAACAGTCAGTCACTGTATACATCAGTCCTGTATGCTTTTGTGAACCCCCATATTCCCATGCTTGGGTGAGTGGTGTGAGTGGGCCCAACAATTCATCCATGAAAACACACAGAATAAGGTGCTTGGCACATTACTATGTAGTTTACTTCTAAAGGAGACCGCTGGAGTTGATTTACAAAGCATACTTCTGAAAAGTTATCCTTTAAATTATGAGCACGTTTTAGAGAAAAGGGTGATAGGACATTCCGGGACAAAGGATTTGTGACCAGGAGGGCAAAGTTCTGTCTCTTCTGCTCAGGTGGAATTGCTCTCTTTACACGGATTTCCGGGCCTCCCTTTGCACTCTTTTTCTTCTGTGAGAGAAAAATATTATACTTTTGTATAGCATTTGGATATCCTCTCCTAGAAGGCACTGTGAAAGTGCCAAATACTGCTGGGGTGTGTTTAGCAGTAGCAGTGTGTGTTCTGATCAGTATTTCAAAATCAACAAACACTTTGTGGGCTCCTGACTTTCTGTTAATTGGCCTTTACTTTGCTCACTAAAGACCAACAAATGCAGTTTAGGAGTTGTGTTGCTACCATTTTTCTTCAGTGGAAGCTGAGGGGATGAGTAAGTACATCAATTAAGTCCCTTACTCACCCTCTGAGCTGTCCTCATTGGATTATTAAAGTGATCTGACAGAGCAATGCACTAAATTCCTTGCACCCCCTTCTGTTGCTCTGAATACATCAAACACATGAATATTTGGGTCTATTAATGCTGTTATTTTTTACTAATGCAGAAAGCAGAGTTATGATACAGGTGTATAATTTCTTCTTGAAATCAGCACTGAGTTGTGTGACTGGTCACGAGCAGGACTGATATAACCATGTTTCAATTACCAACCCTTATAATATATCCTGAGCTACTAAAGGCCTCTGCAAATAGGGTTTGGACTTCCTTTATACAACAAATAGTTTATACACCATGGACATTATTTTGCTTTCTATTAAGGCACTGATGCTTCAGTTTTCTGTACATTCTCAGCTAAATAAATGGCATGAAATTTCCTGTAATTGTGTAGGTTATTAAACGGAAGAAAAAATAAAATTTAAAATTGTCATCTGTGCACATCTAAGGCCTCAGCTAAAGTCAAGGTATCATGTCTCTGTTGGAGAGGGGTGTCTTTTTCACTTATGGAAAACTGGTTGTCCTGTAAATTTCATACAAAAAAAAATAAATCACAGAATGTGCTGAGTTGGACGGGACCCTTAAGGATCATCGAGTCCAACTCCTGGCCCTGCACAGCACCATCCCCAAGAGTCACACCCTGTGCCTGAGAGCATTGTTCAAACCCTTTTTGAGCTCTGTCAGGCTGGTGCTGTAACCACTTTCCTGGGCAGCCTGTTCCGGTGCCCAACCACCCTCTGGAGGAAGAACATCTTTTCAATATCTGGCTTTAAAAAAATATTAATAAAACTAAATATTTAGAAACTTATGTACCTAGTTATGAAACCATAATTATAAGAAAATGTTCTTGTGTAATGAGCTCTGCATCTGTCATACAGTGTTTTAATGTCTACAGTAGTTATTAGCTGAATATTTCCATTATTAACATTCTGTGAGCAACTGCCATTATTGAAACTGATTGATGTTTATGAATAAAGCACTTTTATTACATGTTGCCAACTTCTCAGGACCAATCTTATAACCTACAATGCCTTCAAAGGAGTGATGATACCTCCTCTTTCTGGAACTAATCACATCTGAAGAAATTGAAAGGGTGAAAACATTGTGGGTTTTTTCTGGAAAACTTCAATTGCATTGTAGACTATTCTACTACAAAATGGTTGTAGTGTTTTATCTGACAAAAGTGACATGAGGGGAAGATAATTTTACAGGAAGAGAGATGTTTGAATATAGGCAACTAGCACTGTGAAATGGCTTGGCTTGAGGCAGTGAATTTATTTGTGAGTTGATGAAACTGTGGTCTCAAATTTTCATTGTTTGTGTGCAAAACAGTCTGATAGGACATGTTGGTTACAAAGTCTTCACTAACCTTTCATTAGTTTATTTTGTGGGCTTGTGCTCTGTCCAGACCAGCCAACAGATCTGCAATTTCAAGGAAGAAAAAGTACAAGAAAAAGACAAGAGAATGCTCCTCCAAGTCTTTATCTTCTTAAGGCCACACTGTCTTGCTAGGGCCTAGACAATCTTAATAATGCTTTTAATGTTTTTCAAAGCAGGAAAGCTGTAAGAAAACATTACAGGCAAGTTAGTGGTAAATATTGCTCAGAGAGAACTCAAGGTTTGTGGAGGTTTTGTGCATATTTTGTGCTTTATTTAAATTTCTTCATCCTGCCTCTGTCCCTTAGATCTAAAAAAGCATAGTGCCCTCTGGCTCCAGTGGGAACTACCAGAGAATGGGAGCTTCTTGTGCTTTCCTCCCAAAGTAAAGCAGAGAAAGAAACTGATGCTAGCTTAACACTGGCATATAATGTGATGTGTAAGGTCAGCTTGTAGGAGCGAGTTCAGCTGCTGACAATAATCTAAATACACCAACAGGAAGCCCCCAATGAGTATATTTGTACTTTAGAGACCACCTGAAGTTGGAAAACTGCTGCTTGAAAGACCCTTCAGGTTCTGTATTAAAATTTAAAGGCAAGTCTAGACCTGAAGAGTCCTCCTAATAAACTGTTTCCAGCAGGTAGAATGAGAACCCAGATGTTCTCTAACTCATAATTTGATCAGCAGATTATGACTGGTCCTGCAAAAATTGCATTCCATCCAGTCCTCAGCTCTATCTCTAGCTTTTGCTCTTGATCACATAAATCCTTGTCTGCTCTGATGCTTTTGTGTCAAAGTCAGAAATAGCGAAGTGAAATTCTCAAAACCCCCCATGTTTTGCTTCTTTTCCCAACCCTACCCTGGTAGCAGCAGCCTGCCTCCCAGGTATCTCAAAGACTCTGGTCTTCTTTCCAAATGATGATGCAGCCCACAGCTTACAGACACACGCAGATCCCCATGAACAGCCAAGGTAGGTAGTTTCCATTTATTGCTGGGAGGAAAAAAGTGTCAAATAACTTCCTACTCATCCTATGGCAAGCAGAGTAGGGCTGTGTGCTTCATCTACCTTAGGTATAGCTATCAGTTCTCCTACTCTTGGTTGTGTGAGTCTTGAGAAATGGGAAGTGTTGAAATAAATGGCTATGATACACATAGTGTTGAAATAAACATTTATTTTAACACATTGTATGTGATGAGCCATTTATTTTAACACTTTTCACTTGAAGTGTTGAAATAACAGGTTTTATCAGGGGACGTGTCATCCACTGTTTTATGTATATGTGAATATGGAAATACATCTACTGAGCGTGCGTGTATATATATACATACACAGATTATATGGGTATGTAATAGTAATAATATGTGGTAGATGTGTATGTAGACAATAATGAACAGGCAAATACAGTGTTTTCTACTCAAATTGAGTCATTTATTTCGCAAAAAAATTGTGTTTGTGCCATTGTATATTTTATAGATTTATGTGTCCATAAATAGATCTAAATATATTTGTACATAAAATGGTTTCTTTCTAGATAACAGCAACTGGATGAGATAAATAAAATAGAGGGATAGACAAAATAAAATAAACCTCAAAATAGGATACGGATGAGCTTGAGTCATATAAAGCAAGAAAGAAATATTTTATCTGAGCTTTCCAGTTATCTAGACCTGGTTTCTTTAGTTTGACATACTTTCAGAAGTTCTGATTCCCTTTCTGTGGTGGACTTCTTAGTCAAGCAGTTATTAAACAGCACAAGGTATGTGTCAGGTTTTGTAAATGACCTGAAAAGTTGTTGTACTGCATTTTTCAGTAATATTTTTTTAAATACAGTGTAGGAACCTCAATTCCCTGCTCAGCAGGCAGTCAATTCTCTTCCAGTGTGTCCTTAGCTACGCTAAATTGCCTTTCTGTGGTTAGTATTCTGTATGTGCTAGAGCACTGGCGCAGACGTGTAGGTGTACACACACATACTGGTACCAGGGTCATGTTGACCATGGGGGTTGTTATGGAGGTTAAACCAGCTCAAACAAAGGCAGCACTGCCGAGGCTGACACAGGCAAGGCTGCCTTTGAGCAAATCTGTAAACAGCCAGAACCATTTCTGCCAGACTTTGGGTTAAACACATCTGTCCATGCATAGGAATAAAAGGGCAGCAAGACCTACTGTGGGATGAAGTGAAGCACTCACATCTCTTGAGGGGAAGAATTTGGCAGGAACTCGTCCCTCTGTGAGGACTGCAATGGTCTTGTGTGGTAACTGGGCAAGTTTTTTTAGATGGGCTGTCCATTGGCTGTTATGCTGGTCCCATTCACATTTATTTTTCCTTGTATTATGTTGGGAGTTTACCTTGGCTGTTAGCACTGTTTTATCACTTTTCCATTACTTTTGTATTGTTGTTTTATTAATTAGCACTGGCACTCTCTGGGTAACAGGCAAGGTTTGTCCTGGCCAGGGGAGGGTTGCAGTGGAAAAGGTGCCAGACCTCCTGCAGCAGCACAGGGTGCTCAGCTCTCCCACACCAGAGCAACTGACTCAGGCTCCAGGTCAGGTCGGGGATCAAGAGCAAAGCAGTCAAGGGAAAGAATGGGCTTACTGAGCCAACCAAAGAACATGGAAAGCTTCTTGTCAGACAATTTCCAGCCCCAAGTCAAACCAAAGGAGAAAGCATGAGTGTAATTAAATAATGAGCGTTTGATGAATTGCAACAGAAAATGCTTTGCTAGGTTTCATGCTGATGACCAGAAATATTGACTTTTAGCAAATCTGGAGTTTTCAGTGAAAGAATGGCTTTGTTAGGAAATGTTTAACCACTTCTTGCAGCATTCACAAAACAATTTGTATCTGTCCTTTTGATTTTTCCTACTGAAGTTTGATATGAGTGAAAATCCCCCCAGGTCTCCATGGATAAATAATATTTACAGATGAGAAAAATCTCGTTTTTCACTCTCTCTATTTCTGATTCTAGCCTTTTTTTAATTGAGAGAAGTCTCTGATGAGTACTAAACATTTATTGAATGAGAAGTCTGGTGATTTTATGAATTTTCAGCTGAAAGAGCATAAATAATCATTTGTATTAATTCAAAAATAAATCCTAAAAAGGACACTGATTTTTCTCTGTGATTATGGAAGTTCCACCTGTTTTTTTCTATTTGGGTACTAATTTACTTTTTAAAAAAGAAATATGATGCAAAATGATTGCCTCTTTTTTCCAGTCAGAGGTTGGACTCATTTCTGTATGTATCAGAAATTGAATCACATCTGAACTAAGCTTTGTAACTAAAAGGAAGGGTTCAATAGTTATCAGAAAAACTATTGACATGCTATCAGTGTATCAAGATAGTCACGATATGCTAACAAAAAGCCCATCAGTTGATATGGTTTCAAGAGCCTGCCATAGCAGAGTCAGAAATTGTTTCAAATCTGCAGAATCATTAACTTTATTCTAAAGTCTTGTGACAAACTCCTGACTTCTCTGTAGTCAGCAGAACCTTTGCCATTGATTTTGTAGAGTTGGTGCTTTGCCCATCACAACTTTTGAATAAAATGAAGCATGAACTAGCCATTGGTGTGAAGGTGTAGGCTGATGTAGAGACATTCCATATAGGACTATTCCCTCAAATTCTCCATTTGGTAGATGAATAACTAAAATTTTTGGTTGGAAATAGTCAGGGCCTGAGTAAATAGTATGTTATTGTTAGTGATTTTGGCAAATGGCTATTAATGAGTAATAATGGACCAAAGGACTGACCAGGCAGGGAAGTAGATATGGAGCAGTGAGAAGAGTCATCTCTGGACCTTGAGAAGTTCTGGGCTGTGCACCATTTAAGCTGTGGCAAAGTCCAACGTGCTCTTGCTTTCTGGGAACTTCCTGTATTTTTTAGTGCACTAAATATTGTGTGTCCCATTTGCAGACCTTGTGAGAACTGTGGATAGTCTTTCCCTCTAAACACATCTATTCACTGGGTTTTCTTCTGCATATAAATGCATTCTCTGGTCATTTTGAAGGATGTGTCTGCTACACTGTTTCATTAAACTGCCGCGTTATCGGGTAATTGTTTAAACATAATGCCATAGCACTATCAAAAGGAAAGGTGAACTAATGGCATTTGCAAATGTCAGGGATTATCTTAACACTTTTATTATAGTTTATAAAAACTAGGTTCAGGGCATTCCATGGCAATTATTTCCACAGAAATTGGTTATTTAAATAAATTGCTAATTATCTGGATATGACAGTATTGAAAACCCTGCTAATGAGTTATTTGATAAGTGTAGCTTATGGTGGCCACCTACAGGTGGGAGAAAGAACGAATGTGTGCAATAATTGCAATCAGAAGGAATGTGATGCAAATGGTTTGTGTATAACCTGAAATTTTCCATGGACTGTTTGCAGTTGCAGATTATATAAAGCACTTTGATCATCAGTATTAGGCCGCATATACATTACGCAGAAAATGTCTTAACAAAGAATTGTGTTTTCTGGTTTTATTTTCCTAATCCCCAAACTTTCTTACCTACTTACTTTCCAAAGCTTTGGATTGATCATCTGCAGTGCCTGAACTTTGCCAGACCATTTTCCTTATGGAATGCTTTTCAACCACATTTGTTATTTGCTGTCGTTGGTTTCTTTTGTCATTAGCTTTACTAATTTTAACAGTTGGATAACCATGCCAGTTTTCTTCAAGAAGGTAACTACGGAGGGAGGACAGGTGATGTTGCTTAGATTTGGAGGATTTGGGGAGATTTTAGCAGCACATACTTTAGCAGTGATTTATTAATCAAAAATAATGTATCAGCTGTTTTTTCTTTGTGTTATTTAAGTGCAGTGATTTAACTCTCAAAATTTTTAATATGATATAATACAAATTTTAAAATATTTTTTCTTAAAAATGCACAGAGTGGGGAGAATTATGGCCCAAATTAATTTTTATTCCATCTAGTAACTATAGATGCAAAAATTTGGTTTTAGTTGATCTCCTATCCAAAGGTATGAGAGTTTGCTTTCCTTTAAAATCTGTTTCTTGTATTGATAGAGAGTTTGATAAAGATCATTCAGACTGTTTCAAGATTCAGGCTTGGTAGTATCAGTCTGAATTGATTCTCATGGCTGTTTTTTAATGGACCTGGATCATGTTTACTTAAAGGCCACATTAGAGCTGCTGCATATGTGTGTTGAAAACTTTATCGGGTTGGTGCAATATATTGCAAGTGGGAATGTAGCCCAGTATTCAAGACTTCTGAGATTATTTTTCTCCCACTGGTGGATCACTGGGATCAGAAGATCTGAATTGTTTCTGCTAGGAACTCCCAAAGCTATTGGGTTGCTTGAAACTTAACACCAGGCTTCTTGAAGAAGGCATAAGATTTGGCTCTCAAGCCTCAATCTAGTGAACATTTTTGGTGTTTGACAGGATCAGGTCCTCTGGGGACTCCAAATACTTATGAAGTCAGAATAAAACATGTGCCTTCTGGCATTGGTAAAGGGTTTTTTGCTTCCTAAGGAAAAATAAACAAACAAATAAGCAGGTATAATATCTTTCATCAGTTTGTCATCAGTCTGCTATCCTCAGTGGACAAGAGCAGCGCTGCCTACCTGTGCTGATCAGGGGGAGACGTTTGATTGATGTATGTTCTGCTTCTCCTTCATGTTGTGTTTCGCCTATTGGATTTTCTTGACTGATAGTCTGAAAAGTCTAACTTTTTATTAAAAATAAAAAGAAAAAAGGAAAAGAAAGCCAAAGCTCTTTGGCCAGGGACTTTCACATTGTATAATTATTTTATTGTTTATGTCTCTGTATAATAGCAAATATTTGTTCCATAATTAATGAGATTTGAAAGAGTGGTTTTCAGCATAGAGTAGCATGTCATTTCCATGAGGTATTTTTCTGTCTGTCTTTCATTTTTATATCTCACTCCCCTGCCTGAGGTCTTGATGAATGGACTTTGTTTATTAAATCTCATTATTTTACAGCAAGGTAAATGATAGCCACATCTAGCATCTGGTAGCAGCTGTAGCATTTCTATCAAGAGAGTACCATATCAGCAGTTTCCTCTGCTACGGGTGCTTAACTAGTGGAATTACAGGTCCCAGCGTGTCAAAGTCTTTGGTAGATGCTTATCTTTTAGTATGTGAACTGTCTTTCAAATGCATCCTGGATTTGGACCTCAGCTTCTTAAATACCATTGGATTTATTAGACAACATTCTGCAAATTCCCACTACTACTTACAGACCTTTTAAAATTTTGCATTAAATCTCCTTTATTTCAGCCTTTTAAAAACCATTTCTCCACAAATCTTTAAAATGGAATTTATTACAGTCCTATGGTACTTGCATGAAAATGCAAGAAAATAGAGACTGTAAGTCAAATTGAGTGATCATATGCACTTTTTTTTTTTAATTTGCCTTCTTTTTTAATAGCTTGGCATTACTATTGTTTCTATTGTTTGCATTCTTTTTTTCTTTGCTTTAATCTGGAAAGCTGTTCCACCATTTCATTAGGCAGTAGGATCTCTATCACAAGCAAATCACATTGTATTCCAGAACAGCAGCTTTTGTTACAGAGGGGAAAGCTTCTGAACTGTTGATGAAGAAATGTACAGAAGAACAGGTGCACCTTGTGTTGTGCTTGTTCCGTATGACGTAGGCTAATAAAAAAATGCTGGGGTGAATGGTGAGACCTTAGTGAACCCTCTGATTGTCGTTTCATCCATTTATTTACTCTCATCAGAAGCACTTCTGATATGTTTTTAAATTCATTTGAGTGAATTATAAATGAATGGAATACTTTTGCAGTCATAGCAATTTATTACTAATTTACTAATCACCAAATGTAAGTAATAACTCTTATTATGAATATCAAATTCACCTAGTATTAAAAAGCACCTATGTTCCATAATAAATTCTAAGTCTCATTGCTATCTCTGCTAGACTTCCTCAAATAGTATGCTTGATTTCTTTGGGCTGAATGAAAGAAGTCCTTTCTGATTACCTAATGTGCTGAAACCTTAAATAAACTGTAACTTGGTCCTTTTCCTGAACTGACCACTCTACAGAGACAGTCATTTAAGTGAGAAGGTGGCCAATTTAATCAAAAAAGAACAATTATATTCTGGAAATACTTTCTTGTGGAATTCTTTGCTACAGGATGTCATTAAGGTCAAGTGGTCTATAAGGCTTTAAAACTCATCGAATGCAAACTCTCAGAGTTACATTGGAGTTAAAGCGTATAAACCTTCATGCCTCAAGGCAGATATCAGGTTTTAACTCTGTAGATTGGAAAGAAATTTCTCTTTAGCCACATGACTTCAGAGTTACCAGTGTCTGTATTCTTTCACCTTTCTAAAAAACAACTACCTCATCACAGTGAGATTCTGGAGTTGTGCCTGAAAGCAATATAGCAAGTCTGATGCTTACTTTTAGCATCAATTTCAAAAACTGAATATTTGACGAATTTTGTGACCTACTGTTTTTGATGAGATTATTTTCAGTGGGTTTGGCTGTGCAGTGTATATTTTGGCCTGTATGCCTTCCCAAAAGGCCTTGTAAATAAATCTGTCAGAGCAAACAGCATGGTTTCTTTTTTTTTTTTCCCCTCAAGTGTTTCTCTAGGACTGGACCATTAATTATGTCATAATATTTGCTCTTTGGACACTTAGCAATCATCCTCTTTCAGAGAATTGTTCTGTTCATTTCAAACACATTACAATCGATCCAGCCCAAATCATGGCAAATAGTCACTAGTGTCCTATGGAGAGTATCTGTTCTACTCTACCTCCTTTCTGTGATGTTTTTTATTGTGACCTGAGATTGTTAAAGTCAGTTTTCGTGAGATTTCATGTTTTTATGAGTCAGGCTCTGCTTTTCCTGAAAACACATCAAGTGTGTCTTAGGTTATATTGTCCCTTTATATGCATAAAGTTCAGTTGCTGTTACTTCATACAGTACTGAGGGGAAAAAAAAGAAGGCCTGGCAGCCACATCCAGATTGTGCCTGTGGAAGTGATATGTCCATCCCTTTCCAATCCCTTTCATTACTGCTTGGTTGCCCATTGATGGCATCAAATTATCCTAAAGTTCTCTAAATTAAATAGAAATTTAGGCATATTTTTAATCCTTGCACACCATCAATAGAGTGTAGTCAAAACAGATGCATTTCAGACACAGTGTATTGAGAATTTAATCATAACTCCTCTACATATAACAGGAAGAGGCCTGACTCAACTCTGTGTACCATTTGAAATGCAAGCTCCTCCAGTCTTGGAAATACTACCATAAATGAATACACTTTATTCTTTTGAGCATTTGACTGTCATGTTATTTGTTAAAAGGGACTTACTTATAGAATTATCTGAATCTTTCAAACATCTAGAGGGGTAACAAATAAAATATGAAATATGAAATGCAGAGAAATGTCACTTTTAAACAATTTTTAGTTGAACAGAAATAAATGAGATGTTTGCTCTTATTTGGACAGCATTTAGGTTCCAAAAATCAACCTTATTCTCTATATAGAAACATAGATCTCCTTGTCTACAGTGTGAGGTAAAGTAGTGCTTTCTGTCTCAGACGTTGTTAGTCTTTCCTTTGGGCATCAGCTAAAATGTTCAAGCTAGCTCTGCAATGTTTATCCAAATGTTTCTGCCATTTTCTGTATTCCAGCTGAATGCATAATTTGCTGTACAATGTTGATACCACTTGAAAGCCCCTTGGTGTCAGTTTCTAAATGAATATAACCTCTGCACCTCAGAATTAGATGTTGGTTCCTGATGTTGCTACCATGAGGGATGTGCAAGTCACATCAGGGTGTGTTGTGAATGTTGCTAACCAAATGCTCTGGTTTTCTGTAGGAAATGCTATAAGGCCCATTGCCCTCCGTGCAGTGTCTGCCATTGCCCGTGCTCTCCCAGGATTTCCCATCTTGGCAACTGGAGGCATCGATTCTGCTGAGGCTGGGCTTCAGTTTCTGCACAGTGGGGCTTCTGTTTTACAGGTACTGCTTCTTTCTTTAAAATGTTAGCATTCAAATAAGTGTAATTAACATCTTAATGTATCTTCCTTTCAAACACTCAGTTAGTAAGGGGTTTCTAACATTGAAAAGCATTTTCAAGTTTTTAACTTCATGCTGCTTGCTAAGAGACACTCATTTCTCATGGAGGAGGAGGAGTTGCCAAAAGAAAATTTT
Source organism: Climacteris rufus (assembly GCA_013398175.1). Lineage (NCBI taxonomy): Eukaryota > Metazoa > Chordata > Aves > Passeriformes > Climacteridae > Climacteris > Climacteris rufus. Next base: position 693,623 of record VZRZ01005138.1, on the reverse strand, counting down.
GCGTGTTGCAATACCAATCTGGGAAAGGCTCATCATGAGTTTGTTAGTACTTTTTATCTCTGGCTTATTAGATTTAAAATTTAAATATCTCTCTCTTGTCATACAAACAGGGTTATCACGGAGTTCAGCTTGAGCTAACTGTTCTTCCTGTATTCTCAGTTTTTGTTTTGTGCAAAGAACCTTTTCAAGGTGAGAGGGCTTTTAAAGAGTACTGCACTGGTCTCAGAGGGAGCCAGTTTAAAGTAACTCTTGTTTGTGCAGGCATTAGTGTCCCTTATGTTTATTGTAACAGGGGGTGTAGAGCTGTACCCCCTGCACAAGGTGCTGGCAATGCGCTGGCATGGCTGGTTAGTCGCTGTCATGGAAGGAATCCTTGGTGGCCTGGTGTTACGGGCACCAGAAAATGGGCTGGAAATCAGCCTCTTACCTGCTCTGCCAGGCAGGTCAGGGACCATCACAGTGTATATGTTAGAATGGCTGAGGAGCAGGTGGTCTTTATGTCATATTGTTCCATTGTATATTGTTACATTTCGGTAGATGTTCAGCCCATTTATCTGTCAGTTCCACCATAGACAATGGCAGCTGTGAATCCTGTGAATATCGGCTTTGTGTCACTCCATGGGATGACTGGAGTGGTTTCATTCCCACAATTCACTTTGACATTGAAATTAGATTCAGTGTGACCATCCTTTTTACACAGCTACAGTGACTGCTGAGATTAGTCATTTGTTTGCTATGTTTAAAAAAAAAAAAAGCCAGCTCAATGTTTTGGTTTGGCTGAGTTTTTTTAATGCACATCAAAGTTAGCTTCTCTGGGAGCTGAAGTAGAAAGCTGCTGCTTTTCTGTAGACTTGCTATGTCCTTTGGATTTATTAATACCATTTCCCTTTTTTTTATTATTTTTGGTTGTATTAAAGTGATTCAAACTTTTCCATGGACAGATAAAAGATCAACTTTTCTTACACAACGGTGTGAGAGCTTCTTCCATATAAATACTAAGTAATGGTGCAAATTACAGTGCAGTGTTTGTCTACAAAGAAAATTAGGATTGGCAAGGAAATGTTTTTAGTGCTCTAGATGCATTTCATTTGTTATTGCTAATAGAGCTACAGTTCTGATGGCTTTGTAACAATGTTGCATGATCTGAACAGCACAGAGTGAAATGATTTTCTGTTCTGTCTGCTGTATCTGTTTCTGGATGAATGAAATCAAGGGATTTAATGTCACTTTTGCACTTTTATATAGACTGTGTAGCTGTTTTCTTTTCATGTTGGTTTGCCCCAATGCTAATGAGAAATTATGAAATATAATTTAATGCAGATATTCCAGTCAGTGCTCAAGAGAAAGAATATTTGATTCACAAAACATTGATTATTGTTTTCTTTTTAGTAATAATCAAATTCTCTTAAACTGGCTTCCAAAAATGACTTGGATCTATACAGATCTTCTGCCCTTTACAGAAAAATTTCTCTTTTCAACAGATTTTTCCCAGATGGTGAAAAAACTCTTATTTTGTCCTTAAGTTTTACTGATTTAACTTAAATCATCTCTAGAACTGATTTTAAACTCCTCTGGATCAAAAATACCCTTCATTTGAGTGGTTTATTTCTGTTTCAGTAAAATAGGGAAGTCATCGAAGTCATTCCAAGTCAAACGAATCTTGGATAAATGGGTTCTAAAGTGGCTGTGTAGGTAAGGGTCTGAAATAGTTCAATTGCATCTCGTTTAAAATGAGCCTTTGGTAAACTTCACGCAAGTTTGTGAATACAGGCCATAAGTCTTTCCCTCCTGTTGGGAAGGACAGATGGAAGGGAGAAGGAAATGAGTAATCTCTATAGATAAAGTCATAGAAGAAATACACTTACTGGGATTGGACTGAAACTTATTTGCTGCTCAAATGAGGTACATTGTGACAGACAGAAGACAGCCTCATCATCACAGGTCATCTTTGGAACCTAATTAGGCTTATGAGAATCATTGCCATTGCTTTCCTTCTAAACGAGGCAATACAAATAGCCAGCTAATATTCTTTTCCCTGAATCCCAATCTCTTTCACATATCCGTGGTATCAAGTGCCCAAGTTGCTCCTTCAACAGTCACAACCTTTGTTGCTTACAGCTTTGACAGTTCACTTCTGCTTTCTCAGTTCCAAAATACAGAGCAAGTACAGAATTTGTAGATAGCATCAAATAAAGTGATCTACTGAATGATTCAGTATTTGAGATTCACTGCACAGCAAGTCCCTGCATTCGGTAGGTAGAAGCTGGGTCTGTACCGGAGGAATATATGTGTGTCCATAGCCTCATCTAAGGTATCTACTTTGGACACTCTTGGAGGTGGTTCTGAAGAGACACTCAGGCTGACACAGTACTGCACATTTTGTGATCTGACTCCACGTTTCCAAAACCACGAGGATGTCTTATGACTGATCCAGGAGCGGGAAGCAAGCAGCCTGGGCTTTGGCAGTGCTGGAGTGACCTCTGTGCTCAGCTCTGCCACAGAGGCAGTGGGCTCGACACTGAGGTATGACACTGCTGTCACCACCCTGATACACAGCGGTATTTGGAAAGGGGGGAACTGTCAGATCATCCAGCATTAAACATGGTCCTGTACAAAGTAGCACAGACTATTGACCTATCCATGGAGCCCAGCTCGAGAGCCTGGGACAGCAGCTCTGGCTTGGTCACTGGGCTTCCCTTCGTTGTGTCTTGACAAGAGTCCTGTGTCTTCTCTGCCATGGGAGCGGGACCTTCATGGCCTAGGATAATAAGGAGGCTTTGTGTGAGTTGATTTAATTGCAGTGTGGCATATCTGTTAGAGGAAAGGTTTATGAATAATAAATGTTCTTCCATTAACAGCAAGATCAGGTTTTTCTCTGCAGCTATTTCACCTGCAATCAGTTCTCCATTATTTTTTCCAATTGCTTTTACTTTTAAAACACAGGGATTTATTTTCCATTTGCAAAATCATCATACACAGGAATGCAAGTCAGGTGGTAAGCCATATTTTGCTATATGCCATAACCATCTCAAGCGGTATTAAGCAGGTATATTAGGAAATGGTGTGGGGAGAGAGTTTCAGTAATCAAAATAGGTTCTATTCCCTCTAGAAGATGGAAGGCAACATCTTAGTATCATTACTCACAAAAGGTTTGGGTGTAAGGAAGTTTGCAGCAGGTATGGAAAACAAACTGGATCATTGTAGTCAGTAATAGCTGGGCTTAAAATTTTATACAGAAATTTAAAAGAACATTCTTCCCTTTTATGGACTCCAGAAACACTTGCAAAAAGACCCCACTTGTTTTTTAATTTCTCATTAAAGATGCTGAAACATTTCAGTCATGCTTCAGCTGATTCCATAGCACTATACTTTTTTTAACATACCTGAATTTACCAATCCCATTTCAGTACAGTCATGAAATAAAAAAAAAATAACGATTTTATTTATGGAGATAATCCTGCACTCATCGCATACCAAGAGCTCCAGAAATGTCTGGAAGCATCTTTCTGTGGTACAGGTCATTAATACAGGCTTCCAGTGAGGATGAAGTATTTTATTTTTAATTTAAGTAAGCTTTTTTGAAGTTCCAATTTACGAAAATTAGATGCATATCAGATTTTTTTGCATCTTTTGCAACATGTATGTGATTTACATGTCACATTGATGGTTTGTTAGATTTTTGCAAGGCTTTGAAAGAGACATACATTTTTTAAAATCATCTTGCTGCAGGAAATTAAAATGGGAAACAATTACAGAAAATTCCAGCAGAAAGAGAAAATGCATTATGGAAAAAGCAATAAAAGCGTAAAAATATTAAAGTAAAAATCACTTCATAGTAGCCTGTATGATTCAATTGTAGATCAATATTGTGTAGTTAATGCATTAGCAGTAGAGCATTAATTTGCAATTACAGCAGGTGATCTGATCCTCTGTGTTCTGTCCATTGACATAAATGACCTTTTGTTGAAAGAGATTCTGTAGTCATTATTTCTAGCAGACGTAACTAAAAAAAGAGGTAGAACAAAGAGGCACTTTCTGAAGTATGCTTGTTTCATGGTAGAGAATTTTAGCATTATATTCTGGTATGGAATACTTTCGTTATCTGCAATATTGGTTATTTCCAGTATAGAATATGGACTCCTTTTCAAACAAATTTCCTTTCTTACAAAGTGCAGAGGTCACACTTGTCCTTTGTTGCAGACACGAATGTCTTTAAGGCTTTTTACCCAGCAGTCATTTAAAATCCACCCATAGAATGTTGCTTCCCAGCAGGACAGCCTGTGCCTTTCCAGGAGCCTTATTTCAGACCCACCTTCATCCATCTCTATCTCCCACTTGTCCTGGCTGGGATGTGGGGCCTTGCAGTCCTGTTCCTGTGGGCACTGTGCTCTTGTCCTCACTGTGTTGTACTCAGCCCATGTGCACCTGCTGCCTCTGGGCCTTGCTCCATGACCCTCCTCATCTCTCAGGCAAGGGAAGAAGGTGGGATTGTACCCCCCTCATAGGCAGAGCTGCCATGAAGCTGATCTGCCCCATGTCCCTTTCTCCTGCCCCACACCAGCTGTGTGTGGGACTTCAGGGATCTGAGGAAGAACAAAACCATTCTGGAAGTGACAGCCCATGACAGGAAAGCATTAGCTATGGGCTTTGCCTCTTTAAGATAAACTCTCCCTCCAACATGAAACACAGTTGTTTTCATGAGCCTGCTTGTGGATTTTTAACATTTTCAAGGAGCCTTCTTGTTGGTACCTCTTTGGAGCAAAAGTCTCAAGGGATTCATGACAGTTAGATTATTATTTTTTCTTCAGCAAGCTTTTTACTGAAGCATTTAGCTGAGAGATTTTTGTAACAGCAGGATGGCCCTTTGTGTGTGAATAAACAGACTTTTACATCACAAAATAGAGGGACTTGATCTATGAGAGAGCACTGTTATTGTATTTGTGCAAATGTGAAACCCTGTAAGGAACTCTATACTTTTTTTATGACTACAGAACTGTGCAGCAGAGAGCTGGTTCTCCATGCACTTCGTTACTATTCTTTTTTAGCCTGTGTCAGTGTCTGTTGAAGTCAGTGAAGATTCTGATACCTTTGTTAAATGAGGACTAGATCAGGCCAAAAAATTCTCATCCTGGAATTACTGTTTGTGCCATTTAATGGTATGCAGAGTGAAGAACTAAAAGATATTCAAATCATGGGAGTGCAGAGCAGGGCAGTGAGAGAGCTTGGGCCCTATGTTTTAAAATTCCATGTTAAGTTTATACTGATAACAGCTGGGGAGAAAAAGCATTTTGCCTTGCAATGAATAGCCATTATTTTGAATGCAGAGAAAGGACTCAGTCTTTGCTCGTGTCCCATCTCAGCTCTGTATGAGGAGAACGAAGTCGGGTAGATTGATGCAACCACAGGGTGCCATTGGTGTGGCCGAGAAGGCTGTGCTCCTCCTGCCTGGACTCCCAAAGCACCCAGCCTTCCTCTGCCCCCAGTCTGTCCTTACAACAGCACATGGGGGGAACAGAGGCTGCAGGCTTTGCTCTGTGGCAGGGAGAGTGTGCTCCAAAGGCAGATAAGCCCAGCAACAGGTACACTTTGGCACCAGCTGGACACTGTGAAGTTTCTGACACAGGCTGTGGCTTGAGGGGTGGTTTTGAAGAGCAAAACCATTCTGTACAAAGCTGTCCATGACACAGAGAAGTTAAGGTGCTGGAGCTAATTCTGCTCTCATCATTAAAACTGATGAGTGAAGAATAGGTTGCTGGATAGTGTCAGGCTACCAAAATGATACTAGACAAGATTCAAGGGATGGTACTTTAGACCCACCAAGATTTTTAAGGAAAAAAAAAAGCCACTTAAGGCAAAACCACATTTCAGATGTAAGTCCTTTGACTGAGATAAGTGTTGGCTCCTGTAGAAATAGCAGTTTTTAGACTGTATTCCCAAAGAAACTTAATAGGTGTTTATACGTCCATCACATTTGAGCTTTGTGGCCATTTTCACTGAAATTTGCTAGAAGATAGAAAGTGTTTTGCTGTAACAAATTTTGAGAAAACCAAAAAGGCATAGGAGAGAGCGTAGCTGCATTCCTTAAGTGCATGTGAGCTCACCTTTATTAGACCTCTGAGAATCCACATGGGACAGCACTGTTAGGACTGTGTCAGCCACAGGAAAGGCTTTAATTGGCAGTCACACCTTATTAGATGTCAGAGAACCCAACCAGGAGACACAGAGCTACTGGAAGGCAGATATCATTAGCTCCACAGCTCACAGAGCCACACACTGAATCAAGTCTTCAATGGATGCAGCACAGAATGGAGTGGCCCTTCTCTGCAGAGCTGAAATTTGCAGTACATGTAGAAACAAAAGAGGAAACAAAGTGCTGTTTGAACATGTTGACATAAACTCCAAAGAAAAATGAATGTGAAAGAGAGAAGAGAGTTGGGACAGACATACTTAAGCATTCACTTCTGAAAACATTTCATTATTTTCTGTTTTTTTCTTAGCCCAGTGCTAATTACAGAAAGTCAACCTGTTCTCAACTGTCTTTGCTAATAAAAAAAAAGTAATTAGAGGACTGCCACACTTGCTCCATTACAGAATATTGGGAGGGAAATTGCTAATTTATAGTGAGAATTTTCTGTGAAAATTTCTTTTAATGGAAATCAGAATTTGTCAAACAAAAAAAGATTTTTGTTACAGTTGAAAAAAAATCACATTAGAACAGGTTTTCATTATTGGTTCTTATTTATATCTTGCCACTTTTAATGAAAAGTTGCAATATTCAAATCAGCACATTGTAAGGTTACAGACTAAACTCAATGCTAATAATGCCTTTTATTTTGTGCAGTTTTGCCTTAGTCTACATTTTATTTGGAGCTGCTTAGGGGATTTATCTATTAGCTTTCCTTTATTTCTGCTCATTTCACCAGCTAGTAAATAAAGTCTGCATAGATGGGATTGTTATTTCATAAATTTGTAAGAATGAATTAAAGCTCATTCTGTAACAATTGCTATTTGTCATTCTTGTAATGAATTCTCATGCAAAGTAGTTTCAACTATCACTGTATGGTAATAATTATTTACTAACAATTAGGTCTCAATTGAGCATCAGCTCAAATGTTGTCCTATACCAGTCATTCCCAGCCCCTGCAGGGGATTTGTTCTCCTGGGGACACTGGATCTGCTTCTCTTTCCTGCTCTGCCTGGGTGTCCACCCTGCTTCCCTGGGTCTGGTGGCACAGGGATGTTAAGGATTGCAGCGATGCAAAAAATAATTGCTTTGGCAACATGTTTCTTTCCATCTCTCCCAAGTATCCACAATATTGCTTGTCCTTCCAAAAGCTGGTACTACTGCATCTGTTTCTAATGTGGATTCACACTACTGATGTGGTTTTGTGCTGCTGCTCTCTTACAGGAACATGCATGCACAGAGCTGTTCTCTGTGTAGATAAAAGCACATGGTGTGAATTGACATCAAGTGAGTTTGGTTTAAAGTTTACAAAGTAAACGCAACGTGGAGATGACTTTGAAAGAGGCTTAGTTAATTGTTGATGAAATTGTAGGCAAGTTGTTTTACTCAGCTCAGGTTGCTTTCAGACATGAAGCTAGCTCTGTTGTAGACAGAGTTCCCTTGTGTACATGTGGAGGTGACTGGAAATTGAATCTGGAAATGTACCCAGCTCCTTGTTGGATATTGAAAATAAACAGAAGGAAAGATAAGCACAGTGGAAAATGCTGTTTCTTTTTTCCTGTCTGCCATCTCCAGTAATTACGTAGTAAAATTCCTTTGTTGTTTTTTTTTTTTTTTTATGTTATATGTGTTGTAACTGCGGGGGACTTGTTTTCTAAAAAGGAAAATAGTAAAGCATTCAGTATTGCAAAGTTCTGCTATCAGAGAAGTTTTTCTTGGAAACATTATCAGTCATACAAAGAAAAAACACATTTTAAAAAATTTCCTTTTTGTATGGTAGCAGGTCTGTTGATCTTTCAGTCAGAGGCTGTACCTGTCAGCGAAAGGAAGAAAGGGAAAGCAAGCAGTGGAAGTGGCTGTGCTCAGGGAAGGCATGATCCTGGAGCCCACACTGTCACAGGAATACAGTGCTGTGCAGCTCAGCTTGGGCTCGGTGCTGGGCTAGCTGCAGTTCGGTCACTGATCTGTTGCTTTTCCCAGTGATAGAAAAGTGGTTTTTCTGCCCAGGAATGAGGGAGCAATGAATTTTTTTCCTGCTACAGCACGAGCCCCCTGACTCAGCTTGATCTGGCTAATAAGAGGTCCTTTTATCCTTGCAATTAGAATAGAAAAAAATGGAGAAAGCATTTTTCTGAAGTTGGCGTTTTGGAAACTGGCAGTACATTTAAGAAAGGGTTTAACTTCCTTCAATATCCTGAGTGATGTTGCTGCTTTTCTTGTTGATATTTATTATTTGGACAGAGATAGGTAAAACAATCCCTAAGGAAATGTGGAAGTGGGTTTTTATCTCAGACATGAAGGACTCACAGGGTCAGAACTATTTTGTTCACATGAATCTCACTCTTCAATGGACACAGCAGCAGCTGCACAAATTCGTACAGGCAAGCTGATAAAGGATGAAAGTAATTTTAGCTGAAATAAAATGTGAGAGTAGTAGAGGAAAAGACTCACAAGGATGAGGGGTTAATCATTGCAGGACTGAATTGAGGTTCCAAAATGGAAAAATTGCTTTTCTGTTTGATTTTGAGAGGTCTGCAGCTTTCAAAATTCTGGTCACAGGAGGATGTCCCTCAGTAGATGATTCTCATTAGAATTCGTTGAAAATTTCTTTGAGGAAACTGTTTTTCATTGACAAATCTTTTTAATCAAAATAGAGCTAGGCTCTGGTCCCTGCTGTGTCTGATTCAGAGTGCCCTGGGTTGAACACTGAAGGTCTACCCTGAATCTGTCATTAATGAACCTGACTATTGCCAATGATCAGGAAATAGTTATTCTGTCACAGTCAAGTTTAAGTGTGGAAAAGTTTTTCAGTTTAGACTGATAATCAAAATTATGAAAACCTGTGGAATTAACACATTTAAAGAAAAAACATTATTTGGGTGAATCAAATCTGTTTCAATCTTTTTGCAACATATTTTGGTTTTGACCTTTTCATTCCAATTAACTTGGATTGCAAAACAGACATCTTCAAATTAAATGAAGCCATTGCATTCCATGTTGTCAAACAGCACATATTGGTAATTCTGCAACTCTTTTCCACACATTTTTCAGAACACCATTCTTTTCTGTAAAGCATGCTTTCCTAGAACCATGCTCATCTCTGACAAATACACCTTTCCAAAAATGAGATAACAGACCAACTCGATTCCAGAGATGATTGTGTTCCTGTTGGCTAGCTCTCAGAAAACAAAATCTTAAAAACACAGCTGACTTCTGTGTAATGTTACTTGATGACTTTTATCATCAAACCACCCAATCTGAGCAACTTAACTAGTATCTGCTACAGAAACTTCTTTGGAGCTGGGGGATATGGTTCGTGGAAATGGATCGAGTAAATCTACATCTGCCTGACACAACTGGTGATGCTGTACCAGCAGCTGCAGAACCACTGGGAGAGCTGAAGGATTTCATTTTCCACAACAGTACTTATAAGAGAGAGGCGAGACCTTTGGGTGTTAATAAATGAAATATGAAGTGATATTCAGCATATATTTAAAGGTAGTCGTTGAGCCTCTATATGTGATTGGACTGTTTACACAGGGGAGTTAGTTCATCTGCTTTCAAAGCTATCTTTCATTTTGTAGATCTGCAGTACAATGATACAATTTGCTATACATGGCTGATTATGAAGCTGTTTGCCAGACTCCTTAATGCTCAAGGCATGTGGAATCATATTTGTTTTCTTGGGAAAGATGATCACGATCAGCACTTTTATCGGGGTTTGTGTGCCCACCTACTGCATAAAGGTCCACTTTGTAGTTCCAAGAACTGACAGAATGCTTTAGTGAGATAAGGAAATATAACCATTCCTCTAGGGGTGGTTGACAGGGAAAAAACCCACGGTTACCTCAGGGAGCCTTCTGAAAATCCTTGATTTATTCTGCATCTCCCCTCTCAAAGACACGGGATATTGCATCATTCAGGATCCCTTGATAAGTACCAGTTTCCCACTCCCAAACACTCAGTTTAGCTATTTAGATCAAAGATACATTAATTGGCAGTGGAGAACTTAAGGGGAGGAAAAATATATTTGAGTAGGCTAGGAATTAATGCACTGGATAACATTCCTAAAGGATCCCTTAGAGTGCTCTTATCTCCTGCCGTGCCCTCATCTGATAAGCGGCTAATGGATTCTCGACAGTTTTCTCCTCCTTCATCATTGGTCACTCACAACTGCCCAGGGTTGCTGGAGTGCAATACATAAACAAGATCTATCTTTCAGCCCCCAAAATCGGTTACTTTGAGGTCTCTGTGCCGGGAAGAGTAACCATTACCTTGGTGCTGGGGAAGCTTCTCACTAAGCCTGTCTCAGGAGGCTGCTGTGGCTTCAGCACACGCTGTGGGGCTCTTCTGGCTGCCCAGCTGCTGCATCCATATTTCTGTACCTGTGTTCCTGCCTCTAAATGTGCTCTCTAAATGCCAGCTCAGCTCTGCCCAACACCACATCAGCATTATGCTGTCCTGTTATAGAGACGATCCAAGCTGTTACAGGAAATGAAGCTCTTATCCCACGAGCCTGTCTTGCATGGGCTGGAAGCCTCCTTCCCCTTTTAATTTTGAGCTCCATTATATACTGATGTTAGCCTGTACTTTTGATTAGAATGACAATTTATCTCAAGCTTGCCTGATGAAATTTCTTGAGGTATAACAAAATATCTGAAATACTTCACTGACTTACTGACACCCACATGACATAAGACCATCCACTCTTTTTTTTTTAATAGATTTCTTAAGCCTTATGTGAATGGCTGCCTACTTTTCAGAGCCTGGAGTTATTAGCATCTTTGAATCTTGCTTCTGTATGTTACTCCTCAAAGTGTCACTAGTAAGCCCTCAGCTCATTAGGACTTTGAGTCTAGTACTCAGTAAAAAAGATTAGGTGGATTTTTTCCCCCATAATTTAGACAATTCATAGATGTAATATTTGAGTCCTTCAAGCTGCTTTCTGAAAGCTATACTAGACTCTGGAAGAAATAGTAGTTCCTTAGTTCATGTATATTTAGTTCAATTCTAATGTTTTAAAAAGGCTATCAGCTATCATCCAGTTCAGTTTTGCATCTTGATCCAGTATATGAAGACTTGTTAAGTAACATCCCATCTGCTAACCTATATCTCTAGAGTCATTTAAGCAGCTAATGTGAGTGAATGAAATAATTCCATATGTACTGTATCAATATTTTGGAAGCTTTCTCTTACAAATTTATTCTGTAAAACAAAGAATCTCAGGGTTTTTTTCCAGACAGTGGACCACTTTGTCTGATAAACCACATCCCCTCATGTTCTTAATCCTAAAACCCTCTAGCAGAAGTAATAATTAGATAGAAAAGATAATTTAGGCTACACATTTAATGTACTGGTAAGTCATTGTTCAACGAGACATGAGGCGGAGGCACCATCGTTATACAGGCAGGCTTTCTGTAGACATTGGTATCCTGAAGATTGTAAGTACAGAAACCCCTCTCAGAGGAGATTTTATTTGTGTGCATGCTCTCATATTGCATCTTTTGCCACATTTTTATGAGCACTGTGTCAGACTACCAGTACAGTGTCTGCTGCTTTTTACTTTGGAGATCTGGGCACATCTAAGTTATTGTACAGGGGCTGTAAAACATACATTTTCATTTCCATAGGCAAGAGCTATGCAGCATATATATTTCATGGACCAGAAAGACCTTCCTTTAGTCAAGTCAATTTTTGCCAGTTGCTTTTGAGAATAAATTTTAGATTGTATGCATGCCTCACCCAGATTATCATAATGCTCTTGCCCACTGCCATAAAATTAATTCTTTCAAGGTTGGCGGTTCATCTAAGTACATAGGTGGTCACAAATAGAATCCTTCCTGAAGTATCCTGCATTCATTCATTCACAGTTTTAGTCTTTTTTCACAACAATCTTAATAGACACTAGTCAAGAAAGCAGTAGCTTCAACTATACATTAAATAATAACTCAGGCATTCATAAGTGTTTCTCCAACAGGAAGGTGAATTTATTTCTTCAATACTTATCAGGCAGAATTTTTAATAGGAAAAGACAGCTTCTGTAGAAAGATGATTAATGCTAACATTGAAAATACAGTATATACAAAACCAGTAAACCTTTTGCTTACCATTTGAGCATACCAGTAAAAATATTTCAAAGGGAGTCAACCAAATTAATGGAAAAACACAGTTGTTAATGCATTGTGAAACCTATCACAGGTATCTCAAAGGAATAATAGTTGTTTATCCCCTTGCCATGGCCAGAATATTAGAAATTGTGGAGTCAAAGGCCAATTTCTTAATCAAATGACATTTTGAGAGCTATTTTATTTACAGATGCTATGCAGTTTAGAACCAAAGCTGAAATGAGTCTCCATCTTCTGGGGCAGCAAGATGGCATTCTGCTAAATGCTAGAATTTTATCATTTGAAGGGCAAAAAAAGGCAGAAAGAAAGCAGCCAGTGAGACCTGCGAATATAAAAGTGTTTGAGATCTCAGAAGGAGTTTAAATCAATGCACTGCCACAGTTACAGCACAGATGAAAGAGCCTGCTGTCTCAATTGCCAGGAAACTACTTAGAAACTCTCACTTTGATTTTTTTTTTTTTTTGGTAGTCCGTTACATTACCACTAAATGCAATATATGGAGACATCACTGCTTTGATGTTGTACAGCTACAACAAATGGAAACTAATATGGTAGAACAGTCAAGCTATGTGATTTGCATTTGTATATACAAATATATACCCATCAATCTTACTTCTAGACCGTGTATCACTGCCACCCATCTGCCTCCTTACTGTTACTTCTGTTTTCATAGAAGTGACAATTATTTTACATCCATATTCTAAAGAGAGATACATATATTTCAGAGGGGTATAAAAATTAAAATTTTCTCCAAGCTATTGTCTCCCAGAACCAATTGCTCACTTGCAAAGTGTTCTAAGAGTGCTTTGAAACAATTTCAAATTGGAGAACAACCAATGCCAGACATTACTGGAATTTTGTTCACACGCATCTTGTCACACCAAGACTACTTACACTTTTCTTACAAAACAACACATTATTGAACAGGCTAGCTTCTCTGACCTGCTCCAGTCTTTTGCAGTGAACTAGCAATATATGAGATTATACACAATACCTCGTTAGGTGAAAGTAGTGTAGGAAAAAACTCACACAAGCATGTCTAGATGTGCATCTCCTCTGTGGCCTCTGCTGAAATTGCAGCTATTGATGGAACAGAGAGAATGTAGGTAGGGACTTGGGTTCATTTTTGGCACCACCTTCCTCAGTGTCACCTGTCCAGCTGGAATTTTGCCATATAATAGTGAGTTTATGAAAAAACTGAACATCGTGGGATAAGAGAGACTGCACAGCCTGAAGTCCTGAAACAATGAAGTCCTCTTCATTGTTTCCTCTTCTAGTGTTACAGGAAGAAAATTTTCCTCTACAGCATCTGCCAACGGGAAAATGCAGGGACAGCACTGAAGAGGAATTGCTTTACTGGGTTATCTGGCTGGAAATGCCTCAGGCACTTTGTCCAAGTTCTGCATGGATGACACAGGTGTTCCACACAGTTTCTCAGGATATGCCAAAGTTTGAATAGGAACTACATCCATTTTTGTAGAGAGTGAAACAGAAGTAAAATTTAATGTCTGGGTATTTTTCCCATTCCTTTTAGAAGCATAGACTATGAACAAAACTGAAAGGTCTTACACAGACAGAGCTCTCAGTAAACAGTGCAGGGGATTTGCCTCAGTAAACACTTCAGAAACTGGTATTGTGTAATGATTCTGCTAAAAGCAAAGGCATTTACAATGTTTTATGACTGATGTGATAGTACTTGTCACCAGTAATGAACTTTTTCTTCAAAATATGTGAATTAAAAGTTTTGGATTCATGTGAATGATTAATAACAATCTTGTAACTTGCAAAAAAATTTTTACACAGTAATAATCTCTTGACAATTTACTCCACTTCCTCAAGTAAGGCTTGTAATGTCTCTAGATCCTGTGACAAAGTTAGACTTAGTTTTTATGTTTATTTAGCAATAGAGCAGACAGGTCATTTCTTAATAAAGACATCAGCAGGGACCTTTGCGTGCCTCTCCCATCACTGCATTTTGCAGAACACTGTTGCTTAGAGCCTTAACCTGTGATTCATTTCACATCCCCATTCCCTGATTAGATCATGTGGTATATGTTTACCAGCAGCAATGCAGGCATTGTGTCTTTTAGTATCTTAGACATGTCTGTATAGATTAGAATTGTAATTTACAGTTGCAATTTATGTTGAACAGTTTTAAATTTCAGAATACTCAGAGCACAATGTAATTGATCATACATTGCATGTTGGCCTACATGTCTCTTTTAGGATATAAGGGGCAATCATTGGAGTCTGGATCTGGGAGAAAAGGAAGGAGATCCAATATTAAAAATTAAATTGTAGCAGTTCCACTACTGGGACAGAGTCAGGCAATGCTGTAAAACCAAGCTTGTGTAAAATTGTCTTACTGCATATTAGTGCAATGTGAATTATACACATTACCTTTCTAAACAGGAAAAATGTAGCACCTTTAGCTTCTAGTCCAAGTTCTAGTCCAAAGCTAGAGACCAACACAAGCTAGACAGTAGGACAGCACTTATCAGCAGTACAGCTGACAACTTCATTGCGACCTGGACTTCACTCTGTCCCATAGGATGCTCACAGGGCCAGTCTCTCATCTTCCACAGAAGAAAGATACTCTCTACCTAAATGTTTCAGGTGAAAGGCTGGGTCAGTGAACTGAGTGTTAATTTACTCATTAAACAGATCCACTTGGATTATTTAGGATTAAGGGATATTAAACAGGTGCCATCTCTCCTGTGCAAAGTCCCAGCACTGCTTCTTGCCAGAAGCTGGGCTGATAAACCACACAAGCAACTGATCCAGGCACGCTCTGTTTCTTGCACTCGTCCGTAAGCGGCTTCTGTTGGCCACAGGATACAGACCACTGCTCTGGCACAGCACGACAGGTGTATGTTCTCAGTTGGGAAGTCTCAGTGCTGTTCAGGTTTTTGCTTCAGGGTCTGAAGGGAAGCACATTTCACTGTGCTTGGCTGGTGAAAGCCTGATGCTGAGCAGAGGGGCCGAGCAGGCAGGGCTGGCTGCAGCTCCTGCTGCCGCTCCATCGGTGTGCGTGGCACAGACGGCAGCTCTTACACAGCACTTCTCACCTTTATCTCCTGTTCAGGTGGCTTAATAAGACATTAAATGAGAGGTGGCAGCAACCATTTTAAATACAGCCATAGCTGTGCTGCAGCAGAGGGGGCTCGGGCTCAGCACTGAGCTTTGCAAGGGAGGGGAAGTGCCTGTGCCCAGTGCAAGCAGCGGGAGCAAAGCGGGGGCATTAATGAGCTGTGGAGATGGGTCGGTTCAGCTCTTCTGTGATTTTTCCGGGTGCGTGAGTTGGAGTTTCACCTGGTCTATTGCCCTGCCACTTCTCTTGTGTTGAAAAGAGGACACGGTGTCATTTAAACTGGTGATTCAGAGGCAGCCAGGTATGATGCTAAAAACCTCTCTCTATGGTGTAGAAATTGTCATGGCTGATGGGTCATGGTGACCTTTTATCCTGACTTCACCACCTTTTAAAATGCAGCAAAGGCTTCTACACTGTTTGATGGAAGTTACTGTAAGCCTAAAATATAGATCTCACCATCTGATATGTGCAACAAAAAATTCTGAAGCTCAGAATTTTGGAATTTGCCAAAAATCTGGCAAAACTATTTCAGTTGGTTTTTTTATGTGTTAATGTTTGAATCTCTCTTGTTCTAGGAAAGGTCCACAAAACATAAGCACTAGCTTTTCTCCCAGTGAATCAGTGAAAGGCATGTCTTTGGCTCATTTTCCACACTATTGGGCACCATAGCAATAAGGAGGATTGTTTGAGACTAGTTGTTTGTTGTAAGCCTTTCCATTTCAAGTAACATTTTTCTTCAGTGCAGAGATTTACATTTTTCTTAAAAATTGCATTTTGCCTTCAGTTCTGGAACCTACTTGGCTTTCCAGGGAAGGCAAATAGTGCACTGCACATAGACTCACAGGGATCAAATAGTTAGCTCTTAGTGTGTTATTATCTTCCACACATTTTTATATTATTGCAGTTCATAACACTGCACCACAAGCTGCAAAACAGTAAAAGCCTCTTTATTTATAAGGTTATTACAGGTATACTCCAGTGTATCTCATGTATATACATCCTGTCAAAATATTTCAGGATTTTGACAAAAGTGTCTGAACTTGTTTCAAGTGACATGACATGGCTTTTAACTGTATTTTTTTTCAGTTTTAGTATTTTTAAGAGTAGATAATAAAAGTGTTACCCATGCACTAAAAAAAAAAATAAATACTTTGGTGAAAAAAAAGGTTTAAATAAGCATCAGTTGAGTTTTGCAGTTAAATAACCTGTACAGGATATTATTATGATGCTCTCTATAATTGCTCACAAAAAAAAAAAACTTGAAGCCTTTGGTAGGTGTAACAGACCTAATTAATGCCCACACTGTTTCTCTAGAGAAACAGATTTTTTGTAATGTAAATGCACTGCATAGAAAATGTTATTGTGCTTATTTTATAGTTTGCCCTTATTTTTTTTCTTGTACTGCTGTAGTATATGGTATTTCCCAATGTGATGTGTACCTGTCTTCAGGATTGCAAGTTGTATTGTCATTTCTGAAATGTGAAAAAACCAACAATTTATTTCCTGTGCTTTTTAAGTGTTGATGCCAATTATGATCTAAAGTGCATTTCCACATCCAAGAAGTGTGGATGGGTTTGTGCACCAATTCATGGTCTAAAGGTGGCTATTTCATGGTTGTGTTCACTCTGTGTGCGTGGAGTCAAGGTATTATCGGGAGCACTCCTTTCAGCTTTTACAATAAAAGCTGAATCAGAGGCTGAAAACACTGATACATCTGGAATTTCAGAGCATTTCCAGGGACTGATAATTAATGGTACTCAATCAACCCTGCAACTCATCACTGATGGCTGATTAGAGTTTAGCTAATGAGAAGGTATTCAGAGAACAGTCAGGGATTTTTTATTCAGTTGTCACTTTGGTTGGGGATCTCTGTGAGTTTAAGCCTGAGCTGATATCCACAAAATAGTCCAGAAGAGTCCATGTAAATATTCAGACTATTTCCTGCTGTCAGTAGATCTGTGTTTACATGTTAAGCTCCACAGGTCAGAAATCACTCCTTTATAAAGCTCCAGTGCTCTCTGTGTTTCTAAAGTATCTAAAATAAAGCTGCCTGGCCCCCCAGTAGCACTGAATGGAAAAGTGTCCTTAGCAGAAGAGGATTGTTCTGGTTTGTGCCTGGCAATGCTCACCCATATTAACAGGTCAGCTTAATGAGCGCTGCTTGCTGACACACTTCCATGGACCCAGATTCATCTAAGGGGTATCCAGTGGAATGGCAAGAGGCAATGGGCACAAACTGAAACACAGGAAATTCCATTTAAATGTAAGAAAAAAGCTGCAGGGAAGATTGAACACCAGACCAGGTTCCCCACAGATGTGTAGTCTCTCTCTTTGGAGATACTTAAATCCTCATTGAATACAGTCTTGGGTAGCCTCCCCTAGTTCACCCTTCTCTGAGCTGGAAGGGTGAACAACACAATCTCAAGAGATGCCTTCCAGCCTCAGCGAGTCTGTGGTTCTGTGATTTGCTAGGTTGGGACCTAACTGGTTACACCTGTGCCTCCTGAACAGCGCAGGCTGGGGAATAATGCCCCATGTGTCTGCAGGCAAGGGGCTGAGCACAGGTGGTGGTTTGTTGGCCAGTGTGCTCGGCGTGCTCAGCATCAGCTCCCCAGCAGGCACACCTGGGGCTGCGATGGCAGGCTTATCTCTGCACAGCCCTTAGGTCTACCAAGGGCTACCACTGGGAAATCTGGGCATAACTGGTGTTATTGAGCCCTTTGTTTTCTGAACTGTAGTGGTGGTATCATAGGATTAAGCAGACAATAAATATCCTGAATTCTTGTAGTTCTTTCCCAGTGGATTTGCAGGAAGGGTCACCTGATAACCAGTAAGTCCAAAGATCTTGCTAATTCCATATGCTTTTCTGCCAGGATGGTGCTAATAGCTGACTTACATTTTGTAGGTGTGCAGTGCAATCCAAAATCAAGATTTCACTGTTATTGATGACTACTGCACTGGACTGCGAGCTCTTCTTTACCTGAAAAGCATTGAGGAACTTGCAGACTGGAATGGACAGAGTCCTGCAACCATGTGCCATCAGAAAGGAAAACCAGTACCTAGAATTGCTGATCTGATGGGAAAGGTATGTTGTTTTATTGCCATTCCTATATAATTACTTTATGTCTTGGCTTTGAATGTACTTCCATAATCATTGTATGCAGTTTCTTCTCCTTACCTTGATTAATCACTGCTTCTGTCACAATTAGTCACCAAGTCTTTTTCCTTCTGAATATTAACAAATATGTAGGCAGCTTAAGAAGACAAACTTAAAAAGACTTTATATGGGCTAATATTTTTACTATAAATATGATCTCTTCCCGTGATTCATATCATGTCTTTTAAAAAAGTATAGGATGTAAAATTACAAATGCATTAGAACAAGTTCTGGAACTGATTGTTTTAAAGAAACTCATCTTGCTTCGGATTGATACTAATATCGTGCCAGAAGTTCCTGGGTGTTCCAGCCAGGGTGCAATATTTGGGAGATATGCAAAAACTGTCCAGAACTGGCTCTGACCAGCTGAGACAGGTAGTGACAGACCAGGTATTGGTTGGAACACTAGACCAGGTAGGAGTGGTCCTTCAGTCACCATACCTGAGCATCTTATGGTCTTTCATATATGCAGATGCCCAAACTCTCTGCTAGGCAGGGAAGTTCCAGGTGAGGATCAGTGTAACCAAACAATTTAATAAATTCTACAAGATTGTTTAAACCTAGAAAGTCTGTGATGAAATAGCATTGTAGACTATGGTCAACATGAAATCCTAACCTCTGTACTGTCTTTCCTCTCTGCTCTAGTAGTTCCCTGCTACAAAAGTATTTTTGGAGATTTTTGACAGATGCACTGGGTTGCAGCTGCCCCAGAAGTGCTCACTCCTCCACTAGGGTACCTGCTGATCCGTGCTGAGAAGCAGGGAGGTGTAACTGGCTTCCTGCTGATGCCCCACTGCCTCCTGCTCTAAGCAAAATACCTGCACAGCAGGGAGGCCAAGCTTTTGTTTCTGGTTACTAGAGGGGATCACTTTGAAGACTGATTTCAGTTATACATCATGCCTATTGATTATCCTTCCAAAAATCTGATATACGACTGTTGAAAATGTTGTAAAAAGTAAAGAATTACAAAAGAATAGGATTTGGAGTGTCAAACGCCTCCAAATCTCTGCTTTTCACTGCTGATGACTAGAATTGGATTTAGCAGGAGATTAGAGACTCCTATATTGTTGTTGTTCTCTGTGGAGCTCTGAAAATTATAACATTACCTTCAAGGAGGAAAGACAATCCTATTCCTAAAGCTCTGGATAATACGCTGCTTAAAAATAAACCAAGATATAAGCAGTTTCATTTTCATCTACTTATGTTAAGCAGTTAAACCAGGCTCAAAGGGCTATATCTAAACTTCTCTAACACCTGTAGAAACCTACACAGCATTTCCAACTCATGTTACAGATTTGTTGTAATTCTTCTTTAAAGCTGCATTCAGTGTTCTGTCTTTGTATTACCTTTGTATTTTACTAAACAGACCATTGTCAAAGATGTTTCTCATGTCCTTCTGAATGAGGAAGAAAATTGTAATTCTTGCTCTTTTTTGCTTGTCATTACATCAATAATTAACTTTAAAAAGGTTGCATGGAAATATGCTTTAAGGAGGCATTTAATAATTCAAATGAATCTTAACTTGAAACAGGTCACATGAAAAAGAATAGAAACAAAGCCCTATGTAATCTTGTCTGACTGGCTCTGTTAGATATTTAAAAGACATACAGAATGTAATTGATAGTGTATTTGTATTAGCACAGAATTATATCATTGTATTATTGCTACTAAATAATAGCATTTAAACTTAAGCAGGCTGCATCGTTGATACATTTTAGGCTTAAGGTGAGGATGGCTGTTTGTCCAGGAATGAACATTCAAGGGAAAAGGAAGAAAAATAATATAAAGCGGGTAAATGGAAACACTGTGATAAATGATCCTACTAGGGGCAATCAAATACAAAGACTTGATATCATTAATATTTATAATATCATAATTAGCAAGACTGTGCCTAAGCAGTGTTATTAGTGTAACTAATTATGTTATCATAAACTAAGTTTGCAGTATTGTAGGAATCAGTACTCTTACTTTCATAAATTATTATCAATATTGGATTTCATGTACTTGTGCCTAGTAAATTTAGTTAAGTACTGTAGTTTCATCTCAATTCAAACACAAATATACAGCTTGCTTGGCAGCAAGTCATAACACACATTTGTGATTCTCTTTCTAAAATAAATTCACTAAAAAACATGTCCTTACTCTCTATTTAGAACAGAGAAAATAACCTACTGATAAGTTCTCATGGATAAAATAATGTGTGGGAATGTGTTTGTTATATATGAAGTAAAATGTGACAGCTAAAATCCTGCTTTATGATTTTAAAAACATATAAGGAACTGTCCCAGTTTGTATTGGTATATACCATGAGATGAAATGCAGTTTCTTCAGTAAGACCCCGTGAGAAGCTAAATGGCAAATACTGATGAACATTTGCACTGAAAAAAAAAAAAAGCAAATGCACTGCTTTTGGTATGTTGTGGGTTTGGTGCAGTAAATATAAAAATGTACAGGAATCATCCTCCTTTTTGTTAGAAGATTACTATTATTTTCAAATAGAATCACAGGGATAGGAAGTTCAGACATTTGACATTTTAATAATACGGAACTGAGGGAGAATTATTTTCACCAGCATCAAGAACCACTTGCTTTCTGATTGTATACAAATTCATTGAGCCTCTACCAGTTTTAAATATATTACAGATTTAGGAGCCATTCTGTTCCCATAGAAATGTGTTCATAATGGTATCTGTTTCGATTCACAGTGCAGTATTGAATGTTAATGTCCCTTTTTTTATATAATGGTGGACTATTCTTTCTGTAATTCGTTTTCTGTCCTGGTTTCAGCATGAAACAGATGCTGAGTGCAGTGTGTTGCCACAGGAGAGTGACACAGTGGAGTTTTGTCATGGAATATTGTAGTATTTGATGACCAGAGTAAACTAAAAATAAATACCTTCTTCTAAATGGTACACATGACCTCAAACTGAAGCTGTCTTGCCACACAGTCACCAGATAAATGACAAACTGAACAGTTATCACTGTCTTGTTAATTTTATCACAATAATTTCCTTCCTAAACATAAAGAATACTGGAAGTACTGTGCTAAATAGTGTAATATAGCAAGCAGTTAAATAGAAACATAAAATGCTTTGGCTGAAAAAGAGATTCATGTTGATTAGTATCTGTTCATCCTTCTGCATTAATGAAACTAATACTTCTGATAATTTATAGCCCTTGAAATATCAGAAGCATCATAGTACTGGAAAATATTTTGGAAACTTGAGTGCTGTTTTTCTGGTTTTCACTGTTCCAGAATCTATTTATTTTTGTATGTGGGCCCTAAACTTACCATTTTTGAGCCAGTAATATTTATTTTCTGATAGTCTTTTCAGTCGCTTTTTCCCTTGTGCTAACACAGCTGTTGCTGCTGGAGCCAATACTTGCCATTGTCCAGGATGTGACCTGTGGTACTACACTGCATGTAATAGGAGTGAGATTCCCACTTCAGCCAGCCTCAGTCATGGCTTCCAATCACTGGATGATAAAGTTTTCCATAGTGCCACCAATCTTACGCGTTTTTTCCTGTGGTTGTAACCATATACATAACAGCTCCAAAGACAGACTCACACAGGTGGCCAAAGCCAGTGTTCTGGGCTCTTCCTTCCTCATTGCTTTTCAGATGGCTTATTTAGTTGAGGTTGGTTTGTTTGTTTCTGTGGGAGGACCTGACACTTGAGCCCTCAGCACAGATGACTGTCATTAATACCAACTCTGAATCACCTTTGCATTAAATGCATGGAATGCAACTAGTCAGCTTGTCTCAGCTTTAATCTCAGTGTGTAAATCTTGATGCTGAGATGAGAAAATGGCAAGGTAATGATGACACCACACTGCTTCTCACTGACTCCTTCAAGGAAGAACTTTTGTAAAAGCACAGTAACTTCAGCATGAATTTAGGAGTGAGATCAAATGCATGATGCAGTCAGGAAGAGAGTTAAGATGTAGTGCACACTCTTACAACCCAAAGTTATTAGGGTGACTGCATAAAAGAAGGAAGGGCACAGCTAGCCTCCTTACAATACAAAATTAACAACATTATGTTTTAAAATAATGTTCACAAGTTTCTCAGGAAGATACATGACCAGGAGCAATAACGATAACCCTGTTCTCTCTAGGTATCTGAATAAGGTGCAGTATTCCCCAGAGATGCAATTTGATCTCCTGTGTGTCTCACTGTCACACCTTGGCTGTTTGTTATAGGACTCTTTTATTAGTTGCTCACTGATCTTAATCCAGAGAGCTGAAGTGTTTATATCCCAGAAATGCACTGGTGTCAGCTGGTGATCACAAAAGTGGTACAGTGTGTCTCTGTAAAAACTTCCATCTAATGTCAGGTATAAAAATCACACTTAATACAGTGGCTGCTATACATGCCACGTAGCTAAACAAAAATACGGCCATGTATTCAGGTAGTAGGTGTGGGTTATAGAAGAGAGAAATATATATGGATACTTTGCTTTCAGCACCAGGTGTTTTGCAAAAAGTGACATTTGTTTGATCATGTCTAAATGATAAAAAAATTTAAAATAACAACTAATAATTTAAGCATCTTGATTCCAGAAATATACAAACCCCCAAGCAAACTGTGGATAATTCTCAACTGTTAAGGTTGTGCTGTACTAAAAATGTTAAAACTGTATCTGGTAAAAACATATTTGTAGACAGTGGCTTTATTCATCAGACAGATTAGACAGAATGATGCTGTACATGCAGTGTATGACTTCAATGAAATTTCATCACCTTAAGTTTAGCAACCTTCTGATTTTCTTCTCTGAATGGACTTCTCATTGGAACTGACTTCCCATTAAGACAAAAGTACTCATTTCCTTCAAGTATCTGTGGATACTAAAAGCTGAGTCTTCTGAATAGTATAAACCTGCTAAATTCTAACTGTATTGCAGTCAAATCTAAATAGTCTGTTGTATGGCAGAGAAAAAACCTTGCTATACCAACAAGATTTCATACAAAATATTAAAGTAACTCTTGTATTAAATAATGAATTAAATGTGAACTCACAGCCATGCAAGAACACTATTACATCATAAAGTTTTGGCTGCCTTCAGATTCTTCAAGACCTCTGATTGCCATCACTGAGGCATCACCCTTCATTTTCAGAAGTGCTTACTGTTCTTTGGGAAAGCAAATTTGTCCAGCATGGTAAAGAACTGCCCCCTTGTTTCCAGCATTGCATAAAAAAGACAGAACAAATGGCATTTGGGGCCATGTCTGGAAATACGGACTGTTTTATCATATGTTGATATAGAGATTGCAATATAAAAGCTAACATTGATATAGAAACCCTTTTTCCCATATTTCTATCACCAATTCTGAAGAAGAGTAGGAGGGGAAAAAAATTAGTTTTAGGCTGTGGTGAGTTGACCCTGGCTGGATGCCTGGTACCCACCAAAGCCACCCTATCACTCCCCTCCACAGCTGGACAGGGAAGGAAAAATATAACCAAAGGCTCACGGGCTGAGATAAGGACTGGGAGGGATTACTCACTAATTACCATAATGGGCAAAACAGACTCGATTTCAGGATACTAATTGAATTTATTACCAATCAAAATCAGGGCAGTATAAAGAGAAGCAAAACAAATCTTAAAAACACCTCTTCCTCCACTCCTCCCTCCTTTCCAGATTTCGTCCCTGCCAGTGGTTCAGGGAGACAGGGAATGGAGGTTGTGGTCGGTTCATATGTTGTTTCTCCCACTGCTCAGGAAGAGGAGTCTCCTTCCCCTGATCCAGTGCAGGGTCCCTCCCGTGGAAGACAGCTCTCCACGAACCTCTCCAGTGGGAGTCCTTTCCATAAGCTACAGTTCTTCATGAACAGCTGTTCCATGAGGTTCAGTCCGTCACGAATAGGCTGCTCCAGCATGGGTCCCTCACAGGGTCACAGATCCTGCCAGGAAACCTGCTTCACTCTGGGCTCCTCTCTCCACAGGTGTGCAGGTCACAGCCTGTTCCAGTGAAGGCTTCCCACAGGGTCACAGCCCTCTCTCAGGAATCCACCTGCTCCAGCATGGGTCTCCTCCATGGACTCCAGGTGGATCTCTGCATCCCTGTTGACCACCATGGGCTGCAGGGGCACAGCTGCCTCACCATGGTCTGCACCACAGAGTGCAGGGGAATCTTCACTCCAGTGCCTGGAGCACCTCCTGCCCCTCCTTCCCCACTGACCCTGGTGTCTGCAGAGTTGTTCCTCTCACATATTTTCACTCCTCTCTTCTCTGAGTGCAATTACTTCTGTGGAATAACTTTTCTTTCCTTCTTAAATATGCTGTCACAGAGACATTACTGTAATTCCAGATTGGCTCTGTCATGGCCAGCCATGGGCCCATCTTGGAGTTGGCTGGCATTGGCTCTGTCAGATATGGGGGGACCTTGCAGAAGCTTCTCACAGAAACCCTCCTGTAGCTCCCCTGCTACCAAAACCTGGCCACGCAAACCCAATAGAGCTGTTTGATGCTCTTTCCCATTAGCTAAAACTTGCACCTGAAATACAGCTCTCAGCCAGACAAAGCCTGTTAAGTGTAAGCCAGTATTGATCAAGAAACCTCTTAGTTTAGGATATTGTGGGAACTGTGCATCAGCACACTCAGGGATTCTTGCCGCAAATGCTTGTTGGATTCCCCAAAAATAAGGCTTTGCCAAAATATATCTGCATCATCATCTTCAAGATAAGGAAATAAGTCCTTTCCTTCTGCTCCTCGCTTAGACTTTCAGCTCCTCACTTCATGATGAAAGGTCTCCCCAGGCAGAGCTTCTGGTGGTTCTCTGTGGGGCATCGCCTGTATGTTCTGGGGAGCACCAGCAGAGCAGACTCTGCACTCCACTGCACAAGTCATATTTGCCAGGTTTGCTGCTGTTGGTGAACTTCCCAGCCTTTCAAGCTGAATTCAATTATGAGTCTGACCAATTTGTAGGAAAAAAGGACCACTTTAATACTTTTTTTTCCCCTAACTGTTCTATTATGGAAGTTTATGTTGTGATTACCTACAGTGCTGTTTCTCACAAAGAGAGCAGGTTACGTAAAATGTATCTTCCCTAATGGTTAAGCCATTTGCAGTAGAAATGTATAAAACAAAAGGAACCAGGATTATTAAAGTGTATTTAAAGTAGTTTAATCTTTGTGGGGTGTATATGTACTGTATGCTAAATTTGTTCCGAGCCTGGAGTTTAAAGTTTCAGATGCACAACCAGTAAATGTGGCTATTAAGAAACCATGTATTCACATTAGCTCCTTGGCTGTGGCAGTTTTAGTGCATTCACTGCTGGCAGTGGACATCAAGCCAGGAAAATCCAACTCCTGATGCAAAAGGATTAAAAAAAAAAGAAAAAAAAAATCCAGGCACTGCCAAAAATACATAATTCTTTTTTTGTACTCTGCAGTTTGTTTTACTTAGGGAAACGGCCTGGTCATACCCTGCAGCATGCATTCATTACAGTGATCTTTGACTGGCAGATGCAGAGTAATAAGATGCATATTTTAGTGCTTATTATAATACCCTGTCCAAAAACAACTTGACAAATTTGTGATTTCGACAGTATCTCATTTTGCTGGCTGCAGTGCTCTGTGATTGCCTGGTCCACGTGGCTTCCAGATTATGCATACCACCAATACTGCTCATTAAAATGGCCACAGTTCACCAGTTTCGGTAGCTTGGAACGAACTTGGAATGAATTATTATACAACAAAGAGGCTGCTGTCATGCAGAACAAAAGACAAGCAAAAGAGAGCTTTGGCTTAATGAGGCTAAGTGAGTGTCTCCCCTGCATCACCAGCTACTTGACGGCCTTTGAGCATGGATTTTTTTCTCCACAGGCCAAAACCTTTGGTCTATTATTTTGTGTTTATGCACCTTGAGGCTAATATACATTTTAATATGCTGCACATGGAGAAAAAAATCAGCCATTAGATTAGAACATGTGCACTCCCTGTTAAGTTAATGACAGCCGAACATAGAGATAAATTTAGGTTTTCATATTTAATTATAGCACAGTGCAGTACGTTTAGCAAGGATAAATTGCACTATTATTATGCTTCATTTTTTTTGACATCTTTTCATATTAACCATGCACACTTACCCCCACTTCCTCCCCAGTGTCACACATAATGTCTCTGTGCATCATCCTTCTCTAACACCATTAATTTTTTATTCTGTACAGTTGTATATGTATTCTTGTATTTGTTGCTTAGGGTGAGCTTGCTAGTTGGATAAAACCATTCAAAACTGTCCTTGTGTTAGGTGATCTACATAGGTAGTAAATACAGAAAATATACTAAAAAAACTGGCTTCTCTGGCCAGAAATGGCTCCTCACATCTGCTCCCAGTGCAGGGTTCCCAGCCCTTGTCCCCCAGATGCTTTCAGCATGGTGTATATGTTGTCTGACTGCAGAGAGGTAGCCCCTTTCTCAAGGAACTGAATTGAAAAAGCCAGAGAAATAACGTGTGGAAGGTTAAATGAGTTCTAAAGCATTTTGCAGTTGGATAATATTGATATGGATGATGGTATTGTTAATATAGAATGTCTCTATAACTGTATAGGAACTAAACCAGACCTAATGTTCTAGGTGGTGTGTGATATTTGTTGGTGCTTTATATGTTTTACCTCTGTTTGTCAGAGCTGTTGCTCCAAGAATAGCATCAGGAATTAGGCCAGACATCAGCCTTATAGAAGATAATATGAAATTAAACATAGAGGCAAGCTGGCGTGCAATTCAGTCTTTGCATCTTCTTATCAAGTGTAATGTGAATATTTGACAATTTCTGTACTGCTGTGGATTTGATGATGTTGGACTCTTTATTACTACCTGAGAGAGTTTTAAGATTTGCTTTCAGCTCTGGTCTGAGCTATTCAGGTAGCTGTAATTTGTGAAAAATATGTTTGCATGCTTCACAAAATTAAGGAAATACTGCTATTTTCCAAAGTGGATTAGAGCAGGTAATAACTCACAGGAAGAAGATTTTCCTTCTCCTGCTGTGTGTATAAGCAAGCAGAAGATATTATGCTACAGGCTTATTCCTAGATTATTCCTTATTGGATAGTTGTTTCGTGACAAAAGACACTGTGGCTTGATGACCAGAGGGTCATGACAGGAATAATAATCACCATATGAAAGGGTGTCTGGATCTGGGTGATAAAGCATTCCTCGTCACAATCAGTCAGCACTTGCTGGTGCAAGAATTTTCCTCAATGGCAGAGATCAGCTTTTTCATATTCATTGAGAGCAAATTGGTCTCTCTCTCTTTTCCTCTCCCTCTCCCCCCTCTTTCTTCAACCTTCAGTTCTATACCAGCTTGTACTGCCAAAGAGTATTTTCTTTGTCAAGTGAAGACAGAGTTTGGGGATGTTTAGGATGCTGCAGTATTTGTGGGATTGGTATTACTTGCAGAGCCTTACTCTTTGTGTCGTCACTGAGGAAAGCCCTGGTCAGAAGTGATTGATAGCTAATTGTCTACAGTTCAAGCACTAGAAAATGGGTTAGCAATTAATTTATGTGTGCCAAACTCTTCTCCCTGATTTTGTAAGTGCAGATTTTGATGCAAATTGCATTCATGAAAGCAAGGTTGTGGCTTTCAAAATGTAAGCTATAATTACTAGTCTGAGAACCTGATGATACGAAATTCTTCCTCTAGAATCTACCCCTAGTGAGAGAAGACATTTATTAACAACATTGTGTATTTCTAAGCAGTACTTCTAACCATCTTTTAATTCATTAAGCACTGGTAAAATACTTGATTTGACATGAGGTTTAGTCTTATGGAGTTGCAGGCTGTATCCTACAGACATCCAGATGGCTTAGAAACATCTATGCAATCAGAAAGGCCTCTTCTATATTGACAGGTAGCTATTATTAGTAAAACCTGCTTTTATTTATGTGTTCCTGGTTTTTTTATGGTATTAGTCAGATACACATACTGATATGCAAGGAAAGACCCGGACTTTTAGCTTCTGAAAGAATCATTGTCCCTTTAAGCTTCTCATCTAAGAAAACTGTTTAT
Source organism: Climacteris rufus (assembly GCA_013398175.1). Taxonomy (NCBI): domain Eukaryota; kingdom Metazoa; phylum Chordata; class Aves; order Passeriformes; family Climacteridae; genus Climacteris; species Climacteris rufus. Next base: position 665,057 of record VZRZ01005138.1, on the reverse strand, counting down.
TTGGATATCAAGGTGCTCTGTGGGCTGCAGTGTTCATGCAAAGAAAGCGCAAAACTAATTCTGTGGTATTGATCATAGATACCAGACTCAGAATTCATTTTCAGCCTGGTTTCCAATAATTCTTTTATTCTTACTCTGATTTTGAGAGGAAGTTTGACAAGAACATATCTTAAATCTCTTAGGAATAGATTTGGCCCATAAGAATAGTGTAGTGGCGTGTACATATGTATGACAAATTTAGAAGGAGCTATTTATGGGGCAAGGCTAAAGAAGCTAAAACTCCTAAAGTGTCCTGCCCAAATGATGCATGTAACATAAGAGGTGGAGAACTCAGTATTGTACAAATATTTGAAGTTTGCAATCAGTTGAGAAAGGGGATTTTATCATGTAGAGTGAGAACTCAGCAGAGACCAATGAGTTGAATTGGGGGGACGGGGGGAAAGTGTTCAGGAAAAGTAGGAGAAAAATTATCCTGATTGGAAGAAAAGTGTTTCTGTAGAAATGGTGGAGGTTTCATGCTGTGTTGCTGAGATTAAAGGTAGGCTTTTGAAACTTGAATGCATGGTGTCTAATGGAAGTACTGCTGGGAGGAATTTTGGGTTTCCAGGACTGTGTGCTGGACTTGTAGACTTCTCCTGTCTGCACAGGGACAAGCTGGTCCCTGGCCCTTTGCAGCATTATGGCTGTGCAAGAGGGGCTATTTGTGGAAGCCACTGGATCTTGATAAAGTGTTCAGACTTACTGTAAGTGACTGGAGCTATAAGTATTTAATACTATGCAATTGAAATGTCTTTTTGCTTAAAGAGTAAGGTCAGACTTAACATGATTATGACCTTTCCCACTTATTTTATTTTTATTGCTATAAAAATACTTGAAGGTTTCTCTGTAGTCTTGTGTGGTTTTGATCCAACCACGTGGGTGTCTCAGCAGTCAGAGCTGTGTTTGCCACATTTTTATGGACAAACGGATTAAAAATGTCTTTCTGTTTCATTGTCCATTAGTCATATGTTGGCAGAGGGCAACTGTTCCCAGTAACTGAGGAACTTTTGGCACGCCATTTCTACATGAAGAAGTTGAGAAAAGAAATTTCTGTGCTGTGCTGACCTATTCATGCTGAACAGAATTTGTTAAGGCCCAGGAACTGTGTTTGGGATATTCCAGGGAAAAATTATAGATAGCCTGTAATCTGCTGCTCCACACTGGGGCTCTGAAATAGTCTGAAGTGGCCTGGCAAGAATTTTATTGATTTCTTGGGATCTCATTCAGGCTGATTGAACTTGGGTGCTGTAGTGGTTGGTGTTTAAAAACACCTACCCTGGCTGTTATTGAGAAGGTGGTTCTAACCCTCACATAGGTAAGACCTTGTTTGCCCTTCATTCAACTCAGTAGACAAGTTTTAATAAAATAGCTCTTTTTATATTTTATGCCATGGCTGTGTTTTTGTTTTCTACACTTGTAACTATCCAGTGTAAGTCAGTCACTGGATAACCCATATATTGGTTGGGATATGTCATATCATATCTGTTCTTTCATAAATCCTTTTGTGTGTTTCTGATTTGACTGCTTGGGATAATTAATACATTTTTTCTATTACTATGTTGTATTTCTTCCAAGTTGATGATTTATTTATATAAAAGCTGTAAAATATCTTTTTTATACTTTATGTCTGGATTAATGAGAAACACAGAAAGATATCACTGAAATATGGGGCTTTTTTTTAATCCTTCAAGACAATTTGAGTTTAAAATAGTTGAAGTCTAGAACCTATGAACTATAATTTTATTTATTTGTATTACCTATCATTACAGCATAGAGCATTATATCCTAGATGCTAATCGTTGCTTAATATTTTCTGAATGTTTACTACTAATAATAATATCAAATATATGACAAAGGCATACTTTCCAGTTCCAAAAGTCTATTCCAGACTCTCCAGCAGTTTTTCCTGCCCTTACTGAGCCTCTTTCAAATGCTGATCACCCCTGGCATTTTGAAATGTCCATTTCAAAATTTTCCATTTGTAAATTGAAAACCAGAAGAGTCATGCTAAACCCATGAGGCTCTATAAGCACAAACATATCTGTATTTCCTCTTTAACTAAAAATGTATCACCAAACTATAAACAGCTCACATACCATTTACATTAGGGAAAATGATATTTTGAAGCCTCTAAACTTACCAGTTAAAATGGGAGCAACACAAAATCCTTTAATGACTGGAGCATGAGTGTGCCTTTCATAATCACCATTTAATAAAGACACTAAAAAGTACCCAAAGGAGCACAGGCTCTTGGAGCCATTTTGGGTGGTACAGAGCAGGGTTATTAAATGCCTCATGCTTCAAAACTCTCCTCTCTTTCTTCACAACAAAGTCATGATCTTTCATTCGATAGACTGCAGCCATTTTGTTAGCAATTTTGTCGTAGTTTGACCTTCAGTCCCTGGTCTGTGGATGGGCTTCTGTGGCTCCTACTGGATTTTGGACCTAATTACCAGGATAAAGCAGATGGAGAAGAAAGAGTATTTACATTTTTCCACAGGACTTAATTTATTTCTCCGTTGTTTGTTGCTGAGTTATTTTTGTCTGCATAGTGTGAATAGTTTACAAAGGTATTTATAACAACAATTGAGTGATGAACATGCAGTCTGAAAAGCTTAAAAGTCTGCCTCTCTGTCTTCATTAAAAAAAAAAAAATTCCTCTTTATCCAGTGTCTTTAGCTGACCAGTTCTTAAATGGCAGTTTGGCAGGGGATGCCTCCATTTTTGACCAGTGTTTTGACTATGTGAGTACTGGCACACACATTGGGAATGTTCAGCACACATTGGGAAAATAATATTTACTGCAGAGTTGAGCATTTATTGAGATTCATTTAAGTGAAATTTTAGCAGAATCTTTTGTAAGACTCTAATTTAACCCTCCAAATACCGTCTCCAGCTCACCAACAGAGAAAGGTCTCAATTTAAAGTGTCTGACTGGCTGAGCTGCCCTTAGGATTCTCCAGCACAAGGAGTGAAGTCCTTGACCAAAAGCATTAGCCAGGATATGCTCAGTTGCTGCTGTGAAGGGGACTGTGTCACAACATGACTTGCTTTCAGTTTCAAGCACTCAGAGACTGCACAGTGTTAGCAGTCCAACACAAGATAGTTCTGTAAAGCAATTGCAATGAAAACCTGGAGACTCAAGAATTGCATAAGTAGTGGTGGATACATGAAAATCAGAGCTCATAACTGTAGTGTCCCTGCCTCAGTCTCATAAGGGTGCTTTAATTTTCTTCCTGTCCTGCAGCTCATAAACGTACTTCTTTTGAGACCACACCCCACGTGCTGTTGGAAAAGGGCTGTAAAGTTTTATAGATATATTTGAGGGTATTATAAAAGTACAATAAAGTAAAAATACTGCAAAGAAATAGAAGTTATTGAACAACCGGATTAAAATTTTAGGCTAGGGATTGTTTTATTGCATTTTGGTTATACTTGGCTTTTACAGTCATGAAGGGATAGAATTTTTTTTTGGAGTTAAGAAAATCAAGAATTTTTATTTTAATGTACTGATTGATGTCAATGTAACATTCGATTTTAATGTACTTGTAAACATTTTCTTGAACAAATAATTCCAGTGTATTGCTGAAGACTATTCTTAGCTCAATCAGTAAAAAACTCAGTTCTGATGTTTATGTATTGAAAATGTTTTCCTTGATTCCAGGGAAATATTTCTAGATCAGAGATGAAAGTGTTTATTCATACAAAATGAAATGTTAAGTAATTAGGTAGTATTACAATGAAAGTAATAGTATAATAATGGTAGCGAGCAAATTGCAGATACTTTATTTAATTTGAAATCTGTAACACCCCAAAATGTGTCCACTTTCTCTGAAAACCTGGCAGAGAAAACAACACAATTGTTTTCAGTAGTGCTGCTTTCTTTATATGATATAACAAACAGTCATCTCAAAGGTGAAGGAGGAGAGAGGGAAAGTCTGCTGACTTGGTGAGTACCATATTTACTTACATTCTCACAGACAGGAGTTTCTGCAAGGTACAGTTTTCATTCTAATTTGTGGGGATTTTTTCCCTTTCAAAATCAGCTGGACATTGGAGCTTTTCCCATTGTTTCTCACTCTCTAAGAAACAGTTGCAAAGAGGTTAAAAATATTTCCAGGTTTTCTCTGCCACAATGGTGGCTGTTCCTGGCCCTCCATGCCCCACCTGCCACCCTGGGGGGTGCTCTGCACAAGCTGCCCCAAACCATGAACCCTGCTGTGGTGAAGCCTGATAACCCTCGTGGCCTGGTCCTGGCCACTGTGTGCGACCTGGGCTGTAAAAGAGGCAGGATAGCCATGAAAATGTCATGTTGTGGTGTTTGTCTGGGCTTAAGTTCTTGAGGAACTTTTGAAAGATAACGTATAGCTTAGTAATCTGTGCTAGAACCAAGCTGCGAATTGTGGAGTGAGCTCAGCCGGAAAGTTCAACTTTGTTTGCGCCCCTGATGGTTTTATATGCATAAGAACAGTAAGACTTCTTAAAAGGCAGCTGGAAATTTTACTGTGATCTATTATAGCTGATGGTATCTTAAATTATTCTTCAGTCCTTATCACAGCAATCAGGAACTTCAAACAAAGGTTGAAATCTACTTTGCTCTGTCTTGCTACAGGAGTATGTTCTTTTCCCCAACTTAAAAAAATAGGAAATCTTTTAAGACATACAAAAAATACAGTGTGAAACTCAGTGTCTGTATCTGGTCTTCATGGGGAATGCTTGAAAGGAATTAGATTAACTTTCAGTGGAAACTTATGGCACAGTGTTTGTGTATAAATTAATGACAATGACAGTGATAAATTAAAATTGCGACATCAATTTCATTCTTAGTTTTGCTTTGCATTTCTACAGAAGGATTTATTATTACTGTGATTTACCTTCCACTAAGAGGTAAAAGAACAAGAAGTGTGAAGTAGTAGCAGTTGTAATTATCTTCTGGAAAACTTCAGCTTCTGGAAAATGCTGCACCATGTCTGCTTGGGAACGCAGGTGGCTGTGAGCACACCAGGCCATCCTTCCTCCATTTTCTAGGCTGGATTCCCAGCATTTTCCAACAGAGCAGCACAGCTGTAAGGTTCAGCACACACCGAAGAAAAGATTTATCTTCATCCCAGGTGAAGCACTGACCTCCTCTATTGCCTCCATTATTTTTTTTCCTTTTTCTCCTTGGCTCCCTGCATGTGCTGGCGATGAGGAGTGTTGGTGATGGTGTGGAAGGCCCAGATGGACCATCCTGGCACAGAACAGTGAACAGTGCTTGGCTCTTTTCCTCAGCACTGTCAGTACAAAAATCCTCTGTACCTTACATGCTGAAACCCCAGGGAAGACAATAGTCTGTGACTCCCTCCATTCACTCCGTGGCTTGCTGGATTTTCAGCAGCACAATTTTTATGACACTGCTGTGTAAGGTGACTGAGTTGGCTTAGGGGCACGTACACAACTTTGGAACAAGCTCCCACAGGACCTCAGACTCAGGTAGTGTCTTTGCCTTTCACCCTGACAGTAAAAGGCACTTTTCCAGCTTTACCTTCTCTGTGCTAAAGTGTATCTATATTGCTGCTTGCTTGCTTTTGTTTTTACAGGAAGGAAATTACTAAAAACTTAACCAAAACCAGGCAGCCTGTCCCATACCCAAAGCATGAGAATGAGAGTGCAGGTGAGACATGCAAGTTAGGTGGAGTTCATTAGTGAACAGACACTGCTGGGATGTTTTAAGGATGAAGGTGGCATAAAACCTTTGCAAGGGAAGACAACAATGTGAAACAAGTGTCCACTTTATCTTCTTTCTTTTGTCTTCTGGAACAGAAACAGAGACACTGAGAAGCAGGCTTCAGGAACCTAATTAAATACTGAAAGGAAATGAAAATGAGTTCACATTCTGTTCCCGAGACTCATTCCTTGAATATTCAGTTTGTATTATTTTCAGAAAAAAAGTGAAACATTATAATTCTCAAGCTACTTCTCACTCTTGAAGAGGGGAACAAGGTGCCTGGGCTGGTCTTTAGATATGATCCATACTCCCAGTAGTGTCATTGGGACCTGCCAAGTATTTGACATAGATCAGTTTCATGGCTACAAAAAGAAGTTAGGGGATCCCTCAAATCTACTCATTTCTGTTGGGGAAATGTTTAAAGACTTTAAAGCAAAGTTTTCTTAAGGAATAAACCATTGATAGCAAATTACATTAAGCAAGCTGGAAACAATCATCAACACTAACTTTTAAAAGCTGTTATTTAACTTAGAAAGGAACATTAAATCAAAATGTTATGATTTTTACGGTCTGTCTGTACTGGTGTCAGTATCAGTGTCCATGGTATCAGTAAAGTGTCAATAAGAGAACTCTATAGCATCCTGAGATTGCTTTGCTTCCTACTTAAGACCACAACAGCATTTTGAAGAGTTTGAAAGAACCCTGTGTTTTGTAAAGTAGCCATAGAATGGAGAAACCTGGCATGGGAGCTTGCTTTAAGACTAGGTTGAAGATACCGCTCATTCTTTGTCTTCTGCTGGAGCACTGTTCATTTTCTTGGTTTTTTTAAGGCTGTAATTGTACTTCTATATTTGGAAAAAAAAAAAAAGAAACTAAAAAGAGGTGTTCTTTAATATTAAAAAAAACCACTGATACCTGTAATAAATAGCTCCATACTACAGCATACCTTTTACGGTTAGCATTAAGCTTTGTCTCTCTTGTTCCAGGAAGTCCCTTATGACAGATAATAGCATTTGTTGAAACTACTTGGATGCTACACTGTTTTGCTTCATTCTGCCTGGGCACTGACATCAGAAGTGATTAGATTCCTATAGGCACCTAACTTCAGAAAGGAGAGACATGTCTGTACTTTCAAATGAAATGTACCCAGGAATATTCCTAGGTGCTCAGGCCAGCTGGCACCAAGCAGCCTGTGCTGATGATCAGAAGCTGTTAGTCTCCAAAGCAGGTTGGCTGCAGGCAGGCTGCCTGCTGGGAATGGCTCCTGGAGCATGCCGACTTCCAAAGCCTCTCCAGGAATTGCCTGGGACACTGACAGTCAGCACAGGCAAAAAATGCTGTAACACTTTGTTAGGATAGATGAAAACATCTTTGTGCCCAGGAACATTCCCAGACACTGATTTATGACTGTGGATATAGAGAGGATCTTGCAAGAGACTCTGAAGGAAAAAAAAAAAAGACAAGTAATGGCAGTATGTGATTGGGCATGAAAGATGGACAGATGGACATAGAAATGAGTTCTTTCAGATTTTAGTGAAAATTGCACTCAGAAAAAGACCTCTAACAGCCTGAGGCTCCAAAATCAAGAAAAGCAGCTAGAATTTTTAGAAAATCTCCAGGAATATCTAGGATATAATAGGATGTAATGTATTATGGTACAAATGTGTGACTAATATACATATTTTTGTATGGTGTGACTAGTATTTATGTGTTATCCAAGTATGGATGGTCTGAAAGAATGATAAGTCCCTGTCTTTCCTAATGATATAAAGCAGCTAACCCCTGAGTTCATTGTGTCCCAGAGGCTGAGTTCAGTTTGTAGGTGGGACCAATTTGGAGTGGTTCAAATGAGAGCATTGAGAGGCTCTGTTTACATAAAGTAGTAGTGCAGACAAACAGGCCAGATAGGAATAGGGTTGCAGAATGAAGTGGTTGATGCTGCAGACTGGTGTCTACACAGTATGCATTCCAGGTTTTCTTACTGTGTCCTAGCTCTAGTTTGCTCTCAGGGGCTAAATGCCCATTAGCAGCTGGAGCTCATTTTAGGTGCAGTCCTGGAGCACATGCTCGGGTTTTATTTCATTCAAAACAAAATGCATTTTGGGCTCTCCGTAGCTGCACGACTGCAAGAAGCGAGGTGCAGTGTGTGGGGACAGTGAGGAGATTCATGTCAAAGCTGTGCTCTGCTCTGAACTAAACCAAGAGTGCAGAGGCCCCTGGCAGCAACACAGGGCTTGTGGGCATGAGCTGAGGCCACCAGTGAAGCAGAGACAAGCCCTTAACTGCCCAGAAAAGAAAATGATTGCACAGACAAGGAAAAATTTTGTGCAAACATAAATGCATTAACACAAAGCAGAGAAGAAAAATCGAGTGGTAATTGTCTCACATATGGGATTTTTTGCATTGGCAAGAAGATTGTTTTGCCAAAGCTTGCTTACAGTAGCAAAAAGGAAAAATTTACCAGATCAGGCAAACAAACTGACTCAGAAAATATAACTTTACACATATCTGGCTTTGATGCACTACACAAGAGCAAAAATAAACTTTGGTGCTGTTTGCAGAAGCATGAACTTTAGACTAAGAGCAGCAGCACTAAAGCAGAGAAGAGTTGGAATGCCAGCTGGATAGTTAAAACATCAGTAAATGCTAGACAACAGAGACTTTGTTGGCATTTTCTGGGAGTCTAAAACTGCTGACAAAAATGTACAGCATAATATCGAATGATAGAACAATCAAAATACCAGCAGGACAACGTCAGTTACCAAGAAAAGCTGAATGAATTAAAATACCAGGAAGTATAGATAACTCACAAACACTCTGCTTTTAACTAAATCAAGTGAATCAATGAAGTGTGTGACGAAACTGGGGCAAACAATTCATAAAAGTTACAGACAAAAAGTCAGAAAACTTAGGTAGTGAGCTGTAAGACCCCCTGTAGCAACATATTTATATGGTGTTTTAAGAGTCTGGGATGTCTCTAGGCAAAGAAAAGTTGGAAATAGACACAGAAATGCAGCCAGGAAGGCCCTTGATTGATGGAATGTCCTCAGCACTCAGAAAAAAAGCATTAAGGCAAGTGAAAGTAGGAAGAGCATAAGGCTCATTGCAGAGGTTTTCCAGAGCCACAGGTCAGGTGGGCAGCAAGCCAGCTGTAGAGAAGATGGGAAGTTGTACATATGCATAGTCTTTTAGCAATTTAACAAGGCATGACACAAACCTGCAGGTGGTAATATGCTTTGCATCTTAAAAAAGTATTTTCAGTTTCTGATGCAATATTAATAAATTTGCAAATGTATTAGCTATAAGAATTACAGGCTGTAACTACCTCAATACCTTTGAGCATCCCTTAGTGTGGATACCAGTGGAAGAAAATGCAATTTGAGATCAAAGCTGTGGTAGAAGAATGTCAACAGTATGGGCAAGAAGAACTAATGGAGCTGGCTGGGATCACTACCATAGCTGTATAGATGCAGAAACAGAACAGCAAAAGCTGTAGCTGATCATGATTACATTCTCATCTATCTGCTTGAAATGACCAAGGCAATAAATCTAAAATGAAATAAAATGAGATGAAATTGCATTTGACTCCTGGAGCACTGGGATAATTGCTGACCTCCTAAAGGCTATTACCTAGCTCCTAAAAAGTGAAAACCATCCAGGATAGACCCACACCTGAAAATGTCAGTTTGAAGATTAGTGGGATTCATAAACCATCTCACAATACTTTTCCACACTTTTCAAATCTGTACAGTCTCCTGAGGTGATTACTAAACAAAAGCATGCTATGAATACCACTGCTGTAATTTGCTGGAGTCTTCTCATATGTAAAGGAGCTGTACAAAACATACTACAGTGCAGCACTGCAGCTTGTAAAAGCCAAAGCCATTACTTTGCACAAGGCAGGGCATGGGCATGAGGCACACATGGGACACAGCTCCTCCAAGGAGGCTTGTACATCACCAGCAGAGTGTAGGAGCAGTCCAGCTCATGGAGCAATGTGTGCAAGTGAAAACGTCAGTCCTTGTGTTCTAAGGACAGGAAACTTAACGAGTACAAAGTGGCCATCAGAAAGTATTTTATAAAGTCAGAACTAGCACCCCCTCAGTAACCACAATTAGTGGTGCACCTTGCTTGACATCTGGAAGGGATTGAGATATACACCCCTGAGTTCTTATCCAGGCTGCTGTACACAAAATCAGGACAACTGAACGGTTGCTGCAGGTGGTGCAGTCAGGATGGGGCACCAAACTGCATTTGGACACGGTGGAGCCCGGACTTGTTCATTCATACAAATAACCTGGGAACAAAAATGTAGTTCACTTCTCATCACTGCTATCACTGACATTGCCTTGAAGCAAATTGAATGGCAAAACTGAGTCAGGAACTAAAATTGCAATTTTCTTTTACAAAGCAAAGAGGAAGACATTGCCCAAAGGACAAGGGGCTCTGGCAGAAAGTCCTTACAGTACCCTGGTGCTGTACTGGTGTCAGGGCATGTGTACACCTCAGTGCTGCCTCAGGAAGCATTATGGCTGGCACTGGAGAAAGGAATAACAAAAAGAAAATAAATCAAAGGGCAATACTATGATCAGCAGGCTAACAACCACAAAGAAACCCTGGAGTCTGCCAAGATCAAATCTTTCCTTTATAATGAATCATAAATTTTAGTTCCAGCCACCCACATTGAAGAGACCTTGTAATTTGGTTCCAGCAGGAGTAGGTGGCTGTATTTTCTAATATCACCACAAATGTTTGCATCAAATGAACAGGAGGCAAGGTTATAGATAAGGACACCCTTTTTTCACCAGGGCGTGGTCAGTGGGACAGAAGAACACAAACTGATGAACACACCATTGACAAACTCGTAGCTGACTTGTTAAACTCGACACAACTGCAACAGCTGTGTCACCTGCAGTCTCTCTGCAGAAAATGTCCATGCAAGCCTTATGCTGCTTGCAAGTTCCATTTTGGGCAGTGTTGAAGATGGCAGTAATGCTCCTAATTCAAAATGCCAAGAAAGTTGGAATTTCTGTTTTCAGTAGTAATTACTAGGTTTTGTGTGCTGTTTCCCAGGTTAAGGATGGAGAGCAGTTACATTTGTTTTTAGATATTACTTCTCACCTAAATGTAACTGAGGGATGTCACCACAATGAGCTTGCATAGTCCTGCATAAACACATTTATGTGCAGGGACTTCAGTGAACTTTGTGTCAAAAAAGAGACTGAAAGAAAATAACCCATCTGGAGGAAGGATTAAAGGCTGGAGTGAGGTGTACCCTCACCTTTCTGAGGTCTGAGCTCAGAAAAGTATTCATCTAAGCCTTCAGATTGCCTGAAACAGTGGCTGAGGGGCATGAGACACTCCATCAGTGAAGTTACTGTCAGAGCAGGCAACAGGCCAGGGTGTCACCAGGGAAGTGGGGGTTTGAGGTGCTGCTGCTACCTAGGAGAGCTCCACTGTTCATCACTCTATTGCTCCCCATCAGAGCCTTGCCTCTTCTCCCTACGTGATCAGTGAGCACTCCAGCTCCACACCAAGAATTTCCAGCAGTCATGGGGTAAGAGAAGACAACCCTGCTCTTTCTCGAGCAAGATCAAGTGCTGCTTAAATACCTCACCTCTGTGAGCTGGCTTTGTGCCACAGTCATCTGTGAAGTCCTTGTAGCTAAGCTGTATTTGGCTACCTTGCCTCATCTCCCTGCTGCAGGTGCATACCTGGTAGGAAGCAGTTTGCCCTGCTGTAGTGTCACAGCTTGTTGGAATGCTCTGGATATTTGGGAACAGACTTAGGCTGATGCAGGACTACTTGCCACATGTTCTCTGGAGTCAGGAACTGACCCCAGCGTCCCTGAGGAGAAGCAGCAAATCTCTCCTGTGTGGTGATTGCTCCTGCCTTTGTAAGCTGCTCACACTGAAGCTCTCCTAGGAGCTTTAGCCATTGAAATACACAGCACCTCTGTAAAATAGGGAGAAAAAAATTCAGGCAGACAGATGACATGGATTATCTATAATAATATAAATTATGTCATCTGTGACCTTTAGAGCAGCACTGCTGTTGTAGACAGCATTAATGTAGAGAAGCTGCAGTAGAAAAGTAGAAAGTAGAAAATTTTGTTTCACTCTCTGTCTTAATGGTCAAAATGGCCAGAGATTTTTTTTTGAGCCGTATATTGAGTCACTATAAACAACTGGCATAATTTTAACAAGTTGAGTTATGTCAAGAAATAAAAATAATTCTGTTTTTACAATTTAAATGAGGATGAGATTTTAAAATATGGCAGATTTTTGAGTAGCAAAGCTCTGTAGGGCTTGCATGATCACTCATGGGTAAAGAGGTTATCCTATGGTTGTGTTATCTGGAACTATCTGAGTGCCAGATGGCTGGAGACAGGACAGTTTATTCAAGCAACATAAAAGATGTGTCCACTGTGTGCTCCGTTTTACCTTTCATAGGACACCTGTAATTCCTGGGATGACGTCAGGTGGGACCAGGTGTGCATGCCCAAGAAGGGTGGGTTGTTTGATTGTTGTAAAAGAAAGGTTTAGTATCTCCTTTGTTTATCTGTAGGGAGCACTTAAGCAGTGGAAAAGTGGATGGCCTGTTCAAGCAATATGTGATTGTGGTTTTATATAATAGCAGAGGGCAAGCTGAATGCCTATACTTGTAAGCTTAACTGTGCATACAAATCAGTGAAGTCTTGCAGTAACAAGATGATCAGAACTCATTTTAAAGCTATTAGAGTAATTTAAAACAAGATAGTTTTTAAAAGTACAGTGATGTATGCCTGTGATCTGTATTTCTAATAATTTGCATGTTAGATTTTTAAAAATCAAATTCTTTCTCTGATTGACTTGAGTGAAAATCTAATCAAATTAGCATTTTAGAATATATGACCATTGTAATGCCATATTCAGAATAAAATGACACTTTCACTGTTATAAAGACAGATAAATATGCAAGAGAGGCACTGTGGGGGACTTGGACTCTAATGAGGACTCTTCTGGTTTTGTCCATTAGGTTTTATATAGTGTCTGTTACTTTAGTACCTACATATTGATGTCTCCTCACTACTTGATGGTGATATAAGAAGCAGTTGAATCAGTTTAGTGAAGCTATCTTTTGTAATATATTATTGATATTTTATTCATAAATTGGAGATAATATTAATTTTAAAGAGTTTAGCAAATACTTATTTCTTTACAGATCTGTTTAAAAGTTTCAATAGCTTGAAATTATAAAAAATATTCATTATCACTTTCTTTTAGTGCACCATTCCAATTTTTCCATCTATTCTTCTTTTCTTTCAATGTCATTTGTTATGTGTTGCTTTGTCACATTTTAAAAACTGTTCGAAGGCCTTAATCAAATCAGAATATCCAAACTCTTCATAGCAGAATATTCAGCATTGTCTCCTCCTACCTCTCACCAACCGAAGTGGGAGTTTTGACTATCTAGGGGTGAAAGTACTCGCTATTAATGCTAGAACTATTTGTATTATGACTCTTAGCATGAAATTTAGTGACTTCAGGATATTGAGGTGATGATGAAAAGCATTGTATTACTGAACTTGAAGACTAAAAGGCAGTAGTAGGCTCCTTGGTCTTACTGCAAGAGTTGACTGGAGCTCTTTTGTCTGCACTGAATACTTTACATTTAAATTAGGATTGTGTGAAGCAGAGATGGAAGGATTACGTGTGTGAGAGATGAATGAGGGGAAGTATTGTAGTCTGTGCAGGAGGAGGATAAGTGCTGTAGCTCATCTGCCATAAGAGATGGATTACAATGAATCTGAAGTGGAAGAAGGCTTACACAGGAATTATTAGCAGTGGTTTGCATTTAAGTAATCTATTAGTACAATAATATATGTATAGTTACACAATGTGTAGTCTACCACGAAAAAGTGGAGTTTATTTCTAGACATATTGAAATTATATGCTGTTTACAATATAGGCAGTTGGTAATAAATCTGGAGCTTCCATGCAAAAAAAAAAATGCATCAAAGCAAAAACGCAGGGTAAACAAAAATCAGAACAATACAAAAATCTGCTAAGGTTCCAGCAGCTGGGAAAAGTGTAGGCTCTTACCTTTGTGGAAGGTTTGATTGCTAGCAGAAAGTACCTGATAGGCAAATTTTCAGCTGAAATACATACAGCAATGGTGGAAATACACTTCCTTTGCACACAGGGGAAGCAGTGGTTAATTTACTGAATTTACTCAAAGCCTCAGAGAGTGGCTTTCAAAATCTCAACTTCTTCCAGAGTCTGGAAGAGGAGGTTGCTGGTTTCCCTCTCTGTTTAGTCTCCTATTCCCCTGAGAGCCCGAATTTGGTGGGCAATACTGATTGGACTGTGTATGTTTTATACAGCCATGCTGCATACACAGGCTTTCTCTAAGTACTTCAGGGTGTCTGGAGCTGTATTTCCACCAGGGCAATGCTGGATTGGAGTGTGGAAGACCTAAGGCAGATGTAGATATTGTGCTTTTCACCTCCTCCTCCCCAGGGAGGATAATTTGTGCCCAGGCTGTGTGGTAATGCTGAGTTGCTCAAGGAACTCTTGAACAGATGCAAATGGTCATGTAGGCAGCTTAAATGCAGCTTCCTTGGGCCTCACAGTTCTAGAAACAGAGCTAGGCTGCTGCTGGTACCTGACCCAGCTCATTTAGCACAAGTGGAATTAGTAAACTCATTTTAATACTCGCCTTGCTGTGTCAGCAGTATCTGTGACTGACAGGTCAGTTGGTAACCACTAAAGTAGCCATAGCAGCAAGGTTGCTCATGCTTTCTTACAGTTGTAAGAAAATACTTATTCTTCCTTTTCAATAGTCTAGCTAGCATCTCTGAAACTTCCTTGGAAGGGCCTAGAAAACAGATAATTCTTAGGTACTGCTGGAGTCAATCTCCTCAGTACATGTACACCCAGAAGAAAATGGTTAAATCCAAAGAAACATGATTTTAGCATTGGTCCCAACAGCTTGGAGAAGGTGGGTAAAAGTATCTAGCAATGACGTTTTTCCACATGATAATTTACAGCATTGATATAATAAGTGCATAAACTGAATGTATAGATATGTATACAAATGGTATATAGATACACATGAAAATGTGAATACTGGACTGACTATTTTTACTTATGTACCAGTAGCAGTACAAAATCTTGCTTGAACAAAGTTTTTTCCAACACTAAGGCTTAACTGGTACAACTCCCTGTTTCCTAAACACATTTGAATATAGTTATATTTGCTTGCCTGACAGGTATTTGTTAATAGCCATTTTGCTGACATCTTCTTTATGCTGCTGCTTAGCTGACAGAATTTCATCTGCATCAGTGGGTGGAAAGTCCTTTCCTCACGTGTCCAACAAACTGGAGACAAAGTGCCTGCCAATGTTTTAATTTCTTTTCCATGTTCTGGTTAGAGAGTGAGAAGAATGCTTTCACTCCACAGTGTCATGAATATGGTAATCTATGGAAATCACAGAAAGCAGGTACTTAAGTTAAGCACATACTGTACTACAGGAATCCCTGATGAATTCAAGTCTCTTCTGTTTAGAGAAGATGTTGTTGTCTATTAAGTGACAGACTGCCAGATGTTCATGAAGTAGCACAGTAATGTGTATCAGTATCTTCTTTTCTTTACCCCAGAAGGTAACATTTTCTTTATCATCTATGTCATCCTGGCTTTTGATTGTAAATGTCTAAGCTTGCTTCAAATATTAACTCTTTTTTGTTTTATTGATGAATATTTCATGACTTCAGTACATTTGTAGAATGTGTTTTTGCTGCACTATGGTAAGCCTGTAATCCTAAAATCTTTTCCTTCAATTTGGTGTATATAACCTGCTAAAAACCAAACATTTGAGTTAGAACATGAATAATTTGTTTCCAATTTGGAGGTAGATGAGAAAATTTTGGCAGTGTTAGAAAAATTGTGAAGGAAGAAAGAACTATTATTTTAAATAATGGTTTTATCTGCACGTTCAAGCTTGGTACTATACATCTCATGGTGAGGTCACCGCAATATGTTTTCCTAGAACACACATTAATGTTCGGTTTAGTCTCAGAATTACTGAAGGGCTGGGGGTTAGCTCACCCACTTTAAATAATCATGGTTTAAAGAGTGGGTGCAGTAGTTGAGTAACTAAATGCAGTGGTATATACACACACAGTGTGGGCAGCAGAGGTTACAGAACAAGTATATGTGCAGTAATTGCAGATTACTGAGACAGTGCTGTTTACAAAGCAAATAAAAGTTCCAAGAATAAAAATGAAAATAACTGAAAGGCAGAGTTCAGGTTTTTTTCTGAATAATTGTTGTCTTCTGTCCTTTATTTTGATGGCATTCCCCCATTACTAAAGGCAGTGATGCCAAAAATGTCTCAGCTCTAAGAAAGAGAGCCATGAGAATATGTGAACTCTTAAATACAAGGGACAAAGTCCTTGTGGCTTCTTGCTAATGCAGCTATAGCAGCTCCAGGGGCTGCAACAATTGATACTGGCCCAAAAACCTCACTGTCAGGTGGAAACTGATAGAGTGAAGTGTCCCGTGCTCTCTGTGACACATCTGCCTGCATGCTGTGGGGAGGGCTCTGGCAGGATTCCCTGCTGGAGGTGTTGACATGAACCCTACTCCCATCTGGATGGCTCCTTCATGCCGTGGGATCTTACCATGCAGTGTAAGAGACTGACACAGGGAAAAGCAGCTATTTAAGAGAATTTAGCTTTGAATGCCTGAAAGAGTAAGAATGTCTAACAGAATAAGAATTTGCAGCTTCACTTTCTCTATTACCATACATAGTTTCCATCAGTTAAGCAGTTTACCCGTGGGGAAAGCTTGTGCAAAATATTCTCTCCATATATCTATGAATATGAAAATGTGTTTGCCACTTTCAGAGGAACAGAATTCAGCCGTTGGCATTATTGTTGGGTTGGGTTGGTTTGTTTCCTATTTTCCCAGAAGGAACACAAGCTACCTTGACATTGTGACAAGATTTTGTTCTTGTTACTGGTGCTGCTCTTTGGTACTGGGACCTTGTGTTTTCTTTCTCTCTGGAAATGTTGGAGTCATGTTTCACTGTATTCTCTGAGAACAAGGAAGAAAGCAGATACCACTGCAGGAAACTTTATAGTAATCTTTCTGTTGTTGTTGTTGTTGTTAAATTGCAAGAGGGTGAAGTCAGACCACTGCATGGAAAGTGTAGTGCAGTATAAAGTATGTATGTGCAAGTATTACATGCACATGCAGTATGTAATAAGGATTCAATTATATGCAGCCATTTTGAGCACACTAAAGTTTAGAAAGAATAAATAAGGATTCAGAAGCAAGTGGGGGGGAAAAGGATTAAAATTGAAACTGCTTTCTCTGGAAAACTTTATACATCACATATAGAAGTTTTCTGTGAACAAATGAAGGGTAAACATTACTAAAACCTTTGTACTGAGGACATATACAATTACCTATACAAATTTGACTTAAATTCTTGTGACTCCTGGGCAGGGCAGCTGTCTACCTAACTTAAATGTTAATGTTTCCCTTATCTGATTGCCTTTCCATACCATGTTCCCACGTTCAGAGATCCTGCTTCACTCATTCTACTCTCCTCAAAGCTATTCATTCTTGTCTACAATCTTCACACCTTTCACTGTGTCTGAGGTAGTCACTTGGCTGTGTAGCCTCCCAAGGTGTTTCACTTGCAGATTGTACCTGCCTTGCTGTTTGGAAGCCAATGAGAAACCGTCCCAGATTTAATCCTGCCAAGGCAACAAAGGAATCAAGCCCAGCTTTTCTGCTCATTTACAGAAGAAAGTGGCATTTGGGGAGGATAGCTAAACCAACCACAGATCGACTGCTCTTCATAGGAGGGGTGTAGTCAGCATGGATTTAGAGAGGGGAAAATGACTGGCTTGGTAGATTAGAGGAGGGCAGTAGGTGTTATCTTTAGCAAGGCTTTCAGCACTGTCTCCCATAGACAAACTGGTGAAACCTGCTGTAGGAGACACTGCTCTGAGCAGGGATTGGACTGGATGGTATCAAGACATCCTTTCCAATCTCAGCCACTCTGTGATTCTGCTAAGGCAGTTGACCATCTTTTTCTTTCCAGTCCTTTAGAGAATTCATATTTTCTCCTCCTTTATTTCCTCTGAGGGAAAGCTGTTGGTTAAGTAATTTCAGAGAAAGATCTCTTCAGAAAAACAAGCCATAGAGGAGAGTCACCTCTTGTTTGATTTCTAAAACACACAAGGGCTTGCCATTATGTGGCAAAGTTTTGGTGTGACAATTATCCATGTATTTGCATAGCCATTAAATATGTGGACCTTTGTTTGGTGCATCCCCACTACAACCAGTAGAGAGTATTTCAGCAATGCAATTTGTACACTCTTTAAGCAGTTCAGTTTGCCCTGCCTTTTTCAGTATTTATTCTTGTTCTTATCTATTTTTGCTATGTGCAGGCAGAGACCTGTGGTTAGGGGGAGTGCTTATGGTACTGGTTAGGGGTAGGGTTTGGGGAGTGGTTAGGGGTAGTGGCTAGGGTAGTTTTTAGAGGTAATTGTTAGGGTTAAGGTTGAGAGAATCAAAGAGCCTACAGCTGCAGGAACACTGAGGCTGGAAAAGGCATGCCAAGGCCATCCCAGCAGGGCCCAAACAATGCTGCTCCTACATCTTTCTGATCTGAACCACCCATGGTGATAGGGTTAGGGTGAGGGTAGTGGGTAGGGATAGTGGTTAGGGTTAGGGTAGTAGTTAGGGTTAGAGTAAGGGTTAGGGTCAAGGATTCCTGCGGACTTGGTTAGGAAGTGATGGTTGCAAAGGTTTTTAGTATCTCAGCCTTCTCTGCAACCCCTTGCAAGGTTGTTTTTTCCATTCAGTAGTGCTCCCTCATTTTCCTTAGTATTGCTTTCATTACTGATGTATTCATGTTATCCCGGAAGGACTACTACCATTGCTGATGGGCTCAGCCCTGGCCAGTAGCCAGTGCATCTTGGAGCCAGCTGCCTTTGGCTCAATCAGACACAGGAGAAGCTTCTCTCAGAAGCCACCTCTGTAGCTTCCCCTCTACCAAAACCTCGCCATGCAAACCCAATGCACTGTGCCAGCTGAAATCTGTGTCTTGTAACAGTAGATGGCATCCAGCCCCTTAGTTGCAGACAGGTCCCAAATAAGCAACCCATGACTACATCGTGGAGACATACATAGATTTTCCCAGAAGGGGAAGGATCAGATAAATTTCCAAGTTAGAAATAAAGTCTGGGTCATCTGATGCCTATTGCACTGCCCTGGTCACTAGCCTGTTCCACTGGTTAGGCTGCTTGCTATTGTGCCCATAAAAAATGCAGCAATCTGAAGGAGGATTCTCTCTACTTTTAGCCATTAGGAAACAAGCACCTTCTTCAGTTCATAATATGCTCAATTACCTTTAGATTGATCCATGAATAAATTATAATCAAAACAGACTTACTCACCTTAAAGCTCTCTGGCTTAAGGTTTCATTGTTGATTCATTAAGTTGTCAGTTCTCTATTGGCAGGGTAATGCTTTTTTATATCTGAATAGAGACAGGTTTAGTGGAAGATACTGTTATCTTTAAATGAGCAGGATTTAGGTTTTTGGTAAGAACAAATTCATCAATGATGAATCCCTGGAGAAACTACTGAAACAAAAATCACAATGTTGCTGAAGATTTATACAGTACATCAGTTAAAAGGCAGCTTTTGGAAGTGGAGGTGGGGGGAGGATTTGGATTTTTGTTTTCTTTTTGTAAAATACTCCAGCAAAATATTTCAAGCTTACAGTTTTGTGATAATGCAATTATATACAATGAAATAATTCCACTTAATATATTTATTTTGGCTCCATTCTTGATGTTATCCCTCCAGTAGAAACACATTGAATTATGTCTATATAGAGACAGATGGATACAAATAATGCAGCTATAGACATCACTGATACAGATATATAAGTAGACAAGAATTATCTAATTACTCTGCTTGTTGCAATCTTCTAAGCACTTGCTATGCTCCACATATTCATATTAATTTTTTTTTCTAGGCAGATGTTGATATGACAAAGATATCAGTATATGGAGAGTTTAGTGACACTGGAATATCTGGAAATTTAAAAAAAAAAAAGTACTACATAAAGATTTCAAAAGCAAACAGAATTAAATACACCAAGCTCTGTGCTTGTGCTTTCATTGGGAATGTTGTTAAATCCCCCTTGTGCTTAGAAGTTATCCCCTACAATGATTAGAGGTGATTTAATTTTAAAATCTCTTAAATATCCATATCTTCTGCAGTTATTTCACCATTTTACCACTTCTGCTATATCCAGTAACACACTTCATTAAAACATTGTTTGCCATTTCATATGGCTTTGACTGCAAAATGTTTGAAACCACAGCTCCGAACAATAAGCAGTCTCCTCAGCATTCCCTGTGTCTGTGCATTACTCATAAGGGGAACCATCAATAAGTCCTTCCTAAGCTCCTGAGGCTACATTTTCATGTATTATTTATTGCTATAGAAAAGATTGCTGGTTTTCAGTGTTGTTTAATGAAATTTGTCTTGGCTGTTTGTGAACTCCTAGACCCCAAACACAAAATAACCAGGCCATTTGTATAGGCACACAGTCACCTTCTGTGAAGTCAGTGGAAGCTCATTGTGTATATGCCTAAGCCTGGACCAAGACCTATGTGTTCCCTTAATTATTTTAAATTCCATTTAGCCAAGTTCTTGAAAAACAGCAGTGCATGGCAAATGTGAAGGTTGGATGACAAGTTTTCTAGATTAATCATGATTTATTTTTAAAATATATGGATTATATAGTTTAATGTAACTGCACGCATGTCATGTTAAAACATCTGAATTATGGAAATGAAGGCATTGCACACTTCTCAAAATGCCTGCTGTACATTCCATCTAGCAGCTATGCTAGATGTAAAAATCTAAATACTTCCATCTCACAACGATGAAAATTAATTAACCTTTGTAATTCACTTTTCACCTATACACAAAATTGAATTATTTTTCCAAACTTTTCCTTAAATCACCTATTTAATTTCAATATTCTCAGTGTTTTTCTCTGTAGAAATTAGGAGATTTGGCATATATTAAGAAAACAGGAAAGTAAAGGATTTCTTCTGCAAAGATTTGGCTGTTCTTCCCAAAGATGATCTTCAGTCAGTCAAGCTATGAACAACTGTCTCCTCTCTCTACTACTTCAGTTAAAACATCAGCAAAATTAGCTTTGCTACCTGCTCTCAAAGTCAGCAATTCAATTCCTGGCCAGACAGGAAAGAATCCAAAAACGCTTTGTCATCAGGTCTCCTGCCCTCTTAAGCCAAAGTTGTTGGCATCAGCACATAAATTATGGAGAGGAAGTAGTTCCTCAGTGACACAGCTACTACTTATTCATAGCAAAAAATGTATTTCTAATTGATTCAACCTAGTAAAAACACTTTTTAACAAAATTTGTATTTTTTAGATATCTGCTAAAAGTTTTAGGTTTTCTAAAAGTCATGTAGAAAATTGAGTTTATATGTGTGTGCTTTAGAGGCTCTTGTTTAGATTGGAATTCAGCAAATTCTTCCTTCTGCTTGTTTTGCTGTTTAAAATAACTCTGCTTTTGCTGTCTTATTTGACTTCGTTATGTAAGGCCACTACCCTGCTGCTGTTTGCTGGAATTCACAAAGCCTTATTTAAGATGTCCTAGAACATTTCATGTACAGCAGCCACACAGAAAAGAAAGTCTGATGTCTGTAAGGAAGCCCTTGAACATGACAGGCAGGAGCAAAGTTCACATTGAACAGATGAAATAAGAGCCCTCTGCCAGCGGGCAGACTCAGGCTACCTCTACGTTTGGGACAGATGGGATCTGTAACAGCCCCCAGTCCTGCCTTGCTTTTGCCCAGACTGAGGCTTTGACCCAGGCAGGGTTTGGGGCCAGGCTGCAGGAGGACAGCTCTGGAGAGTGCCGGGAGATGGCGAGGCTCGTGCTGGCTCGCAGCTAAAAATGTGTACAGGCCACAAACCGAGTCTCAGAAGCAGGGAAGCATTTCAAGGACCTCACCTTCTGGCTGTATGCTCAGAGTGCCCAAAACCTAGCAGCCAAGAAAGCTTTTGTTTGTCATAGCAAGAAGCCTGAAGTCCCAAGGTTGGATATTGTGACTGATGGAGCTCATTGAGGAATTTGTCTCCAAAGGATTAGCAGAAGAGCAGGGTAACCTCTTCTGGATTTACTTCATTTTAAAAAATAATAATTTGTAAATTTTTTAATAATTTGGGGTTTAAAATTCACATTGAAATTCCCTCTTAAAAAATTGATAAGCACAGCGGTACTGTATCTTGTTGGATATGCTCTTTGAGGTTGTATTATTAGCGTGAATTAATGCCAGCAGCTGCTCAGGCTATGTATCCCCTGTTACTACCTGCTGGTTTCTGCAGTACTGCTGTTGCTTCTGAACAGGCTTTAGTTAGGTGGATAAAATACCTTTGCAGAATAAGGAACTAGTTTCAGGGGAGGGAAGGCATGGTCTATTGCATCAAGCAACAATCCATTTTTCTACCATTTTTTGCTCACCTAAATCTGTGATTGTGGTACACTAGAGTTATCCATATCTCTGCTAGGTAAGCAAAGGGATTTTTTTTTTCAGGAAGATGAGTGTTTTAAGAAATCTGATCCAGCTCTTTCAGGTTGTTGGGTGAGACATGCGTTTTGCAATTCAGTGAAATCTTCCTCTAGAGTTTGCTTAATTGGGTTCAAGGACTAAATGTTGCAGAAAAGATTGCAAGTGGGACATAGAGGTAAATTAGGAGATAATGTGTTTCAGTTCATTTGGTGTTTGCTAACCTTACTTTGACAGGTCAAGACAGCCTTCTGTTATCACACTGCAAAATACATGTTTCTGAGATTTAAAAACATGTATTGGTGTATTCAGATATTGACACAAATAATCTTAAATACTGGTGGAACCCTTCTAAATAAACTGATAATTTTATGATGCCTTTCCACATAGTGTAAAATAAAAGAGAAATATAGTTACACATTTGAATTATTTAACATGATACATTTTTATATACAAGCAAGTATGCAATGGGGAAATAATAGATTGTTGGATGATGACCTGCAATTCAGCTATTTTTCTGCTGTGAGATATTAATATTGTAATATTCAGTATATATTTCCAAGTCAGATCCCAATGTTCATATTTGATTTTTATTCACTTCTCACTCTAACGCAGTCTTACTGATTTCAATTTCAGCTCCCTGACTAAGAAGCATGTTGCAGTCAACATGGACTTAAGGTCTCACATTTGGGATCAAACTCATCTTTTTACTACACCAGCTTACTAAGCATAATCGCATTTATTGATTTTTGTTTCAGAAACTACCCAGTTTTGGGCCTTTCCTGGAGCAACGTAAAAAGATAATAGCTGAGAACAAGATTAAACTGAAGGCACAGAACATGGCTGCTGTGCTTCCTGAGAAAAAGCACTTCGTTCCAAAGAAGCCCATTCCAGCAATCAAGGTAACAAAAATACACACATGAGAAATGATCGGCAGTTGACATGCACAGTCATTTCTAGCAGTTCAAGTTGGTTATTACTGCTTTTAAGCTTGTTAGAGGGCATCAAAGACAAGTCTTTATGCAGACTTTCTAGCTTTTAACCAAAATCAATGGGAAATGATTTGTGATGTACGTGTATAGGTATTTCCCTAATGCCATTTTTCAAAATGAAGATATTCAGGTAATGGAATAGTAGTTGCAGATCAAGCAGGGGTAGGGCCTTGAAGAACAAAGCAAAACTGTTTAGAATTTCTTTCTGTTTGAATGCTACAGTATGAGCTCTTTCCATGATACCTTTTGATTACTTGCAATGTGCTAAATGCCTCCATCCCTCATGTAGGATCAATGGCAAAGGCTGGTGTTCAGTACATATAAAAGCTGTGTCATAGGTTTAGAGACTGAACTTTTAAAGCTGGAGAATGTTTGTCTAAGTAGTTGATCCACTGTCTACAATGAGTAAATGTCAAGGTAAAAATAAAACCTGTGACCCCTGTCTACTGCATAATCCATACATTGAAGCTTTTCCCTTTCCTTAGGTAGTCAATAAATATCAATAAAATGAAACAGCATGAGCTAATTATTCTAGGTGTTCACTTCAGGGCTTACTTAAACTTCAAGTCCAAATAGGAAAAACAAGTAGGCAATTTATTTTGTTTTAATCAGGATTCTCATGTAGACTGTTCTATAAAGCAGTGTAAAAATTATATCTGTTGATGTTGTTGACTTCTTCGTATGTGGGAAAATATCAGATATCTATATGATCAGACCTGTAAGAGTTCTTGAAAAAATAAGGCCAAACATAAAATTCAACGTGAGCAATGGCTCAAAAAACCCCACAAAATTCCCAATAGAATTTTTCAGTTTACCAATATATCCAGTATTCCAAGTTAACTGGTAGGATGGCAAAACCAGACGAGGAGAAATTTTGAATAATCTTTGTGTTTCAGTTAATTAGTTTGCCACTTCTGTAGACCTCTCTCAGGTTTTTGGACTCTTATTTTAGTTTATGTCATGCTCTTGAAAATCCTCCCCTCCTCTTGTGCTGAGGTTCCCTTTTATATATATACAAAAAGTTCTAAAGAACAGCAATCTACTCTTTTTTTCCCACTACGATGAGCATTTTCAAAGCCTGCTTGACCTCAGAGGTTTCATGGTTCTGTTCTCTTTGCAGGGAGAGTATTGATGTAGGGAAAAAGAGAAAGAAGAAGCAACAGCCAATAACTGCATTTTCAATGAGATGGCTTGCTTCTGAAAACACCAGAAAACCAAAAAACTGATACCATCCGAAAGCAAATAAACTGAATGAAGGGAAAAGTTTAGCAAGAGGGAAAAACAGACATGAAGACTAGAAAAAAAAACATTAAAAATGTTGAGGTCAATAATTTATCACACCTAACTCCAAGTACAAAAGCAAAAAAGATCCAAGTAGTAGGAGATAGATTAAAAATAAGAAAAGAGACTCTACTGCAGGGAAGAGAAAAATGAATTCCCCCAAACACAGACTTTTGTTTATACAGATATTGAATACTTTTGAGTGATGTCTGAGGAGCTTCTCAGCCAGAATAAGGTTAGCATCTTCACACCTTCAGTTAAATGAGACTGAAGCAATTACAAGACGATAGGCATTGCCAAAGCTGATTCGTGACAATCTTTCGGTCTGACCATCTCTTTAGAAGGGAATGTTTTAACCATAATGACAAAAACAGCAGTGAGGGATGTTGTATTGGATTTGCATAGCAAGGTTTTCACAGAGGTGGGGCTACAGGGGTGGCTTCTGTGAGCAGATGTTGGAAGCTCCCAGAGTGTGGCAGAGCCACTGGCAGCCAGCTCCAAGATGGCCCCGCCGCTGGCCAAGGCCAAGCCCATCAGCAGCAATGGCACTGCCTCGGGGATAACAAACTTTACAAGGGGGTAAAAACCAGCAGCTTCAGTCAGAGAGAATTGAGAATACGGCCTCATCAGGGATCTGCTTGATAGAGGACCATGAAATAAAGCCCTGGCAGGAAGAGAGGCCCAAGCAAACTGGTAATATTCGGGAGTCATCTCTTCCAAGCTCAGGAGTGGTGCATCCCAACAAAGAGGAAGTCGGGAGGAAATTCCCAGAGGCCTGCAGGCATGAACAGTAGTTCCTGGACAAACTCAGACACACTAAGGAAGGCTTTAAAGAGCCACCAAGATGGTCAAACAGTTGGAGCACCTCCCCTATGTAGACACTTGTGGTTGTTCAGTCTGGAAAAGAGAAGGTTCTGGGGGCACCTTAGAGCCCATTGCAGTGCCTAAAGGAGAGAGAGGTGCCCTTGAAAAAGCTATGCCCTCTGCATTGGCTGGTTGTATCTTTGGAGGAATGCTACAAATTTCCTGATGCCTCCTCAAAATTTCCTCATCTGTCTGATTGGCTGTTGGGTTGGTGATAGACAAATTCCAACATTTAAATAAATTCCACATGCTATCAAATAGCCATTTTTTGATCAATTTAAAACCCCTCTGTGATTATCCAAAATCTGAGTTATTTTTGGATATCTTTTCCCATGGCCTTTCTCTTTATTTTCTCTATTTTTCAATATTAATTGAAACTTCATACTTTGATATTTGGCAGAGTTGTTTATTCTTTTCTCACTTGTCTGTAATATCAGAATTTCTGCTGTATGTGGGTATGTGCCCTGGATCTTTTCTTTTCAGTTGCAGTTTTGTACAGCTCCCACAGATGTATTTGCCTACCTGAGGTTACCTCCTTATTACTTTAATTTCTTTCCTTATATGTTCCTGTGTTTTCTTCCTAATAATTTAGCTCTTTTTCCTTCAGGGCCTATGCCACAATATTCAGTCACCATTTATCTGCTTATTTTATTTCTTCATTTTTTTAACTCCACAAGTCTTGCTGTAGAGATTGTTTGGTAGTTTGAACATTCTGGCATAACTCTCTTAGCTAGGGCATGACATGCTGTTCCACCTGCTGGAAGAACATCCACAGAGATCCTCAAGCTTACAGTCTTTGTGTTTGGAGTATTTTTCATCCTTGTCTGTACAGATACATTTACATGGTCTTTTGCACATACATATATGCATGTCTTTTTTTGCTGATGTGTAAGCACCCATCTAAAAGCCAGCACTGCAGGAGGCATTTAGCCACATTTAGTCCAGTGCTGTGCTAAATCTGTAAAACCCTCTTGAGAGGTGAGGAATATTGAACTAGGGACAGCATTATTTTGCCATAGCTATTTTGCCATTGTACCATATGGATCCTTCCTGGCATGTATCTGTGTGGTTCAACATGAGTAGTTTTACCTTGTGCTTGCCTGCCTGGAAAAGACCATTTTGTAATCTTCATCATAAATGTAGAGATTTCAGGTGGAACTATGTATGTGTCACCCCTAATTTATGGAACTCTAAGGCTGCTTCTCCCAAGCATTTACTCCAGCATGAATCACAGAAATAATTTGTCCTGCAGTAGCCCATAATGGTCTCTCCTCTCCTCTCCTCTCCTCTCCTCTCCTCTCCTCTCCTCTCCTCTCCTCTCCTCTCCTCTCCTCTCCTCTCCTCTCCTCTCCTCTCCTCTCCTCTCCTCTCCTCTCCTCTCCTCTCCTCTCCTCTCCTCTCCTCTCCTCTCCTCTCCTCCCCCTATTTACTTATTTATTACTTCAAGGTCTTCATAAAAAATTGTGATAGATACACAAGGCATAATTTTCATTTCTTGATTTCATTTTCATGTTGAATTGTGGCATAAAGATTCATCTAAGTGTTTGGACAATACTAACAGGCATATGGTGTGATTTTTTAGGATTGTTCTGTGCACAGCCAGCAATTAGACCCTATGATGTGGGTCCCTTTGAACTCAGGATATTGTATGATTCTACGATTTGAATTTTTTTGTAAGTCCCACTTTAGCTAGTACTGCAACTATTGTACTGAAAACAAGGCTTAGAGGTCTCTAAATCTCAGAGTATCTTTAAAAGCCTTGGCAAAGCATCTGTAATCTTTCAAGTAAAGTAAGTTTTTATAAGATTAAATATTTTTGTTAGCTACTTTACTGTAAATCAACCTTGGTCATGTACCCTCAGATTCTGGTGGCTTTTTATTCTTTGATCCATAGTTTTCTTTCTAACATTTCTTCTTTTCATCTCTCGCTCTCTGACTGTACCTCACCTTTATTAGCAAAAAAAATCAGGTGGAAGGCAGGTACCTTCCTAATGTGTGTTCCCTTTGAACTTGCTGTATGAGATGCAGTACCTACACTGTGTATGGCTTTCTAATGATCTGATGAGAGGCTTGTGATGTTCATCATCTCTAGAGCACAGTGTGGTCTTTTACAAAAGCATCTGCATGAAGATGGACACAGGAGCCAAAGCTGAACCATGAATTGTATTTACAAATACAGGTTTACTAATATGATGACTAATGAAAAGCTAATCACCATAAAATGTTTGATACATTAATATTAAATGCAGCTATTGTAGCATTGCAAAAATAATATCCTACTGAACAGGTCTGCTCCTTGTGTATAGTCAAACCCACAACTGCTCAGTTTAGTGACAAAATGATTTCTTTTTCTGTATACATTAAAACGAATGGATTCTGCTCTGATTCTCTCCCTAGCAGCTGAATTCCCTGGCAGTTCCAGTTGTGGGACTATATTCCTTTCTCAGTTTTTTCAATACAGTTTTGTTGAGGAGGACAGCACCGCAGTAATGAAAAAGAGTACTCCAGGTCCCTGCTGTCGCAAAGGTGCAGCTTACAACCAAATTTAACTTCCAGCTTTTTTTTTTTTTTTTTTTTTTT
>VZRZ01005138.1:512276-636879 GCA_013398175.1 Climacteris rufus | reverse complement strand
AAAAAAAAAAAAAAAATCCGCAAACAGTGCAAATTTGATCCGGAGGCCATTGAGATACACCAAGTGTGGAATCCCATAGTGCCATTTTAGACAGTTGCTTTTTGGAGTGAAACTACTTTAAACAGTGAAAGCTGATTATTTCTTGCTGCACTGTTTATTTTGTTCCAAGCATTTATGATTTGATGAAAACAAGAAGCTCTGAGATGCTGTAAAAGAGTGCACCTGCAGAACATCTTTTAAGTACCATTGCTTTTTTAGTCAATATCTTGAAACTTTGCAAATGAATAAAGATACAGTTTTTGCTTGAGAGAAAGAAGTGATTAAAAGACACAATACCAATGAGTGCAAATGAGCAGTAAATCATTGACATAGTCTTTTGAAATCACTTTCAGGCCTCTAAAGTGCCATCATGCTCCCTATTTGGGATTCTAAGTCCCCAAAAGTGTATTTTTATGAGCTGTGAGAAGTGAGACTTGGTTAAAAATGCAGAAATCACCATGCCTTATGCATTGTTTTTGTTATTCCCTTTGTAAGTTTGTAGCTGGAAAAATCAATTTTGATCATGCTGTTTCAAGCAACCATTTCCTGAGCTATCTAATACTATCCTAAACCTTGGACTGTCTCTCCCCTCTCCTCCAGCTGTTTCCCTGGAAGGCCATCAACCACCTCACTCCTTTCCCATTTAAAAAGCCTTCTCTAATTTCCAGCTTTGAATTTATTCACAACTGGCTTATAATCATGAGTTCTTGTGCCAACATTGTAATTTCATTTAAATAGCTCTTTTTCCTCCCTGATGTCTATACATGTAGACATTATATTCCTGCTCTGCCTTCATCTTCCTAGGCTAAACATCTTGTAAGTTTTTTTTTGTCTTCTCTCACAAGCAAGGCCCTCCGTTCCACGATTATTTGAGTAGCCCAGCTCTGCAACCCACTTGAGCTCTATGGGTTTTGTCAACATCCAAACAATAGTTAAAGAATACAAATGTGGATCCAGAACCTCTATGAGAAATTACCTATGCTATTTAAACATATGCTTTTTATAGACTGAAAAGCTCTTTACTATCAGGAATCTCCTCATGTTGATGCTTTTGCAACATGGGCAGGCAGTGGAAAACTACTTCATTGTGTGTTGTACAGGTTTTGCATAATTTCTTTAAATTCTTGAGCACACAGCTCATCACTTGCAGGCAAGATGCATTTGTGGCAGTGGAATGTTTGGGGGCTGTATACACACAAGAGAGGCTTAAGGATACTTAGTGTTGCTGGGGGCAGTAGATCACACAAAGATGTGTATTTTGAAACCTGTAGCAGGTTCAAAAGACAAGGCTTGTCAGCAGACAGGCCTGCATGAGAGTTGAAACAAGTTTGGGCTGAATTCTACCACTACAGTACTTCAACTGACACAGAAGACTGCAGACACCTGAAAACTGCTGTAAATCCAGTAAATCTGTGAGTGTTTTTGAGTAACAACTGGAAATGAGAAGATGGGGGTGTAAGCAGTTCCTAGGAGATCACATTTGATTTAGTGACTGTAGTTCATCAGTGGAATCACAGTAAAGCACTTCATCTTCCAATCTTGTTCTACTAAAAAGTATTAGCCGAAACACTTTCATAGTAGGTAATTGACCTTTTACAGCAGTTTAAGCAAACAGATTTTACTTCAAATTTGCAGTGAATTTGGACCATGCACATAATCAGCTTGCACAGCTCTATTGATGAGTGTTAACTCATTAAGCTGTGATAACTTGCTCACAGTCATCTGTCCATGCTCATCATGCTGCCTTTAGCAATGTGCCATAGCTGTTTTATGCTGAAAGAGCATTAATGTTCTCTGCATGTTGCTGAGAAGAACTGGAAGGCTTTTAGCATTGAATGAATGCAACCAAGGTATTTCACATGGCAGCAACGTAGGGTCTTGGCAGAGGAAAAACATTTGAGTGTTTTTGGAACAAGAAAATGGTATAATTTGCCAGTCTTTCTTTCTGGGCATAGGATTTGGTTGAATTTTCTACCTCAACAGTCATTAGGAGCAACTACATAGACCCTAAAACTGCATCCAGTGAACAAAGAAATTTGTCTCTGCATAAAGATGCTATTGTACAAGTGATGAAGGCCTGGTAGACCTCATTCTTTCAGAAAGTAGTGCCAGATTTGCAATTTCCTAGCAGACTAGGAAGACAAGGTTGGACTCATTTTCACATTTAATTCATGTAGCACAGCTTTCCTTGAGAGCTAACATTAATAAAGCCACATTAACCCATCGCTCTGATGTGGCATAGGAATAATTAGGAGTGCTTAGTTTTTTTCAAGGTAAGGCTGCCCAAAATAAGATATGCAATGAAAATCTAAGTTCCTATAATCCAGTTTTTCTGCAATGAGAGTGGAAAACAATATACAGAGTATTGTATGAGAGTATAGATTATACAGGTTAAGTACAGCATACTGCTAAATACTTTAAATGGTTGCTGATAGTTTCAGAATAATTTTTTGACTACTAGGAATAAGGTTAGTATTGCTTGTTCAAAAAGTATTGAGAAACAGAATTCAAAAATAAATCCTTATCATGTTTCTTGGCAATGTAAGAGCAAAGCAAACTTGCCTGTGACTCTTATTTGGCTTGATCTTGAGCACTTTTCAATTGACTTGGATCAAATTTCATAATTGGAATCATAATTACTTCTTGGTTTATTACAGTAGGATGACTTTGAAGCCAGTTCTGACCTTCTATGACTCAAAGAGAGTTCTCTAATACTTTCTCAACAGCTATATACCTTTTTAAAGCAAAAGTAAAATGTTTTGTTGTATCACATAACCGTCCTTTGCGTTATCTTAACAATGTAGAATCTTGTACAAAAAATTTAACTTGGTTTGCAACATGGAAACTGTTGTAGAAGTGTGCTTAGTAAACTCTCAAAAAATCCAGGCAACCAATATAGTCAGAAAGTGAATCTTTTAAAATGCAGTCATATTCATTATCTATGCTGTACTTCCACAAGCTAAACTAATTTAATTGAAGGATGGATGCAGACCAGAGGACCAGGGCCTTCTCCCATCTGCCATTGACTGAGTGAGGCTGAACAGCCTCTGAACTCTGCAGTTTCCCTTGATGTAAAATGGAAATGGTTTGAGTTTGCATCAGGCAGGTCCCCAGTAACTTCTTTCAGAGGGACACCTTCCCCGTATGGTATATACCCATGTGCTGTGCTGACCTTTTGCAGCACTGATGTGTAAGGCTGATGCCACAAGTTCCTCCCTATGAAGTTAACAGATCTTGCAGGATTGCACCCAGAGCTTACTTCTGTACAGTATTTGCAATAAACTGATGATCCTGTCATTTGTGCATCTTGCAAAAGAGAGAAGAGCTGTTATTGTTCTCTCAGGTTTTTTGATCATGATTCTCTCTTTCCTTGCCGTGAGTTCTTAAATCTGTGCTGGTGAGAAATGACCACAGATGATCTGATTGTAGCATGTCACTCCTGTTTTACATTGCATTTTGTTCCTTGAAGTTTCACCCAATCAAGGCAAAACAATAGCACATGCAAAATCAAGTACTAAATGTGTAACCTATTTGTAGAGCGTCTTTGTACACAATGTGTCGCAATAACGACACGAGAGAAGGACATGGACACCTCCTGAGAGCAAAAGAACAAACTGCTGGCGGACCCCCGCCCATCTTTATTTTATATGTGTCTTATTAACCACTGTGGATTGGAGGAGACAATGAGCCTCCCCTCAATCACACTGGTCGAAGGAAATGTCCATCAAACTTCTGTGCCCAGGAGAAAGGAATGTAAATAATAAGATACCGTTACAATAACATGGCTATGTTTACAGAGAATGTCTGAGAACTAGTTACAAAAGAATGAAAACATCAGAACTGCAAAACTCAGGGCAACAACAATGCGTACTTCTAGTACTGCCTACATTCAAAATGTGCCTGTATGGAAGATTCCTTGTATTTTACAGGAGGCATGAAGGTCAGCCACTTGAAAATGTATAAGAAACATCCTAAACATCATCAAAATGCATGGCCAAATCTTCCATATTAAAGTACTAGAGAGCGCTCCTGTGCAGCTATAGAGACTGCTTAGGTATCTTATAAATGAGTCAATAACTTTTTTTTTCCCCCTAGGATGTAATTGGAAAAGCACTGCAGTATATTGGAACATATGGTGATCTGTGCAACACAGAGCAAGTTGTGGCTCTGATTGACGAGGAAATGTGTATCAACTGTGGCAAATGCTACATGACCTGTAATGATTCTGGCTACCAGGTAAGAGCACAGCTGTAATTAGCAGAAAGGCATGATAAGTTATCTTTCTGCTGCTGGGAAGAAAGAATTCACCTTCTGTTAATGAACAGGTGGTAAAAACAGATGCCTAAAATGTTGGATTCAAAGCCCATGACGCTCCCAGGCTCTGGCTCACAAGGCATGCCAGAGCACGGCTGGTCCTGGAGGGCTGTGCAGAGTGTGCCACTGTCACAGGGCCCTGACTGCAATGGGGGTTCTTTTAAGAGGAAGAAAATGAAGGAGCCCCACGCTGAATGGCAGCAAATGTAGTTCTTGATGGTTTTCAAGTACATGAGGGAGAAAGGAAAGAACACGTCCCTTCCCACCAAGGGGATGCAAGGAGACAAGGGCTGGTCTTATTGCCAAATGCTTTTTAAGAAAACCCTCAGAGTAACCAAACTAATTCAGGTTTCAGGCAGGTGGGATTTTGTTTTGATCTTAATTGAGCTACAAATCCTTTCTCCAGGATAACTGCCAAGGTTTAGAATAGCAGGCTGAAGTTTGCAGAAATCATTGTGACCAGAAAATGGCTGAGGTTCCTGTTTGCAGCAAAGTATTTCTCTGATTTATGCTCAATGTGGTAACAAATTGTATGAAATATATCAGCATGTCTAGGTGCCATTCCATGCAATGTCCACTGGAGCTGATGGACTGGTCTGCAGTAAAAAAAGCAGTACAGGAGGACTCATTTTCTTTTAGAAAACCAAAATTTGGTCTAGCATAACTTTTGTGGACTCCAGTATGTGGCAAGCAATAATTTCTGCATTAATTTTTCCTCACGTCTTAGTCTGAGAAGAGCTTGTCAAAAACAAATACTTTAACTGAGCACCAAGTTTCCTCTGGACAGCAGGAGGTTTTGTTTGTCTTTAATTTAGTCTAATCAATAATAGGTCTGATGACCTGAACTACATACAGTCACAGAAAGAAGTCTTCCCTATAAAATCAACTCCTGCAATTAAAAAAAGTATGTCAGAGCAAAGTTTTTTCTGCTGATACTAGAAAATTAATACTGCATTTATACCAAAATATATTACTTCAGTAGCCTTTTAACTGTCTAAATTTCTTCTTGACATTGCAGTCTTCACTTCTTCCCTTTCCATCAAATTTCTCAGGAATATTATATTTTTCATATAGCCCTTGGAGAGCAAAAGATTGGGTTTAGGGTTAGCAAAATTTTATTTTCTGTAACTGGAAAAAAAGATCAGCACCAAAATAACCAAAGTTTAAACCCCCAGAAGGTTTTCTAAGCACAAAAGAAAGATGCTTTTTCCTTATTTAATTAGGGAAATTGAAATTAATTGAACAGAATTGCAAAATAATTCCTAATTGCAAATAAATCAACAAGCGCCCTTACCTTCAAAACAGCATCTGCTTTATGCTATTGTTTTAGTAATATCCATGCTGCTCTACACAGCTGTCACCTTGTATGACTCCAACAGAAGAGCTTTCCTTAATTTAAAGTCAGCACTGTAGTCCTGACTTCCTCTCCCTCTTTGAACTCCCTTTCAAGATGAGCATTGTTGTTAGGGAGAGAGAAAGGAGTCCCCCTTAAATACTCACAAGCCAGACCACTCTTTGCACTCAAGCTAAACTAAAACTCAGAGATCCAGGGCAGTTACTACAGACTTCATGCTCTTGCTGGTTGCTACAGCAACTTCTGTGTCTTCCTAGTAGTGAAACCCCAAATGCCACAAATCTGTCTTTGGAGCCAGCCTGCAGCAGCACCAGTACCTCCCATCACCTCCCTTCATCCCCCAGATGATGACAATGGTCAGGGAGATTTGCTAAGGCACTGCTTGTTTGCCAGAGTTCAGCTTTCAGGCCTGATTTTCCCTCCTAAGCTCTTAAAAGTAGATAGTGTTTTCAGCACTTTTAATTTTTTTCGTTTTCTAGCCTTGCTTCTTAGATATTGAAGCTTTTGTGGTCGTGTGATGCTTTTGTTTTTGCTTTTAATTGCCATTTCCTTTATACCAGGAGCTTATATCATTGAGACTGCAACTGTTATTTCACATTCAAATACACTTATCACCCTAATTGGTAATGAGGATTCACTGCATGGAACATGAGAGCTAAAGCAAGCTCTGCCTGCCCCAAACTCCGATATCCCTTTCAAAGGTTTGCTAAGGACAATAATCCCATGAGGCACAATGAGCTGTGTTTGCCTCTACTGTTTATTAGATTAGATTGTTTATGCTGTGCTGAAAGTAAAGGTCAAAAGAATGCCTTGTGATGGGCATCGCGGTGAAGCTGTACAGGTGTGGTCTGGTGTCTGCTCTAAACCAATAACCCCAGCACACTGCTGTCTTAGGAAATATTTCCTTCACGTGAAGGAGAAGTACCCTCTGGGAGTTTAAATATCATGGGCCAAACTCCTCCTTTTGTGACCAGCCCTTGTGACCTGTGAGCTTTTGCCAAGGTGTTATTTGGCCCACATCTCTAATTTCACAGTGTCTGGAGATGGGGGTTGTTTTGTTCCCTGACAGTGGAACAGTTGCTATAGCTGCAGTGCAGAATCACACCAAGATGTCTCCAAGTGCTGTAGTGCAGGAAATGCAGACACTAGAATGGGAGCGGTGCTGACCTTTTCTGTGAGTGACATCAATAATGTTTATTCCTGGTCACAGGCTATCCAGTTTGATGCCGAGACCCACCTGCCCACGGTTACTGACAGCTGTACAGGCTGCACCCTGTGTCTCAGCGTGTGCCCTGTTATCGACTGCATCCGCATGGTTTCCAGGACAACCCCCTACGAGCCAAGGCGCGGGCTGCCCTTAGCCGTGAACCCCGCGTGTTGAGGTGCCCGGCCCAGCAGCTGATGGCAACTTTACACTTGTTTGATGCAATTGATTTGCTTTCTAATTAGTCCTTAAAAATCTACTCGTATAAAAAATGTAGTATTGATAGCCGGTACAATGAACACGGCTTTCCAATTACTATTTTTACAACAATTAAATTGTGAAATTACTGAAAGGTGGTCATGGCTGTCAGCTGTCCACTATTTGAAGTGTAACTTTCTTGTTACAATCATGCTGTGATTTCAAAACTTCTGTATAGACTCTTTGATATCTATGTATTTTCTGCCTGGAAATATAATTAAGAAAGCCTTTTTAATGAACTACAAATCAATGTACAAGCTAACTGTTTTTAAGGAGGGCATTTTGTAATTAAACATTACATTTAGTTTTAAAAGAGTTTCTTAGAAGATGTAATTAACTACATAGCATTCCAACAAAGCGTGGCTTCTATTTTTCTATAGACAGAAATGAAAGGGAGTTTAAAATGGGATTTAATAACTGGATTAATCACTTTCAACTACTACAACATATGGTAGCATATTTTTATAATCCTTTCTAATTCTTTTTCACACTAGTCACTTTATCGAATAAATTTGCTTTGCACTGACACATGCTGGACTCTTCATATTTGTGCGTTGCACGGGTGGCTTGATTGTGACTTTCCCCCCTCAGTGAACACTTATAACATCTCTCTGCAAACAGTTAAAATGGCCTATTAGGAAGTCCAGGTTGCGTTTCAGGATTCTGAGAAGCAAGAACATTTTTTGCTCCAAGCTCATCCTCTAAATAACTTTTTAATTGTGCCAGTTAATGTTCCAGAATGTACACATTACAGGTCAGAGATCTGACTACGTGCAAATGGACTACACACCCCGCAGGCTGCATTTGCCAAACACAGACACACAGGGCAAACTGGCAAGGCGATTTCCCCCTGTGCTAGTTCTTCATACTTCTTGGTTATGTGTGGTTGTAGTAATTTCACAGCCAAAAATAAATACAGATTCATCTGTCTTGCTAAACAATATCTCAATTTTAATCCATTTTTCACTCACAGTAGGAACTTTCTAGTATAAACATATTGCTGTCTGCTTTACTCCACTTAAGAAGATAAAGCCTTTAGTTTCATAACAATATAAATGATCTATTAGTTCGATTTCTTATACCATACATTGTGAGCAGCAAAAGCTTTGATTAAAAATGTACCCTGGCTTTTGTTTCTTGATTTATGAATTGTACACTGAATTATAAATAAATATTGAAGCCAACTTTGGTTTATTTATGATTTTTCTTCTTTCATTTACTAAACAGATTTTTTTTTTTTGTAGAGCCTTGTCAGTTGGTGTTTCATGATCTCTAAGATTCACTCCAGGAACCACTAATGAGTTAATTCACATGTACATTATTCCTTTGATTGCCTACAGTGCAGAATGTAGCATGCTCTTTGCCCCTCTCTGGCACCTCTTTGTCTGCCTTTGACTTGCCTTCCTTTTGCCTGCCTTCCCCCCACACACACCGGGTGCATAAGTTTGAAAATGTGAACGTTTTGAATTGTCATTTTATTTAATGTCCTTGCTCCACCAACACTGTTTTCCTGGTGTTTTGAGCTTCCTTGGCAGGCTCAAGCTCAGTGTCTCCACTAATAGCTTTCTCTTCACATTTTAATTTCCCTATTTATCATTGTGGATCTTTCAGACTCAGATGAAACAGGAACAGATAGTTGTACTGCTTAGAAAATACTTGCCTGAAAGGTCTTTAAAGCTCTTAGTCTTCCTGTAGTTTCTTATCCTACATGAGCTACAGAGGACTCACAGAAAGAACAAGCTGTTTTGTGAATGTTGGTGACAAAGTGTGGAGAGTCTCTGTGCACTGCTCGTCCCTCTGCTGAGGAGCTAACTAACAAGCATCATGCCCTTGAGTGGGGCAGAATAAGACATCAAAATTAGATCGTCTGAAAGTAACATTTATGTTCTCAGACAGCCGATGCAAGGAAAAGTAGCTGTCTTCTCCCAGGCTGTTACCATGTACGTCTTACTCTGCATCCTGCCTGCCACGAGCCCTGCAGGTGAGAGGTGCTGTGTCACCTGCGACTGAGCTGGGCAGCCTCTCCAGCTCTTCTGTTCCTGCATGCCCAGACCTGATTATCTTACTGTCCTGAAGGCATCATATCCAGTAGTGTGGCTTCTTTCAAATACAGGACAATGCCAAGAGACCTAATTTAAGTATCTAAGCACAAGTACCTCATAAATGTAGCAGCAAAATTAGAGCTTTTCCAAGGATACTCAGTAGTCACAGGACATCCAGAATTCCGCAGTGGCTATAAAGTGATCTTTGGAGAGGTAAAGGCATTTTTTGTAAATTAGGACTCTAACCAAGACTATAATTTGTTTACTAAAGAAGGAATAATGGGTTATGTTACAGGAAGGAATAATGGGTTATTCGTTCTTAGTACCCACCCTCTCCCCCACTCTTATTCTGTCAAGTCCGTTAACAGTTTCAGGAAATGCATTCCCAAATGCATTTGTTTCTAACTCTGAGAGTCAGCAATAAATCTGTGTGTTGCAGGAACTCAGATAAATAGCCACATTTAGGTTTTCTGCAGGAATGTCCTAAGTTATCAGGATAAGATGAGGTGTAAACAGGCAGGGGAGAGAGGCCACAAAGGACATGATCTTGTGGTTTATATGTTTTTTCACATTGATCATGGGGAATCCATCCCATTTAGTGCATTCAAGAGCCAAGAAAACAAATTAGAAAAATTTGGTCTAGTCTGCAAATTCTGTAGCCAGTTATTAAAAAAGAGATATGAATTTTCCAAGTGTAAGAGGTTCCAAATTAAGCTCATATATTTCAGTGATTTAGTTGCACATTTGAGGACTTATGTATTATTAAAGACATTATGGGTGACATCCTCCAACCCTAACCCTTGCAGTTTTTAGACATGTTGTGCTATTGATTATTATTATAAAATACTGTAAACTATATTTGACAAATTAGATTATGATAGAAGTGCCATAGCTCATCTTCCAGTAGCACATTCTTATTCATATCATATTGCTGAACAGAAAATACTCCCCATGTTTAGTGGATGCTCTGCAGGCCAAGAATTACTTGAAGAAGCTGCCAAATATGCTTGTGTGAATCCCAATACACCCATACATGTTCGTTGGAAAAAAAGAGATGTTTTGCCTCGCTAACAGGCAGTTTGGGTTTTGGCCTCAGGATGAACTGACATACTATTTCCAAGGCACTGGATTGGCAACATTAATAGACACATTTGAAAAATTACCCAGGATTTTTAAAATACATAATTTCCTGATTTAAAATGGAATATTAATTTGATCTCATAACAGAATTAAAACAAGTGGTTGCATGAATGTGTTGGGCAGTCTGTGTCTCCAGTGGTGAAGCCATGTATGTCTACACTGCTCCTTGCTGAAACACTTTACCAATTGCTGGAGGCCCTTTTAGCAGCCATCCATTTGCTCAGTTCATAAAATTTGGCAGAATCAAAATGTAAGTTACCCATCTAGAATTGCTGCCCCTCTTTGTTGTGTCTTGTGGGACCCAGAGCTCTGGGCCAGGTGACTTGGCAGCCACAGAGTGGCTCATTGTCATTTCTGCAGCCTCTCTGCCTCCCAGTGCCTACTACTGTCACCTTTGGCTCCTCCACCTTTGTTGTCTTTAAGCCTTTATCTCAAGGTGGCAAAAGTGATTGCTAGATTCAAGGCAAATTACCCAAACCCCAGCTGAGTACCATCAACCTCATGCCTCATAAAACCACTTTGTTTAATGCAATCCAAGACTGTAGCCCTAAAAATAAAATGTTAAACATAGATTTCCTGTCAATAAGATCTTGCCAATGCATTCTGTATGTATGTTTCATTATTTATCTACTGTAACATGGGGTTGGACATGTTGTTAAAATTTTATAATTTTCAACATTTCCTAGTAGAAAATATTTTTTAGATAAAATATTTATTTTATTGGCAAAGGTTTCACTTCACCAGGCAGCTCCACTTCTTTGATGAACTGTGGAAGATAGGTTTTCATTGGCAACATCTGGCAACCTGGTAGATGCTCTCGGCAGCTGGATTGGTAACTTCAGAGTTGCTTCTGGGTCTTTCATATAATTAGTCTGCTTATGGGCCATCTGGGTTGCTTTATTTTTTGCTGTTGCCATTTTCTTTCTTTTCTGAGAAACTGCAATCTTTCCAGTTGTTACTCCAGGAGATCAATTTTTAATAAGTCTTCCTCAGGTTAGTCTGCTGAATCTTATGCAAACGTCTACACTGGCCTTGCCCAAGAGTAGAGATCCTACTTTTATCCCTTATTTTTTGGAGGTCTGAATCTGCCCATCATGATTTTTGTGATGTGGGAGCAGAGCTTCTCATTGCTATTAAGCAGTGAAGCTGGAGGTCAACTTGACAAGCGAACACTTATCACCTCTGCACAAAGAAAGCCCTAAACAATCCAAATCTTAACAGTAAACACACATGTACACTCTCCCCTTTTCTTCCTTAAGCTAGCTAAAGTTACCACAGGGAAATGCAATTTTTGTTCCTTTTCTGTACAAGAACTGCAAGTTATTAAGCTTTACCATGACACACCTACCTGGATGCTGGGGCTGTGAGTGTGAATTAGCTTGGATTGAGCACTGAACAGAAGAAAGCCTTTTCTGCTGTGGCTCAGCAGCTGAACACTGTAGCCCTATCAGTTTATCTATCCATTGAAAAATGCTAACAAACCTCTGAACTCACTGGGTTTTCTTGTGGTGCTGTAGAAATACCAACTCTCCCGCCTGCACTGCAGTGCAGTAGGTGCAGAAAGATTGGCCGTGCTCTGCAGGGAGCTGCCTTTGCACCTCATGGCTGGGCTTTCTCTGCAGCATTACCTTCTATAGGTGGAGGATAGACAGAACTCGTCTGTCTGCATTGCTTGGGCTTTTCCACGGTTTTGACAACCAGATTCCTTAAGAGCAGCAAATAAAGTTTCAAGCTGTTTCTCGTCTGGTTTTGATGTACTATGTAAGGTTCAGGAGAAGCTTAATAAATTATTTTCATAAAAGTTGACTAAAACAATGGCAACATTGCTCTGCCTTGTCATTTCGTAAGACCAAACACTTTATTTCAGCACTGTGATACAGTTAATGTTACTGCTCCGTATTTCTGCCTCCAGTGGTGAGCTCTCTTTTATTGCATTTCAGCAAGAGGCAAGCAGTATCAAATGCCTCCAGTCGCCAACTCACACTTGAAATTGCCAATTAGAGCCACATGCCCCTGACTGGAGCTAATCATCATCCTAAAGGACATTTGTCTCACCTGTTTAGTCTAGAGACTGCTTATCATCACAGCTTTTACTTCTGCCTGTTGCAGATAGGCTTAGGCCACAGCACTGAAATCTTCATATTCAATTGTTGAGAAATAATGTTTCTCGGGAACAAAACTCCCATTATCATGCAAATCAGATGGCCTGCAGATAAAAGTCACCCCTGTTGCTTGTGCAGGTGTACAAGGCTGAATTTTGTAAGCCTGAGTTCAGCGAGGGGAGACAGTGAATTCTGTTTCTCCTGAGAGTGTGCTACATTGACTTTTATTTGTTACAGGCAGAGTGAGTGATGTGGAGTTTGATAAACCTCACTGTAAGAAAAGGCAGCCAAAGCAATGGAAGTGGTCCTGCACTGTGGTGAAGGGCTCCAGGGCAGTGAAAGCATTGGGGCTGGGCAGCACCATGACCCTCCCCAGCAGCTCCTTTCCCAGGGAGCCCTGGTTATGCAGGGGCTGCTCCAAGCTCCTCGGAAGGGCAGAGTGGGCACTCCTCTTTCCTTTGCTTTGCATAGACTTTAGTAATTATAATGTGTCCTCTGTCTGCTGGCAAGACCA
This sequence comes from Climacteris rufus, assembly GCA_013398175.1. Lineage (NCBI taxonomy): Eukaryota > Metazoa > Chordata > Aves > Passeriformes > Climacteridae > Climacteris > Climacteris rufus. Next base: position 623,912 of record VZRZ01005138.1, on the reverse strand, counting down.
TGGGTCATGCTGTCCATGCCTTTCATGTCAAACAAAAGCAAGCACTGCATGATTCCTTATTGAAATCTTATGGAATTATTATTTTTAAACAAAATCATATGAAATGCAGGTGAAAAGAATATAAAGTCTATTTTCCATAAGGTGAAATACCTATCAGGATGGTGTCTGGGCTAGTGCTGCTGTGGTTGCCCTAGCAGGCACCTGCTTCCTCACTGTAGGAGCTGCCCATTGTAACACATTTGCTGGTTCACCATCACACACAGAGCAGTCTCTTTGAAGTGCCCCACACTGCACTGCATGGATCCTTTCTTATAACTGTGCATAGGTAAACCCCTTTCATAAGTTTTATGAGGTGCTAACATATAGGCTATTTTATGCTACTAGCCTATTTATTGGATTAGCTTGAAGATTTGATGCAAAAGCTGAAGATGATATTGAAAACACACATCACTTCTATTGTGGCTAAGAAAATCAGCTTTAGAATTAGAGAGACCTTGTATCTGGCATTATGTATGGCCCTTTTGCTTTTTAGCATGGCTGTTCGTTGTTGCTATAGCAACCGAATTAACCATTTCATTAATATAATGGAATAAAACACATTTATTCATTTTTGCACTCAGGATAATCCACATTCAGCTTTCAGCATACTCATCAAGCTGTGCCCCTTTCACCTTAGCCCCAGATATTTCCTCAGCATTGCCAAAGGGTTTCTATTTGTATTTTTCCTTGTTGGAGAGTGAGCTGTTGGTTTTGAAGAATGTTATGTTTTTTGTAATTAAATTTACCTTCGTTTCATTGGTTAGCTTCTGCTTAGCATCCCTTAAGTGGAAAAGCAGACTTCACAAGCAGCATTTGGTGCAGAGAAGTGATGTTCTTCGCATCAGAAAAGAATAAATCACTTAAAATAATGAAACCTTGCACCTGTGATCAGCTTGTAGGGGCTAAATTTGGCATGATGTGTGTTCTACAGTAAATACTAACAGTACTCAGCTCTGTGTGCTGCCCAAACAGTCGTGTTGCTGAACTGTGGTGTTAAAAGCAGATGGAGTGCTACACTCTTTGTTTACCTTGGGTTTAATGCTTCCCAAGCCATGCCCACGCACCACAGTGGTTATTGAAATAATAGTTTAATTAAAATAATATGTCTGCCCATCAGGAGAAGGAAGTGGGATTGCTCCCAGTGTGTGGCATGGCAGGGGCAGTGACAGCCATGTCTGCATTGCTCTTCTCAAGCACTGCCATTCCCAGTGCTGTCCTTACACTTACTCTGCAGCTCTGCAGAGGACTGGGATGAAGTGGGGCTTGGCCGAGACCCCACGACACCAGCACACCCCTTGGCAGCCAGGGTTTGGTCAGCAGTAACCAAAACAGGCCCCACAATCAGCTGGAAAAGCTCTTCATAAGGTGCTGGTGCCAGGTAGCTGTGGGGGCTGTGGTGACAGGTACCTGTGGCCAGGAACTGGGCACCCCCTCAGCTCCAACTCTCTGTTTGCCAGTGACAGAAGGGCCCCAGTGCCCTGGTGCCTGCCAGAGACGCCCCAAAACTGGGCCTGCTTTGCAGCAGCGATGTGACACTGAGTACAACATGGGCTCTTGGCCATTAGTTATCTGACTGTCTTTCCAGCAGCTACCAGTGCAAAATGACAGGCCAAATTTCAGCCCATGAAATCATCATTATTAGCAATTGCACATCTGACCTCATTACAAATGAAATAGCGTATCTGATAAAGGGGGGGTGTTTTTGTTATTTAATATTACTCAGAAGTTAGGAATGTGAAACTGAAGTTTTACTGGAAACAGAGCAGATGTGTAAATGATTCTGAGAAATGAGTTAATTAACTCTGAAGGTATAAACCCCTTCATTAAAAAGACAAGGCATAGAAGTAACAGCACAATAGCATATTGCCTGCTATAATATTGTTCACTCACTGCTGTTTGAGTGAATTAATAAATCATATAGTCTACAAGGGCTAGTAGACTCTGTATCATTCATGTGCACTGCCTTCCCTACCTGAATTAAATTTTAAGTGCTTCCTTCTAGGCAATTCATTGTCTAAGAAATACCCAAAGACCCAGAAGGAGAAAGTTATGTAGCTGGCAAGGTGAAAGACCTACCCTGGACACAAAAGCCTAAGCACAGAGGCTCTGTGCGCATTGCAGATAGTGCTGGTGCCATATTCTCCTCCCGCCTTTGTTTCTCTTTGTATATGGAAAGCATCCTTCGAGCTGTCTAGAAGTAATACAGGACTAAGTTCATTTTACCATTACACATTGTGATGCTGCAGACTTAAGAGTTTGGACTACTAAATGTTTTGGTGATGTTTAGCTTTTGAATCATTTGGTTTTGGGCAACTTGTCACCTGGTGTAAGTTTAGCCAGAATATCCTACCATGTAAAGATTAACAGAGAGCTCGTGGCTTCAAAAACCTTGCATCCAACACTGTTTCCCACACACAGAGGTTAATACTGCTACAATAATTAATATACATTACTGTTTCCCCTTCCCCCCCCCTCAATGTTCTATTCTTTACTAGAACTTGGCATGTATTAAAAATGGCAGTTGGGTACTTCATACATTCAACAAATAGGATGGAGTGATTTGGGGAGGGGACACCCTCAGCTGCAACTCATTGAAACTCCTCTTGTTTAACCATGAGGAAAAATGTATTTTAAAACTGTTGTGTTTCAAACCAAGCAGGAGCCTGGCCTGACCCTCCTTTCCCTATTCCCATGGCGAGGCCAATACCTGGGCCCCTGCCCCTCTGGACAAGCCACCTATGGCCGAGGAAGCGCCAGCGGGGTCCAGAGCCGCGGCTCAGCCGCCTCGGCCGCCGCTGGGAACCGCGGGGTGCGAGCCCCTGTTCCCGGGTCACCTCCCTGCACGGGCTGTGAAATGGGGTTAAAAACTTGTTTCCTTCTCTCCCGAGGGCTGTTCTAAGCTTGGTTTGCACTGAAGCAGGGAGCTGTGTCTGTGCCGAGTCGGGTGTTATTTCACCCCTAGTGCAGTGGGGACTCCAGAACCGACACCGAGCGAGCGCCCCAGGGCTGTCAGACGGGCTGCGGGAAAACACGAGACGTCCGAGAGTCGCTGACTGCAGCCGCACCTGCCACTGCCAGGGACGGCAGCCAGGGGCAGCTGCGGCAGGAACACGGGCTCTCAGCCGGGCACGGACCCGAGCAGAGCGGCCGGGCTCACAACCGGGCAGAGGAGCGAGTGCGGCGGCAGCGCCGGCGGGACGGGACAGGAGGGGCCGGGGCTGGCCGGGCAGGGAAGGGCAGGCGGGGCAGCGGGGCGGGGGCGCTGCCGCCGGCTCACCGAAGGTTCGCGTCTGAGTCAGAAGTAAAACCCAGAACACGACGCAGCCCATCGTGTCCCGGCAGCCGCTCGCCCCGCTCAGCACGAGTTCCTGCTCTCCTTATCCCTTCTCCTGACGGACGGAGGAGGGGTGGGGGTGCACTGCAAACCAAATGTTTGTACCACTGCTGACACTGGTGTGTCACATCGCTCCCGAATGCCACGTCCCAGTGCAGCCACAGCTGTCCCTCTGCGATGACCCCAGGCCATGGCAGCGAAACCCCCACCCAGCCACGGCATTCGGAGGGAGAGATACTTTTTTTCCTGAGTGCTTGGCTTCATCCCAGGTAGCCGTAATACAGATCTGTAGTCTTAAAAATGTAATTTAATATTGGTCATCTCCCCACAGTACCTGTGACTAGGTAGCGTTTCCTTTTGTCCCACTTGAATAGCAGCACACACTCGGGTGCTGTGATATCCTAGAATATTCCAACTTTGCAATGGTAAACATGGAATGGGAGGCAGAGCTATTGCCAGAGAGACTCTGGGTACCAGAATAAAATTAGCATTATAAAAAGAGAAGGGAAAGTATTATTGCTACCCAAGTGTGGCTGAATTAGCCAGAAAAAAAAGTTAAATATAGATGGCATAAATCTATAATTTTATAGATTATAAAAAAGCTAAAAATAGATGGCATACAAATAGTGCCATATATGTACTTGTCTGCAATACATTGTGAGTATATATATATATGTACATGCTTTATATATTGCACATTTCATATATAAATCTAGACAGATGCTAATTATTGCTCACAGTTAAGTTTCTGTTTCTAAGCATGTCGTGAGACACTGATAAAAGGCTGGTTATCTCCAGAACTATCTCCAAAGAGACTTGTCTGCAGCAGAATTACCTTAAAGCCTAGCTGGGCAGAGAAATGGTGTTAGAGGTACTGATGGATGCACCCCTAAGATCCCTAGCAAGAGCTGCCTGTAACTGCTGGGTGTTGGCAGCTGTGCTATGGGGGTACAAGAATGGCAGGCAGGCGGTTCCAGAGCCCCTACCCAGTGCATGAGATCATTTACCTGCTCTTCAACTACAAGACCTGCTCCACTTTCAAGGAGTCTATTCACAGGCACACAGAAAATCTCTTCTCTTCTCTGCATTCAGAGAGCCTCTTTGGGATGTAATTCATCTGTGCTGTGTCTTCACACCAACATGCACCTTCACTGCCATCAGCACCAACCCAGTCATGTATCTGGGCAAGGTCAAGGGAGAGGATGGTGACATTAAACCCAAATCACACAAGGGCCTTAACTGCACCAGAGCAGAGGTACTATGGTTATTTTCCTATTGCGAGGACACAGCCTCAAAACCCGCCCCCTGGGATGATGGGAATCCCTTGGGATTTCTGTCACAGGAGACCCAGGCAGGTGTGTTACCTTGCCCCTTAGCTGGTAAGTCACAGCCAGCATTGCCTGAGAGGTCCTGTCCAACATGACTTCATTATTTTTCAGGCTTTCCATTATTTTCATTTCAGTGAAAAATACTGGCTTAGAAGTGAATTCCTCACTATAGATTCGGAAGCACATTCCTGTAGTGCAGTCATGTTTTGAGAGGTGAATACAGGCCTTCATCTGCCCTTCATTGCTCTGAAGACAGTAGCTCCCTGTCTCCTCGCTCATGGCTCAATGGCACATCATGGCTCAATGTCACGTCTGGAAGCTGGATGGGGAAGCAAACAGAATTTTTGTTTGGCTCTGTTTGGAAATTGCTTCTCATCTCTCTGCCTGTCTGCTCTGAGCTGTGAGCAGAGCATGCCAGAGCTCAAATGGGCCCTGTGGTCCAGTGTGGTGCGTACGCAAATCCTTCTCCTGGCTGGTGTGCAATAATTACCTGTGATTATTGCACAGTTCAGCTCATGAGTCAGCCTGGCATGCTCACTGTCTCTGAAACATAGCTTCACCCCGCACACCTTTCCTGACCTTGCACATCCTATTTCTTTACAGACGCCAGTGCCTTCTGTCAGCTTTACACATTCATCACACCTCTTGCTCATTACTGCACACCCCAAATCAAAATTAAGGTCACCTAAAGCATTTTCAGAGCCCTGAGCTGTCTCAGGGCAGGATATCTCAATGAGTCCCTCTGTTCTGCTAACCCTCGGCAGGCAGCCAGCACCACTGGCCCGAGCTCTGCTTCTTTCAAGCCAAGCCCCCAAGCCCATCTCACAGCAGGCACTGAGCTGCTCACCCAGACACGCCATGGTCACAACAGCAAGCAAAAGTCTTGCCACTTAAAGTCCTTATGACAAATCCCAGATTTCTCTGACGCAGCTTTTGCACAGGGAAGCCATCTGATCCTTTAAAACCGTCAGAAAACAGGGGAACTCCCACAACCTGTCCATGAGGATGGTTTCATCCCTCCTCTCCTCAGTAGTTCTGTCCCGGCCTGTCCTTGCACCCGAAGAACAGTCTGGAGGCATTTAGCTGGTATGGTGTGAGCAACCCACCAGGTATTATTACACTGTACCCTTGGTCTGCAAAATTAGTTACACATTGTGCCTACCAACAGGCCAAGCTGAGTGGCAGAGACCCTGTCTAGAGAGATCAGCAGGGGAGCTTGGTCACTGCTGCAGGGCAGCAAGGACACATCCCAGGGCTGCAGGCAGCTACAGGGAAACACCTGCTCTGAGAAGGTGACACTTCTCTGAGCAGCCACTGTAGCATCTTCCATGGCTGCTGCAAGGAGTAAGAATGAACAGCCCCCATGAGCCCAGCCTTTGGTTACTGTCATGGAACACAGCCTGCTTTAAGGCACAAGTCACTCCTTTGCACTTGAGTTGTTTAATGCATGCGTTGCAAGGGGGCTGCCTCACTGTAATTAATTTGTGACTCGCTTAGAGCCATGAATTAGGCACTGCCACTCAGGGTAGCCCATTGATGCCCTGCAGGCAGAGCACACAGCAGCCGTGTGTGGCAGGGCAGGAGCCCCATGCCTGCTTCCTCCCTCGCAGCAGCAGGGGTTGGACACCGGCTGGGACAGCATAGGGCGAGGATGCTCCTGGAAGAAGGGACCAAGGCACATGCCAAGCATTTGAGAATTTTCCTGACAGCCAACTGAAAAGCTGCAGAATTTACTTCCCTGACATGAGTGCTGTGAATTTGGTAAGAGCTTGCAAGTTTTAGTGTTTACAGATGGCTTAATTTGACAGTCATAATCATTATAGGAGCTACTAATCCAATGGGACTTAAAGACTGCCAGAAGAAAAGTATGACAATTAGAACAACACCCCATTCCATGAGTCCTCATAACTTAGTACCATTACAAACATCATCAGGTGCCCTAATGCATAAGCATCAGGTGTTTGGTTAATTGCACTGCGGTTCAGGCCAGCAGTAACACCAAGGAATAAATGGACAGTGAAAGTCACACCTTTCTCTGTCCCTCCCCACCCAGCTCCTTGGCCACACGGCTATCAGGCATCAGGCTCAATTCCTTTTAATCCATAGGAAAGAAAGCAACACATGAAAGCTAAACAGTAGTCACACAGCCCATAGCAAAAGAACCTGCCATGTGAAGACATATTCACAGTGTGCATTTAAAGCTTCCACATGTTCAAAAACACACATCATCTGTGCCCCTAAGGGCACAGTCTCAGACTAAGAACAACTGTGACTAAGTCAAGGAGAGATGCCCAAACTAACCCACACTGCCTGGCATTCACTAGTGATGTGCATGTGTCCGACTGCAGAGAATCAGCTGAACTGCAGCACTTGCTGACCTCTAAAAGCTCCTGGGGTGTGCAGAGCCCAAGAGTAATGAGCATGCACACCCATATGCGCACACAAACCACCCTGTTCCTTGTTGTTTACTGTTCTCCTGCTAGTACACTGGCTGCCTGTTTTCTTTTTTCAGAGGCCCTGCACTGATGGTTATATTCTTTGGACCCATTTTGAAAGCAGCTTCAGAAATCCTGTAATGTCCATATTATAAGGATGTTGTATTTTCCTTTGACATAGCCCCATCATTATCTATTATTCCTGCTCTTAAAATCCCACCCACGAGGTCTGCTGCAGAACCTCCTGCTGTCACGGGAAAGGCTGATTGCTAGGTCACTTAGTAATCTGGTTGAAGGCTGGGCAAAATCCTGCTGCTGGGATGATGCTGACATGCTGGACTGGGACATTTTCAGGGGACTGTACCTGCTGGGGCAAAAGCCCCTTTGCTGAAGAAGTTTTCTCAGGTTCAAGATCGGCTTTTTTGGCAGAAAAATATACTCTGCATTTCTCTCATAAGTGTCCTGAAAATATCCATTAAGGAAGGAGATGAGTCAAATTCTAGTTGAGGGTGATGTATCTCTCCACAACAAAGAGCTGGTTCCTCTTTGGGGGGGGAGTGTTATTTAGTGTCATTTAGTCTCTCTTGCTACCTTTCCTCCTCTGTACCAGGAAGAATCATAGCTCAGCTTAGGCTCAGTAGTCATGTAAGAAGTGGGAGGTCTTACTGTTGTCTCTGCATCAATTAATAGTTAATTAGTGATAAGAGGAAGATCTGCAATAGTCTATAATTTGTATGAAATACAGCATTTGGGTGGGTCTCCCCAGAGAACCACTATCAGCAAACACATATATTTTGAAGATAGATTAGGTAAGGACTCCTCACTCCAACAAAGCAGACTGGAGCAGAAAAGGCTTAATTTCTGTTGCTTTTGCTAGAAGATGTTTCCATCAGCAAGAGAGGAAAACAATTCTTAACCACAGACTTCAACATAATAGTGGCAGTAACAAAACAAGCTCCATTATTAAACTAACTCTTGGTAAGAGCCAGATGATTTCTACAGACAATTTTGCATGCAACTGCTAGATGTAATTTCAAGAGTGAGTGCCAAATTGCCATACTAATTATTTCTGGGATGATGTTCCCTCTGTGACATAGTGGCATTTGGAGAATGGGGACTAACCAAGTGAAGTGCTGAAGTGGGAGATCACTAATAGTGTTTCCGAGAAAGAGAAATACAGCAAACACCAATCTCCCTCTTCACATGCTCACTCTCAATTTGCACTGAGACAATTTAATATGCTGAACTGTTTTATCTAGTTCATCTCTATTTCTGGCACCCTTCAAAGCAAACGATGCCCACCCAGCCCTGGGCTGAGGGCAGGTACAGCTGAGGGGGGCCCCACGCCCCGGGTGATGCTGGGGCTCAGGGTGTGACCCTGGCCAGGCTTCCCCAGCCCTGGAGGACACAGCTTGCTTAAATCTCTGATGTGCTGGGGGGAAGGATGGCAATAAATTCACTTAATCTGATCTGTGAGCAGTTTTGTGTCTGCCTCCACCCCTGCTCTCTTGCTAGCAGTTTGCACACTGCATAATGTGAGATGGAAAAGAAAAGCCAGCCTGGCGTACTGTGAGTGTTTTTGCTTTCCATTCATTTCTCTGTCATAGTTTCCTTTTTCGTTGTTTATGCAGTACTTTACCAAGTTCAAGCAGCATCATTTTAGTCTGGCACTACGGACATTGTGTTTAGTGAAAAGCAACAGGAAAAAAAAAGAGTAGGTTGGCTTCAAAGAATTTTAGGTCATATTTTCTTCTGTTAAAAGATAATTCAAATGTGTTAAAAAGACTAATCACTGAAAGTAGAATAACCATTTCATATTTGATTGGAAAAAAATAGCAAATTTATTTAGATTTTGAATACCAAAAGTTGATGGATGACAGTGAGATTTGGCCAAGGAAATAAAGGGTCCAAGTGTAAATTATGTTTCCTAAAATGATGATCATTTGCCATTGCCTTCTGCATTACTGTAGTGGACTTAGGACTAAAGGAGACATTTGGGCTATTCCCAGTGGGACAGACTGTGTGGAGAAAAAAACTGAGATGGCATGAAACCACCACCACATCAGTTCTGCATTGCAACAGCACTACATGGACAGATTTTAATTTAATGTACACCACCATAAGACTGCGGAGATCTGATGGATGGTTTGAGTGTGTGGGATGTCAGAATCAGTGACTTAGAACACATCAGCAAATACAAGCTTGTCTGAGGCCATGTCTGTACAGTGTATGTCCAGCTCTCCCCAGTGGTACTGTGCCTCCAGTAGAAACACCCCAGGTGTACCCTGCAGAGGTTTGGGACTGCTTTTCTAAATCCCTGCTTGGGTTTATGCCTTTTGGTACTGTTTTCTATGGGAGGCCCCTCTAGAAAAACTGTATGCAACATAGTGAGTAAATGATGTGGAAATGCAGACTATTCCTCTGAAGCCAATGACTTTGCTCTGCTACCAGGTTGCTCTTCTTTATTCCCTGTGCATTTTTACTTAAACTCATAACTAATTTAATCCATCCCAGACAAAAATCTGTTTGTTCAAGGACAGCACAAACGCATGCTGCCGGGTGTCTTGTTCCAGCTACGTTTATTTAAGGCTTCATTCATTCCCTTCCCTGCCGCTGATAACATCCACTTCTGTGCCTCCAGCCAATACACCTGGGTAGCTGCAGGCCGTAGCAGCTGCCAACCATCCAAGTGTGCTGGTCAGTGCCTGAACCCCTTGGGTCACAGGAGGGGCTCCACACACCCTACCCAGCTGCTTCTAGGCAAATCCCAAAGCTCCCACCTCTGTCCACTCCTGTGCCCCACTGCTCTGCATTGGGAGCAGCTGGTGACAAACCTCCTGTTGCTGGGCGCAACACATGGTACCACACAAATATTTCCAGCTGTGACTGCACTCAGTTTTCACCAGAGATGATCCTTTGAAGCTCAGGATATTCCTACAGCGAGGTGCATTACTCACAGCCACCCATTACCTGCAGTAGCTGTCTTTTCACCCAAGAAGGAGAAGCCTCCTGGCATGGCCCTGGCATGCTGGGACAGTCAGCTCCACTTAGATCCTCTCTGGTGCTACAATTGCTTCAGGATTGCCTCAGACCAAGATGAACTCATCAGTGGTTTAGTCTGTCCAAGGCTAATCTCATTATAGGTAATCTTATTTACCACATGTACTGGCCATAAAACAATGTTAGCTGTTAACTCTTGCTCTCCCCGCAAGTCAACCTGACAGAGACACATCCAGACAAGCACCTGTAGTCACACAGCACACCATCTCCACTCCTAACTTTCACATCCTGGCATCACATCTCAGTGACAGGTCGTCATCAGCTTCACTTCCAGTGTGGATGCCTTTTGTGATTAAAGTTAACCCTGCTAGGCCCAGCATAGCCTCATGTGAAAGAAGGATGCAAAACCTCTCCCCACTGACATCTAAAAATACATCTAAAACTCACCTCCCAAATGCCTTCTCCACTCTGCTTCCACAGACTGGTGCAGCAGGGATGTGAGAGGGGACCCTCTCGCCACTGCTGCCATCAGCCCCTTTAGTGAGATTCCAGCTCCCTGACAGTGTATCCATGGACCACATGCACTCACATATCCAGGTACAGGCGCTGCAAATCCTGCAGGAGGAGTGTTCAGTATGGCTGCAAGCAGGTAGATGCCATCAGTGCCATGACTCTTCAGCCTCTCCCAAGCAGAGCAGCTGTAGGAGAAGCTTCACCTTCCACCCACCTCAGAAGCAGGACTGCTGCTCTGCCTTTTCTCTCCCATGGTTTCAAATGGTTGTGCTCAGTTTGGGTCAATCTCAGCTCTACCATTCTGTCTCACTGACAGCCTGTCACATACAGAATTGCAGAATATGTTTACTGATGAAAGTTTGTGTTTGTTCTGATTTAAAAAAAAAGTTTTCTTTGTGAATGTTTAAATTATTTCCCATTCCTAAAGTGAGTGCAGTCAATATTGAACTGAGAAGTCATTTTAAAATAAGCATGCAGAAGTGAAATTTTCATTCCCTTTTCTGAAACAAAAATATCCTAAACAAAACATTAAGTTAGGTTTTTCATGGCTTTATCCATCATAAATATATCAAAAGCCTGCCATTTCTGTGAAACAATTTAGTTTCACCAAAACACCCTTTTCTTACCAAAACTTTTTCCTTGCCCATGTCCTGACCAGCTCCACTCCCAGTTTTCCTGACAGAGAGGATAGAGAAAGTGAGTTGCCCCAAGGTTTGGGCTGCAGAGGAACAGGAGGACATCTGGTATTGATTCTGAGGAACCTTCTAACACACCTGCCACTGGTCTCCTCTTAAAAAGACACCCTTGGACACAATTAAAAGGAAAGATGATTAAACAGGAAAAAGGCAAACTCACCAATTCAGGGGATGTCATCACTAGCACTGTGTAAGTGACATCAGCTCCAGCCACCTCTACACCACTACCAACATCCTCACTGCTGCATTGCCATGGATTTGTCCATGTCCTTGGCCAATACCAGCAAGGATTTCATAAATATTCCACAAGACAACCTGCTGCCTTCTGCACTGTTTCCACAGACAGCACGGTAAGTTAATTTTCATCCATAATATTTGAAAATACCTTAATTATGAACTTAGCAAGTCTGCTTACTAATGCAGTTTCCCCTGAATTATTTCATGGTTGAGTGAGAATTCAGTCATTAAAAAGTAGTAATGAACACATAGCATGAAACAAAGCTGAAGCCTTTGGAAGTCTGCCTTGCAGAGCAATAGGAGGAGGGAAAGCTCCTGTCTCTTTGGGACAAAGATTGATCTTAAGCTTAGGTCTGGTATTTCTAACACCACCTATGAAGAAGTCTCTCCCTAAGCCAGATCTGCTCTGCTGCTGGTCCCTGAGCACTGCACAGCTCTTACATGCTCTCTGCACTGGGGATCACCACCAGATTTAATGCTGTGCAGGTTATTACTCACTGCAGCACCAGGAGCTGGAAGGACATACACAATTCAGAGCACCAAGAAGTGCAACTGAGCAATCTGTTCTGTGAGGCTGATGCCCAGAGCTGGGGCACTGGGCACTCAGTGTCACACACTGGTGCCACCTCACTTGACCTCTCCTCAGTCCCCTACTTTGTTTTCCCACGTTTGGATGTTTTGTTTAGGCTTAGCCCCACAGGTGGCAGTCCCACTCCTTCCTGTACAACCCATCAGCTCTTTGTGTCTCTAATTGTTTGACTAGTGAGACACTTACACATACTACCTGGTCTCATACTATCTCTCTCAAGCCCTCCACTCCTTGATCACAGTTACAGGTGACATTAAAGGGCACAATAGGAAATGTCACGTATTAGACTGCACTCTCTGGTTTTGGTGGACACGTTACAGGGAAGAAGGTGGTACTCAAACACACAAGCCCATGCTTGAGGCCTGCTCATTGTCATAGTGTTTGATGCAGACTTGTACATCTCTCTGAACAGCCATAAGCAAGATATGTCCAGGGTGTAAGCTGGGGATCAGATCCACAGACCAAATCCCACCCATCCGTTGCCTGAAGCCACTCATTCTTTAATGCACTAACAGGGACATAATCATACCTTGAAGTTTCTCCAGCTTTGCCAAATGCAAACACTGCCGCGCCTTCAGTCCCTGAATGACATATGAAATTAAAATCAGAGAGCAACTGATGTATTAGTTTCTATAGTGAGATAATTTTGTTTTTTTTCTGAAATCCTGCATATAACACAGACAAATAGCAAGGGTGATTGGACCAGTGATTACCAGGGAAATATTTGTAGGAATTAGTGATGGAAGTTTAGCTGTAAGTCCATCCTACAGAACTTGTAGATTGAAATTTAGAGATAGTTTGGCAAATGCTGTTGTTTTCAAAGAGTGGAGACACCATTCTTTATAGTCGGTTTTATGCATTTGTATGTATCAGACAGTAACATATCATAGTTTATATATTTTTAAGATGTCATTCTAAAGAATGATCAGACTCAAGGATGTATCTACCAGATACCTTTGGGATCAACTGTAAGGTATTGAATAAATTGACAAAAAATATTTTGGTTTGTATATAAAGGCTGAACGGATGAATCAGTCACAATTGTTTGCTGATGTTCTAATCATCTATCCAATGGAGATACGAGACAAGGTTCAAAAGTGTCTCAAAACATCTGCTTTGATTTGAAATTCTAGAGTCTTTTTTTACAGGAGAAAAATTTAACAAGCTCTGTGAACATGTCAAAAAAAGTTATTTTCTCTGTTATAAATGCATTGCATTGAATTTGTCTTCATTTCTTTCCTTCATCTCCAGCAAGGAACTTAGATCTGCATATAATGGGGATTGGTTATTCCTGTCAAATACCAGTTAGATATAAAACACCAATATTTTTCTTTTCCCATCATAGCTTTAACTGTAATTTTACATATGTCTTGGTCTCCACCAAATGATTTGAAAAAAGTCTGAATATTTAAAGGAATGACACTGGGAACTGCTATGGCTTTTCTCTGCGAGTGTTACTCCCCCTCATTCACTCCCTGTTTGTCAGCTATTTCAAGGTAAGCAGAAAATAATAACAGGAGTGGCTCTGGCACGTTGCAAATTAGTTCAGTACATAACATTCACTACATTGAAGCCTTCCCCAGGTGGAGTGGGAAATGAAGACAGTGTGATGGACTTGCTAGGACAGGCTTGCTACAGATAAAATTTTTCCTTTTAGAAATTCAGAAACATTTCTGCACACTGACCATTACAGCCCTTGCACATGGTAGGAAATGAAGGTTTAGAGATTACTAAGTGAATCTCATGAAGACAACTTTCAATTTAAAAGCACTAAACACAGACAGGGAGAAAGTATCTCCTATACATTACTGCCCTGGCACCCCTCATTCATAAATGCTTGGGCATGGATTGCTCTTCTACCAAAATGCCCCATCAGCACTGCAGACCTGAAGAAAAATGTGTGAGAAACTACTGGAGTAAACCTGGAACTGACTGCAGAGTCAGGGAGTACAAATGGGTGAAATAAAAGAGACCATGATGAGATTCAAAATGTAGGCCAAGCCTATTTAGCTCTTGCAATCAAGTGTTTACCGTCTGTTGCAGCATCATTCTGCTCCCATCCTCTTCCCCTTCATTCTGAACAATGCAACATTTCAATCTTCTTTAAATTCAAGGACACCAAGTCCCCGAGTGCCCCTCTCACTGGCACTGAATAGGAAAACAAACCTGCCCAGCCTTAACAGCATCTTGGCTTACGTCAGTGATGCAGAACATATTGCTTCAAATGCATACTCTTGTAGGGGTGCCATCCATCCACGCTGACAAGAAATAGAGCGTTGCCTCCCTTTATCGTGTCTGAGAGAGGGGAATGTGTGAAGCAAAGCTAAATGTGTGAAATGCAAATGCAAGCCGCTACATTCCAGTCACACATTTCCTGCATTGTCTAGGAGCATTGCAGGGCTGTGGCTTGGGGATGCTGATCCCCCCAACAGATGGCACATTGGCCCTACCTACGGAGAGAAGACGCGTTTCTGAAAAAGCCAAGAGGCAGGAGCAACACAAAGCATGTGGGGGGCAGAGCCATCCCTCCTATCCACAGTATTCTGTATCCAGGCCGGAGATCACAATGGAAGCTAAGGCAGCTCTATCCCAGGTGTTCTATCAAAGAAGATACAGGCTGTAAGATTTTTAAAAAATATATATATTCCTGGCTGGGGGTTAACTGAAAAAACCTTTTTCTTTAAGATATCATTTGGTATTTATAGCAGAATGTGGAGATTTGCAGCCACATTTGCTTTACGCATAAACAATTCTGCATATATGTGTAGCATAAATTTAATATACAAGAAGAGTTTGCCACATCCAGGCAAGGCAGACACACACAAGTATAGCTGGTGTCACAACAGTTCTATTGAGATATCTTGGTTTGGGCCAATTCGGCTATTTCTCAGTAATAAATAAACACTAACAGAGCCCCATTCTTGGTTAACTACATGCATTGGGAATGGCATCACTGCATCTGCTTAAAACAACAACAAAAAAATCACAAATTAATTAAACCACTGATAAAAACTTGGAGCTTATGAAAGGCCTAATCTGAACCAGCTGTACTTTTTAGATGTTTCCAGTTGATGGCATTATTATAGGGCATTCTCTCTTTCCCAAAATAATTTGAAAATATTATTGAAGTACTCCGTATGACTTCAGTACCATGGGGCTCTACAAAGCCATCATGAACCACCTGAGCAGACACTGCAGAGGAGCAGCCTGGACTCCTTGCTGGGGCCCCCTTGTGTCTCCAGACAAACACTTAGTGAAGCAACACCAGAATCAAGAGGCAGCCATGTGGACATGGTCTTTTCTTCTGGAAGTCACTAAGGTCTCATTGGAAAATAGGTTTTCATGCATGAACAAGCCACTCCAGGAGCGGCAGGAGCTGTGCACTGAGTCCACATCTTACCCTGGGGTGCTGTGGCACTGCTCGTGCTCCAGCCAGAGCCTGTCCCAGAGCTGGAGCAGCTGCATCGCCTGTTCCCCATCCACACGCCCTGCTGCTGCAGGATCACTGTAAAACCCACTCTCCCTGAGTGATGGAATTTAAGATCGCCACAGAGCCTGTGGTAATTTGGTGTCCTTGAGATATTTATACTGTCAGACTTATTTGAAATTGGTTGCTATAGTTGAAAAGTCCAAAAAGAGGAAAAGCTGTGAGATAACACATCTGTAGAATGACTATATAGATTGAGTTTCCTTGGGAAACTCAGTAGTAGTACCACTATGATCCCTGAAGAAATTGTATGAGGATAACTTAATTATGTTAAGGTATGTGGGGATTCAAGAATTTTGCTGGTGGCAACTTGAGAAATGTCAGTCATTTTTATCCAGTGGATAATATTATATTTAGTTGGTGAATGAAAAAAAATGAATGACATAGTGCTTTGAGAAATTTTTCTATGATATGTTTAAAGTACTTAGTATGTGAAGAGCCAAAAATCCTAGTGCAACCTTGCAATCTATAAACAACCAGTAAGAAACAGCAGATGAAATGGCCAGTCCTGGTAGAAGCTCCAGAGCCTTCTGACAGAGCTGATTTGATTCATTTTGCCACAAACAATGGGTGAGGTCTTTCTTATAATTTCTTATTCTGAACTGCAAGTTACAGTGCCCAGCAACCTGCTTGTGATGTATTCTCTGCATAGCTGCAGTTTGAGCAATCCCAAATTTCCTGCCACAATATCACAGGCATATTAAACATGCATAACACTAATTTTATTACTAAAAACTATTTTCCTAGTATGTGACAAGAAAAACACCCGTATGATTTTGCTAATATAAAATATGCTCACTTTTTTGATTTCCCAAATGTTGTTAATAGTTACACTGCATTGGCCATCTTGTAGACTTTTGGATGCTGAGCTATAAAAGGAAGGCCAAGGGGAAGGACACAGCCTTAGAAGTACACAGCAGGTAGAAAAGTGAGTGCCAAATTAAAACTTTTAAGGAAGGTTCTTTCATCTATAATATAAAATGAATAGGACAGGACACTTCCAAATTTTTACTGATTTGTAAGTGGTCTGAACTGCAGTTAACCTAGGAAAGGATTGCACTGTCTTCGCTGGACTAGAGCAGTCTGTCCCAAACACTTTTGCTTATAAACTAAATTTATTCTGTTTTCACAATGAAGTTTAATCCTGAAATCCAATCAATACAAAATCAAGAATAATGTAATGTCTTAAGCCCCAACAGAAAAAAAATTAATCATCAGCATCCTTAAAATTTGGATTTCCACAATGATTTTAGGCTTCTATTACACTTAAAAATATTCCCACAAATTCTTGATAAGAGCTGGAAAAGACCCGTGGAGAATATTTATGCTTGAAATATTGCACTGACCTGCACCAGCTCTGGACCTACCAGGATTAATCCTATGTATCTGTCACCTGACTCCTCCTGTAGGCATTTCACTCCAAAATTCACAAGTCTCCAAACCTCCTTAAGCCACTAAGTACCACTGAAGACAGGTCCCAAAGTTTCATGATAAACTTTTAGGCATGAAAAGGCTGTCTTCTGGATAAAAAACCTTACATGTCCTACCAGGCTGTGAAGTCAAACACAAAAAATTCCCAGATTCCACTAACCAGTTTTTCTGCCTGTCTTATTTTGAAGAAAACCAAAAACCTGTTTTGAGGTAATTCTATACAGAAAACAATTTGCTTATGCCAACCTGCTTACAGGTTTCTTCTGCTGCTCCTAAAGGCCGCCAGTGTCTCAGCTTGATCCAATTACTGCATTGCACAGCTTATCACACTGACCCTTTTCTTTTCCTCCTTTCCTTCAGAGCTGAGCCTTATTACAGAGAAATATGACTTGTCCAGTCAGTGTTAAATCCAAACTCTTGGGTTAGTTCTGTATTTGGAGGCAATCTTAAGTTGAGTGAACTTTCATTCAACACTAAAGCAGCCTCCTGGTATTCACAGTCTTTAATGGATTTGTACCATTTACAGTAGTTGTGTTTGCCATATTGTTTTCCCCTTTTTGTCACTAATAAAGATTAATACTTAAATATGTGTTTGCACATACACAGATTTATATGAAATGTATTTCAGCAACCTGGTAAAGCACCAGAAAGATATTTTTCCATGGATTGAAAAGATCTCTGGGTTTTTTTTTTTCCACTCTACTTCTCCAAAATGTCAGAAATATCAAAGAAGTGATGTTTGCAATGAAAATGTAGCAGTGTCCTATCTTTAAGGTGGAATCATTCTGAAAAGACAGAGGTCCTATTCCTTTAAATTATTCCTGCCCTTCAATTTTAACTCTCTTGTACAGCCTCTCAGACATACAATAAAAAATAACCCATAGTTTTATTTCTCTACAAAAGCATTCAAGAAAAATGAATACTTTAGCTTCTCTGGGTCAGAACATTTCCACTGTAACACTTCAGCATAAACACAGAGCTATGGCTTACATACTAATTTAGTTCCTTGTTTAAGATGTAAAAGCAAGACTAGCAGAAGCAAAGCACTTAGTGTACTTCAAAATTCCAGTGAAGTGAAGCCCAGCATTCCCTGCCCTGACCATGGCTCTTTGGTGTGCTGCTCCACAGGGAAGGCCTCTCCCTGCTGCTGCCAGAGGGCTGGATGCTCCCAGCTGACTATTCTTGCAGTGCCAGCAACCCACTGCTGTGGCAGACCCTGCCTCTGCTCAATGGGGCTGTTGTCACCATCGGTGCCTTTCACAACCATCTCATGCATCCAGCTGTCTCCTAGCGTTTTCCTGATTGTGGCCAGCCCTTGCCCACAGGGCTCTGGGCTGTCCTGCCTTCTGTAGCAGGATGATCTGCCTGGAATGGGGTAATACAACTCGAACAATGCCCTACTTGGCAAAGCTCTCAGTCGTGAACTGAGAGGGGGTGTCATGTTGCTTTTGGTGTTGAATTATGGTAAAATCAGTCTGACTCATCAATTCCAGAGTTAAACATCTTGATAATGAGGGGAAGATGTGGCAGATATGGTAAAGTATCCTTATCTAAAATTCTAAGCTGGCACAACTGGCTGAAGACACATGACTGACAGTCAATCACTGTATACTGTAAAAGTCCAGTCCCACGTTCATCGGCAGGCTCTTCTAACACATCCCTTCTTGCGGTGTGTGGAGATTCCTCCCTTCGGTGGGGATGACCCTCAAGGTTACTCCTCCAGGATGGGCGAAAGAGATTTGATCACTGCTGTTGGTATGGCTGAGTAACATCACTCTCTACTTAATAACTGAGTGGTTTTGCTAGCTTTAATACAATGGCTTTAATGTAGCACACTTTACTATAATAGTAGTTTTAGCTTCTATTATGTGTAGTAAATAATTATTGAGATATTTTTGTATTTATCAAAATAAATAATTCATTTTTATATAAATATATCTGGTTTGCCATCCTTAATCCTGTGGGACAAAGTTGTACAAAGGTTCAATCCCACCTCTATAATTCCTTAGACTTAAACTATTGGCAAAGTCTGGGGCTAAGATTGGGTCCAGCCACTGCCAAGCTCCTCTCTAAGAAGTTTAGAAAGCAGGGGGTCCTTTCTGTACCTCGTGACTCAACAGGAAGGCTTCTCTAATAAACTTTGTCTGAAGCTCCCACTCCATCCTTGACACCCTCTGCCAGAGCAGCCAGCTCAGAGCCTGGAGCTTGGCACTCACAAAAATGCTGTGCTGTTCCCTGACTCCTCAGCACTCCTTATCCAGGCATCACATTCTCTGGTAAGAAACTGCCTGAGAGATGCCTTGTATTCCCCATATCAGGAACAGCAGCTTACCCACTATTGCTTCAATAGTGAAGCAATGACATGGGTGATATCTTCAGCTTTGTCCATTGCCAGGATGGCTGCATGGAAGGATCTTCTGGGCAGTACACGGCCTTTCTTCAAGTCTGCTGAGTTGATTAAACTTATGGCATAGCCACCACACTGGCATTACCCCACATTCACTGCACAGCACGTTCCTGAAGCCAGCAGAACCACGAATGTTCTACAATAATAAATACAAATAAAACTAAAAATAAAATCTCAGGATCCTGGGTTGGGTTGCTCCTAATCACTGGGAACAGCAATGCAAGAAGGATTTAAGGAGCTCTTCAGGAGTCAGCATGTGGCTGCATAGGTCAATTAGCCTTGGCAGAGGTCCAGTGATGCCAGACCCAGTGTACAAATGGAAACACAATGCAGGAAGCCACAAGCCATCTGCATGAAAAGTTAGGTCTGCAGAGTTTATTAGTCTGGGCTCCTGGCCACAAGAAGATACCTAATTTGTTTCTGGACTGCAGCAAGCCCTGGAAACCACACAGGATGTTTTTGCTGGGCTACGCATAAGCAGTGAGTAGGTGTCACCTTCATTATCCTCTGTTAGATGTATCTTTGAGCAGGACAGGCTATTTTGCACCAGTACCTCTCATGATGCGTAATTAGTGCAAATAAACGTAGGATGAGGTGGACAAGTATTTCTTATATCTATTCTTACATAGATGAGCTGGAACTTTAACTGTAATCCATGAAAAAAGACCTGTGTCCTGTTTGACAAACAGCTGGATGCCACGGCTCCCGAGGCTCAGCAGCCCACAGCAGGTTGGAATGGAGGAGCACGGGAGTTAAGGAGGCAGCTGAATGGGACCAGGGGCATGGGAGGCCAAGCTGTTCTGCACCACGTGTGGGCTGCAGCAACCCACGCCAGGAGCAGGGGGGTCGTGCCACAGGGATCCCGCCAGTGCCCATGCCAGAGACAGTCACACCATGCACAGGCCCTCTTCTCCATGGCCTTGAAATCTGCTGCAGAAAGGCAAAAGGGGGTTTATTCAACATCCTGTCACAATTTGGGAAAGAGAGCACAGCTCAGGTTTGCTCCTCCCTTCCATTAGTATGCTGGGAAGGTGCAGAAAGGATTCAGAGCAGTCTGGCCTTGAAGGGATGAGACCCAGATTTTGCTGTCATGGAACATTAAAGCATTGGCTTCCTGTTGCAGATGAAGGTACAAGTTAGGAACCACATTGCTCAGTCCTGACAGGACTGTGGCACTTTTAAATATGACCAGAAGCAAGATTTCAGATACCATGGAAGCTTCAATGTCAGAAATACAGGTGCCTACTAATTTAGGCCCATCAAGGGGTGAGCATCTTCTCAGTGTGCATTTGGAGCACAGTTTGACAGGCAGAGGCACTCAAAGTGGGACTGAGGTGTACAGGAAATCTGGCAGTACATTTGCAAACTTCATCCTCATGCAAGTTACTTATTTAAAGTTCATTTTTAAGCTCAAGCACTCCAGTATCTCCCTGTAGTAGAATTTGAATGTCACAATAGCAATAAAAGACACACAAACTAAACTACATCAACCAACCAAAAAAAACCACAACCTAAAAACCCCTAACACATGAACTGCAAAAATGTGCATTCTGCTTTTCCTATGTGAAATTTGGGCATTTTGTGAATTTATATGTTCCAGCCAGCTGTGCAACAGAAGTGCCAGCAGACATACAACCCCCAGCTCTGCAGTCTGGGCATCTTCAATCCAGCAGCAGCAATCTGGAAACAGGGCAGTGGCAGCAGAGTCTTTGCACTCGGGGACAAGTTTGCACCACTGATGGTATTTAGAAAATGTGCTTACCAGAGAACTCTGTCAAATCTCCCTTCCAGTTCCTGCTTTGCTTCTTACCGGTGTGCCTGGTGCAGTCTGTGCCTGGTGCAGTCTGTGCCTTGACCATGGTGCTGCGTGTGGGTGGTGACCCAGTACTGATCCTGCAAGGGCCGGAGCTGTCAGGGAAGGCTGGATGGCAGCAGGGTGAGCCATACCCTCTGCTGCCCCTCCACACAGCCCTTCCCACACAGCCTTGCCTGAATTTCCCAAGCTGCTGATCTCCATTCTCAGCCCTTTACATGACTCCAGGCTGCTGGGGGCAGAACGCTCGCTGCTTTCCTACAGAAACTGGTGCAAGGGGACTTTTTTTTTCCACCAGAGAAATGTTGCCCCTGTTTTAGACTCTGCTTCTAAGGGAAAGTATGCTTAAAGCTGTGAAGAGTGTTAAGCAGTATCCCGGGTTACATTTTAACAGGAGAGCATCACCCTCATCTTACACCCTGCTCTTAATCTTACAGTCCGTAGAACACCTAAAATTACCAGTCTGTTGTGTAGCAAGACAGAAAAGCTGTGTCTCACATGGTGATGGACTGGATTACTCCACTGACTTTTATCTTCAGCAACAGGTTCCATGTATATCAGGACACAGTTTAAAAGGAATTATCATCTTTTTAATAGATCACATACTGAGTCACAAGCTACATATTCAACAGAAAATCAAGCTAATTGCTCACTTCTTCTAAGATATCCCTGAAGGATAATCGACGTCTGCAGAGCTGTTTCTTAGTTGGAAACTAAATAATTAAGCTGAAGAAATGCATTTCTCTTTCAAGTTTCTCTCTGTATTTTCTTTTATTCTTCTTTGTACCAAATACATCAGAACGAACATAAGCTATTGACTTTAATTAAAAATTAAAATTAGTTCCAGTTTTGTTTTGTTAAATCCACAGCTGAAAAACAAAAGAGACTGTCAAGACAGAAAAATAAAACATTTCAACCTTTCTGCCAGTTCCCATCCTTACCCACTTATCCAGCAAATCGTACACACACCGCACATCATTGTCTTCCAGCACGTAACTCAAGAGTCTTCAGCAGGATTTACTGCACTTGGACTTCAGCTTATAACTGCAGCTGTGTGGAACATAAATAAAGAAATGGACAGTACCACAACATGAAAGATTGTGAATCCCCCAAATTTGATAGGAATTTTCTTTTTTAATTTAACCTATTACTGGCTAATTGCTTATGCACTGTAAAGCTGCAAAGGTCAATCACTCAACAATAAGAAGGTATGAAACACTAACAAGTCCTAATACAATAAGAATGTAAATCAATAGTCTAAATGAAGCCTTGTATTGCCAATGATGCATGACAATGTATTATTGTTAGGGACTGCAAGCATGGGTTTCACTGAAAGCAATAAAATAAAAAGCCGTGTCTTTTGAGTGAAAGTCAGTATAAACAGCATCTGTAAATACTGACTGTACAGTGAACTTTTTCAAAAGGGCAACTTCAAGAATAGGCCATTTCACTGATAGTTTCTTGCACAAAAAGTAAAAGGAGAAAGGTGTTCATACAATAAAGAAATACTTGACAAAGGCTAACTCTGAACTATATGGATGACAGGAGAACAATACTGCATTTTAAACATACGTAAATAACTATTTCTATACATTAAACTTTCAAGTTTATAAACCTGCAGCCTCACTCCAGACAAAATCTTACCACTAACTCCATTCAAACAACTGTGCCAAAAGGACAGATTTACTGCAGATGTTCACAGCTGTAAGAGGAAGCAGATTCCTCACCTGGAGCTCACTCCACTGTATTGCTGTATGTCCATTTAGAAAAATCCTGCCCTCCTGAGTTTCTAACTGGTTCAGACCAACGCTAAGGAAAAATGCTATTTTCAAACCATCTCTGAATTCTAAAAGGCTGAGGAACAGAACAGTGTTCTGTTTGTAGGGGTAATTTAGCTTTATTAAGCAGCATGCCATGCACTAAGTGAGCTAAGATAAGCCTTGTGCAGTGTGTTGCAGCAGCAGCAGCAGAAGTCAATCAGTCTAGAACCTGATTACTGAGAGCTGTGCTGACACGTTGCAAGGGAGGGTGTTACACACTCATCCACCAAGCCAGACATCTCATTTCACCTCTGGTATTATTGAAGGAATTTCCCATGGCAGCAGAAGTTTGGCAAATATACTTCTCAAAATATTGTTGTGTTTCTCCATATTCATTAAAATTCTATGCCAAACTGCCAATTGTGAGGGTCATTTCACTTGCATGGCATTGTTAGAATATATTTCACAAGCAGTGTAGACAGCACTTACTGTGAAATCTTTATTTCTTATTTTCCTGCTGGTAGGAAAATAGAACACTTAAAACCAGTTGGGAACCCGAAGAGTTAGACCTGCTACAGGCAGGTCTAAATTGCTATTATAAAAAGCTCCATTAGCAGGTTTGATCTGAGCAAGGAGGGTGTGCTAGTTTACCATATTAGTGTGATTTCTTCCCAACCAAAGTCTGCTCATGAATTGTAGCAGTATTGAATTAAAGGAATCTGGTTTTAAGGCCAGGCATGGATACTGGAAACAGTCATATAATAATCTACTCTTATGGTTTAGGCAGAAAAAAAGGAAGCATTATTCTTTCTGAACATTTCCTTCCTCTTTATATCTTCAGATACTCTGCTTTTCCTAAGGTCATTGCATGAATTTAAGATACACCATTCTGGAAACTAAATTAGCCCTCATTTACTGGGAAGTTGAATGCAGCCAGACTAATGGTGGTGCAAATATAATTGGTTCCCAACATGTGTCAGTGTGTATACTCCTCAAGCCACGGAAAAGATGCATTATGGGACTAATTTTTAAATGTTAATGGATATTGGATGTTTGCCAGACACCCAGCTGTGCACAAAACATTGAGATGGTAAATAGCTCTTGATCTGTTTAGAAACAAATTATAATGGCTGTTTGGATTCCAGATGACTGAAGGCATGGTAACCAGCACAGGCTCACAGACTGACCCTATTAACTGCACTAAGGGGAATGCACTGATTTTTAAAATCAAAATAAGAGATATAAAATAAGGCTATTAAGATGCCATTTAAATTATTTTAGATTAATATTAAACAAACAACATCTCAACAACAACCCACAGCACCTGTTACCATTGCCTACATGAGCTAATTTACTTAAGGCACTTACTTTTTACCGGGTTTCTTTGGGAGGATGTTAAAAAGAAATGCTTTCATCACACAGGTTTGAGTGAAAGGTTTACCTGTGCTTAGAGAATAAAATCTCTCCTGCCACACATCAACAATGGGTCTCAGTGACATGCACCAAGAAATAAGACCTCTCTTTATTTGATATGTAGTTCTCGTAACTTTAAATCTATGAATATCAATATTTGCAGGAAATTCCCTACTTGAAACGTCTTACTAGTTGTATTCATTTGGTCAGCAAAGCCCAACAGGGAATTTTTAATCAGTGGGATTAGGTGCTTTTGATTACTATACTGTAGCATTAGCAGAAAGCACCATTTTGCAAGTGAAAAGTGTACTAATTGTCAGAAACACAGGAGAGCTCTTTTCCATAAAGCTGTGTGTTCAGCAAATTGAGACTCCTTTTTGCAAATAAATAAGACTGTCAAATATATATTCACATGTGTATGTCACAGGTATATTCACAAGGGCTGCCCCTTTAGGATTTTGCTGCCGAGTTTGAAATATTCTGAAAAAAAGCCTTCATGTCTATGACATGATTAGTCCATACCAAAATTTCTCCATAAAACCACACCAAAACAGCAGGCAATTCCAAGCAGAAGAGTACTGTGTCATCAGATCAATAGGGAATGACTCAAGACTGCCCAAGAGCTGACTATGCAATGTCATTAAATCACAGACTATCAATAATGCAAAATTTGTACTCCCCAAATAACTTTGCAGTTACAGCTTTGTATCTTGAGTTTGTTCTTCTTAGCAACTATTCTTGGTAAGTTGGTTTCTAACTGGGTGCTTTCTGCTAATTTTGGTACCTTACATAGCTCACTCTCTATGGTCTGAAATTCACCAATGTATTAGGAAAGGAAGCCTGAGAGCCACTTCGCAGAGTTCTTCAAAATTCATTTTTTCTTTCTCAAAAGAATGTTGCTTTCTCCAAATGTAGAACACCTATGAAAATAAAAGCATCCTGACCATTAGGAAATGTGCTATTCTAAGAGGCACAATCAGAACAGGTCAAAGGAGGATATTATTTCTGGCAGCTCAAAGGTCTTGATCCATTCTTACAAAGTGTTGATCTTGGAGAAATGTCTTCCTTACTGCCAATTTCAAGTGCCAAAAAATGAGACGACAAAAACAAAAAAAAAACCACACACACCCCCCTTCCCCTTCCTCAGCCCTGCAAGCTGGCAAACCACGAGAGGGGGTCTGGCCCCACAGAGACATGAGGGGCTTTCTACCACTCTACTGTGAGCAAGAGAGCTTTCTGCCATCCCCAGCCTGCACAGCCCTGAGCACATTATTTCAGTGGTACCAGGACACCCACAGCAGAGGAGTTTGCTCTCCCAAAAAGTCCAGGCACTCACGGGATAGGAATCATACAAACAACTTTACCTTGTCCCTGCCAGCAGAGTATGAGAAAGTCTGGAGCTACAGGAATACAGGCGAAGAGTCTGGGTTTGGGCATGTGAACTTTGGCAGTGAATTGGTCTTGGAAGAGGGGAGCTGAGGTGGTAACCACATATCCTCTGAGCTACAGGAGGGAGGATTTTATGCCTCTGATGCTGCGCTGAGAAGATCTGCTGTGCTGCCAGCTCATACTTCCTCCACCGATGTCAACAGGCAAATCACAGCGAGATGATGTCCCACAAGAGCAAAAGGGTGAAAACAAACTAGTTGCTCATTCCTCATCCTGGCTGGGGGTTTAGGAGTCCGCCCACAGACACGTGGATTCCGCACCTTTGTAATGTGGTAATATCATCTGTCCCAGCTGCAAGCAGACAAACAAATGGAAGTTCTCTTTCCTAGTAAAGCAGCGATTCAACATCAGAATTCAGACAGCACAACTACTTAAAGGACCAAGCTATAACTTCAGTTACGTTAGCATAAATCTGAAATAATTCTGCTAAGACTGGAGAATTTATTCTTAATTTTCTAAAGCAAATGAGAACAGTCTGACTAGCAGCATTCAGGGTTTAAATGACCTACATACAAAGAGTGTTTTTGCAGATACAGAGTAATTTCATTAGAGTACCCTGCAAAATCTTTTACTTGCATAACTTGTTTCCCTTTTTTTTTAGTGTAATGAGATTTCATGATGAAAGCCAAATACAATCTAGTATAGCAAAAGTGCATGTTACACTGATCCTAATAAGCCCAATGAAAATCAATAATGCTGCTAGTTTCCCTGAAATCAGCCTACATAAGCTCCAAGCACCATGTTCTGCCTAAAGCAGAGTATTAGCAGCTTACATAAGACAGATATTTCCTAGTAGAAAATCTGAAAACAACCACAGTTGAGACAGAGAAAATAAAGTAAATAGCTGTTACAAATACAAAAAAAAACATTGGGGATGGTTGTCTCCTGTTCCTTAAGGTGTGGGTAAAAGATAAGTCCCCTTCCCTTTTCATCCAGTGGCCAGCTGTACCAGAACACTGTGCTGGCTGCAGCCTGCATGAGGGGCAGTTCGCAGGCCATGGCTTCTCTGTCCCCAGCAAAACAAAAAAAAACATTATCCAACTATTTGCTGAAAAAGGATGAGAAATCCTGCTCTGAGAGCAGAAGCCCCATTTTTCCTGGCACAGAAATGAGGGTTATAATAACACAAGGCAAAGTCAAGCCCTCTGCATCGAGGAGTCGTATTAAAAATTCAGGCAACCTGGTACAATGAACTTTGTAAAGATGCATGTATCATCTATCATATTTCACTCCTTTTGCTTGCAGCTTGCCCTGCATTCACTAATGGGAAATGCTGAGTTAAGCGGGGAAGAGAGGGCGGGTCTGAAAGCAAAGACAAGAACACGCAAACGTCAGACGACAGAACCAGACAATTCATCTATATGTTACACAGTATACCTGAGAGCAATAGCCATCATTATGTAGATTGTTACTCTGCATGTATTTCAAATAAAATCCTTCTTTGAAGTTTGCCTCTTCTTAAGTAAGCTAATAAATGTAGGAAGCTTAAAATATAATTTCCATTGCATTAGCAAGCTATTTTTTATTTGCATAAGAAAACGTTTCTCTGTAATGATCTACCTTATGAATGACCTGGGGAAATAATTTCAGGTTGCTTTAAAATGCAACCATTTGTTTCTTATTGGTGAGTTCAATTTCACTAAAAGTTATGGAGTGAACAGCAATAGCCTATTTGCAATATTGGATAGCCAAAGGTGCATAATTATTTCCAGTTTACTATTAAAATTATATTTAAATAATTCAGCATGCAGTTGCTTTTTTCTTTTAATGATGTACTATTAACAGGTTGGCAGATTTGCAAGAGTGAGGCATTTTATGAATTTTTTGAATTAGGAAATTCTTAGAGAAGCAAATGTAAGCATAAGCTTTTATTTTGTGTAACATTTGCATTGGAAAGTCTTCCCTCAGGATAAGAATAGATTGAATTTTTGAAAGTGTACAACTTCATGTAAGTAGCGTATTTGTATTTATTTACCAAATGTAAGTAGGCTAATTCTGAATAAAGTGATTGTATATACAGACCACACACAGGTAGCATATAGAAGAAATATGTGCCATGGATACATCAGAATTGTACTTCTGCCTTCCAAGGGGGGGTGGAGCCCGGCTCATTCTGCCTAGTTCAGAGGTTGTAACAGCTTCTGCCTGTACATCACAGGTGTACAGTACTGTTGCTATGGAGACTGGCTCAAATGAGCAGGAAATTTCATTTTGATAAAGTTCTGTTCTTGGGCAGAGGAAGAAGGCGCTAAATTCAGCATCACATATGGCATTTTTAATGTTTGAGACACATGTTCTGTAAACAACAGACTTGAAAAGCGAGTCGCATTTTCCGCTCATGATGCCAGCACCTGAAAATAACTCCTTGGAAAGGGTGGTGCAGCCAGGAACATCCCTGTCCCAGGGACCTGCTCCGCCCAGCACACAGGGCGCCAGCACAGGGGCAGGGTGCGGGCACAGCCCGGCCGCCGCCTGCTCCGGGCATCCATGGCCACGGCTGCCTGAAAACAGCGGGATCGAGTCAGCTGGAAAGGGGGATATTAGCTGCAGGTGTAATGGTTCGTTAATTTTAACTCACGTAAAAACATTAATATTTGTTAATCAAAGAAATCAACCTTTCTCAGATAGATCTTTCCAATGCAATCAATCAAAACAGCGTTTTGAAAACAGTGAAATTAAATATTTCCACTATTTTTCAGTTCTCCACGCACCGGGGTTTATCAGCTCTACCAATTCTCTAGGGCTGACATAATGGCACTTAACCTGGATGCTCTCAAGGTAGTGACAGCGCCTTTATGCGAGCGGAATCCCTGCCGGGATGAGTTGCAATGGTTTTACAACTCTCTTAAAGGACAGAGTTCTAGCTACCACAGATAACCTGTTTCTGCTGGCTCTTCTAGAAACGAGAGTTTCCCCAGGTGTGGTGTTCTAGTGTCAACAAGAATAAAAGGCTACACAGAGGGCTCTTCTCTGGGGTAACAGCCTATTTATTATGAGTCCAGTGTTGCATTCTGAGGGTCCAGGAAGTGAGTCCACAGATATCCAGGCAGCTGGAGTAACCCAGACGAAAGTAACCAAGGAAGCCCTGCAGGGCTCTTTTAAAGGAAGGTGGGATCAGGAAACACCCAAAGGAAAACCTCGTAGTTCAAAGTGACCAGTGGAGAGGAGAGGAGACCTTTCCAGGGCATAGCCATATATGGGATCTAAGGTATGGGTACAGGTAACACAAGAGAAATATGGGACTTCACCACAGCTCAGGCAGAAGGTTCAGATATTAGAGGAAGAAGGCTGAGGGCAATGCCTTGGCTTTCTTCCCACCAAAACCTGAAGCTCAAAAGCAGCAGCTTCTGCCAAGTGCTACACTGACAGAAATTTGCTAAGCAAGTCCATAGACCAGAACCTGCGTTTTTCAGGGGAAAGAGGGTTTGACTGAGAGCTGCCTCCCACCTCTCCTCCAGGTCACAGCAAAGACAATTCTCACGGGGCTGGGGAGCACCTGAAGCAGTTGCCTCTTCTCTTTCTTTCTTCCCCAGCCCTCAGAGCCCCTTCTGCCCCGTGGGGACCCTGCAGGCGGGATCCCGGCCAGGCACCCTCAGAGCGGGCCCGGGCCTGGCGGGCTCTCGGCGCCAGAAACGGAGCCTCGTGCCGGGCAGAGCCCACGGGGCATCGCCGCCGCGGCCAGGGCCCAGCAGAGCGCCGCAGGTGCCACAGGGCTGCCCAAGGGCTCGGGGCTGGGGGGAAACAAGTTCGCAGCACATGAGGAAAACAAGGATCAGGAGGTATTTTTGGTGGTGGGGTTTTGCTGTTATTTTTGTTTGGTGACTTGTGGTGATTTTTTTCCGTTTCATTTTAAATCTCAGCATTTGAAAGCTCCTAGCTATTTACATCTAGCAGCCTTATGCAAACAGCTATTATACAAAGACTTTTTTGGGATCATGGGAATTTTTTCTGCACTAATTTATAATAGAAATAATTTAAATATTAAGGAATTCACTACTACTCTTAGACTTTGTGCAATGCTTGGAAAGTAGAGAGTATTAAAAGCCTTTTACCTCAGAAACACCTTTCCTCAGGAAACCCACGGTGACATCAGTTCTGCTGCTGGCACACACTAAGCACTAGTCATTGCTGGGAAGGCCTGTTGGCAAAACTGAGCCCTTAGCTATCATATGTCTTTTCCTAAACTATATCTTAACTGCCATAAATAACCAATGAAGTGGAATCTCCTTTTGCACCTCAGTATTGTGCTCTTTTATTATAGAAAAAAAAAATCTATTTTGTACCATAATAATATCACTTGCCACAATAAAATACAAGGATTAGCTTCTCCCCCGTCCCCTCCTGCACCAAGCACCTAGACTGCAGTGAGATAAAGAAAAGGCAAAGAAAATGAAAAATATCAATAGTTACACTGGTAAATTGAAATACTTACTATCTTGGGGGTAAAACCTGTTATTAAAAAAAAAATACCTGAGATAGTGTCAGGCAGTGTGACAATAAAGATGTCATTACTAAACAGGACTCTCTGGTCCCTTAGCTGTCAATAATTAATACATTATTTACACTTGCACATTCTCATTTCCCAGCTTTCAAGATTTCATTTACACTCTGATCCTTTGCTTAGCAGCAAATTTAACATCATTGTGACCTTCTTCTTCCTGACACTATACACCTAGCAAGCAGAGAAAGAGAATAGCATCTAATATGTGCATTTATGAAAGTAGAAAGCATCAGTTACTGGAAGAAGTGACAAATGCCAGTGTTTGCTACAATAAAATGGAAGAGAACCAAATAACTCCCAAAGAAAAATCAATTAAGAAACTATCTTAATAATACTGTTTGTGGGAGCCTCAGCATTTGCATGTTTTAGGGAAATGTAGCTGAAGTGTTTCTAATTAAAACCCAAAGGAATTAGCAAACTTATGAAAGCCACACCACAAATTGCAGACAACCTTATGTTAAAGGTACACCATTTTGACTATCTGAAATGAACATATTCTGTTAGGTTGAAATAGCATTTTCCTTATCCCATTGAGGAAATACAGCCATTCCTAGGAGAAACAATGTCAGATGGTCATGTGAGATGTAAATCACTGTTACATCACAGTGTACATAAATGTACATATTTATTTAGTACAGGGATATGCAAACCACCAGCATAAAATTTAACATATGTTAAAACTGTGCTGTAAGCAAGGATTGCCAGAAGTAGATGACTGGATAATCCTTTTGAAGTCAGTGCCAAGTTTCATGTTGAAGTTAATTTTTCTGTTTCAAGAAACAAGTATTTTGAATCTATCCTGGCACACTGGGGCCAGACACTGGATGATCTTGAGTTGAGAAAACCATATAAATTTGTAATTTGGGCTCTCAGGAAATTTTTCTTTTGACTTCAGTGGATTTTGGAGTATGTCCTCAGTGCAATCAGGAACTATTAGGAGTAATTACAGCAATAATCCTACTCCAGCAGAGGAAGAGCTGGGAAAAGGAGATAACTCAGAGATGTTTTTCCACATGCAGGTATTCTACCGAACCATTAAACAAAATACTAGAGTTACTCCATCATTTTTTTTTGTTGGATTGAATTTATGTTCATCATTTAGAAGATCTTCTAAAACTGTAGAAACCTAGAGCTCTGGTGTTAACTTTCTGGTAACTCTGCAGAAGGTAGCTGTATTGCCTTAGCCAAGCCGGCACTTCCTCCAGCTGGAGTTTGTCTACACTGCCAAAGCAACAGGGCTGCATTAGGCAGAAGAGAGGATTTCTACAGCATGACAGCTTTTTAGAATTTACCATACCATTGGCTCTCTTGCTCTCTCCAAGCACCTCTGCTGAGGGACGGCCACAGTTCTTGCGCTTCTCTTGGTGAGGATGGCATCCTTGTTAGTCATACAGAGGCCTGGCTGGATTTGGCACGTTCTGAAATTTCATCTCAGGAGCTGTAATGAGAGACAAAACACAGACATACTGGACAGCTTCTGCAAAATGCTGTACCATCTGCTTGGCCAAAAGGACCAGCCAGGAGGAAGCACTGAAGTGATGCAAACATGTTGTCCTATCTAAGGCTGGGCTTTGTCCCTGTTCAGGCACTGTGGACATGGAAATCCACCTGAGGTGAACTTACACTTCACAACATAACAACCAGTCCAACAGTGTCATAAAGTAATTGCAGTGATAACCATCTTCCACTTTCTTCTTGTACAGCCAGCATTCAGCTGGCACTGTCAAAACCATGTACAACAGGGAGGTCTGCATTAAAGCCATTACTATAACCACTCCAAAGTTAATATCTCATTAATTGATTTGCCATTGCATGACATACTGACTCCAGTTTGTACAGCCCCTTCTTCATCATCAGCTGGTGATCTCCAGCTGGCACTAGAATGGGCACATGTTATTGCATCCTACATCCCTTTCTTTTCCCAACCAGCTTTACAACAATTGATTGCTACAATGCCACTAAAAAAAAAAAAAAAGTAGTTAATATTCAACAAAAGGGAGCTCATGCATTATTTTGCATTCTGAGAAATTAGTATCATTCTCTGCAAATAAAAATTTCCAGGATGAATTCTTGCATGCCACTTCTTAGTCAGGATCACAATATATTGGTTGAATTGTGTTTTCTTGTTAGCAACAGAGATTTTATAGCAGAGGCCCTGGCAGTGTTTATGATGGAGGAGCAAACACTGCATCCATTCTGACATAAAAAGTAATCATTTCTGGAAGACTCTATCACAGTGAAAATTCCAGGCTGTGGACTGGGTTCAAATTGGTAAGTACCCAAACTGTGCCCAAATGCCACCCAGTTGCAAGATCTGTTCTGAATTCCTGGGCTGCTAGGGGAATACAGTGTTTATGAAACATGCCAGATTGATGGCATCTGCATGCAAATTCTTTTTTGCTTGCCACACAACAAATACACATGGAAATAAGAACGTAAATTTTCCTCTGCTGTCCTTCCTGTAAATAACTCCTGGACAAGTGATGGGCTAACTTTGTTTAATGAGATAAGAAAATAGATTAGTCTCTCAGTACAATTGTTCTTCACTTTTATTTGCTCTCATTTTTGTGATTTACAGAAATATTAGTGATTACAAATGAAAAGTTTTGCAATATGAGTAATTTTGAAAACATTTTGTTCACTCGTTGACTACAAGGGGAACATCTAGTTCTCCTTTCATCACTATGCACCTCTTTGACTGCAAGAGGACAGTCTTGTAAGTCTACCATGAGATTACTGCTCCAAAGAGTGACCTGAACACAGCTGAAACCCTCAGCTACTTAGGCTCAAAGTAGGAGACAATACACCAGATACTTTTGAGGACAGAGGTCTGACTAGCTGTGTTTCTGCTTCATAGCATGGAAATACTACATGTTACAGATATTTCACATATCGCTTGAAGGAGAAATTCATTAATCTGTGAAGTACAGAAGAGAAAAAGCTGTAAGGACCATGTGGTTGGGACAGCCTGGCTGAATGGAGCAAAAGAAAGAAACGGAGGAGCAATTTAAAGCAGGGAGGAAAAGAAACCATTCATGAGAACAGAAAGACAAAGGAGACAAAAGCAGGAGTGTCAGAGAGAGACCAGGAGACACCCAGCAGTGAGGGCAGAACACTGCTCCTGTCGTAGCCTGACAGCCCTGTCAGGGGCACCTCGGCACAGCCCCGAGCCCCCTCAAGCCCCAGCACCGGGAGCAACAGCAGCTCCTTCCAACAGGACTGGGCTGGGCTGAGCTCCTCCAGGCTGGAGTGGCTTCCTGCTTCCATTCCCACAGCTCACACTGCCTGGAAATGTGGCACGGAAACACTGCAATGTAATGCACATGTACATATATATGGGGCTATGGATTTAGTTAAGCAGAGCCATAAAAAGAACTAAATAGCAAGAAGGAAAATCTAGTAGTGCTCTTCTCCAAATGACAGGTTTTTTCTCTTTTTTTTTCTTTTTTTTTTATTATGTTTTGTCTTGAAGATAAGAGGAAACAGAAGCAGCTTTGGTTTTATATGGTGAGGCTTGCTGGTTTTGATAGTTTTGGAAGATAGCTGCTGATACATTTAGAAAATACAATTTGGCAGTGTCAGCCCACGCTGTGTGCCGGTCTGTCATGTGGGGGTGGGGATGGATAAGGATCACAATGCAAGATGTGAACTGTGTGTAAAACCACAGTAACTCATCTCCAGAAGAGAAGTTTATGTAAATTACCATTAAAGCCTTTACTCGTGTTTGCTGATAAATTTATAGACATTAGCATCAAGGTAGCAATCAGGATTCATCAGCTTTACTTTTTTATAACCCGTTAGTCTCTGATAACTTCTCTCTTCAAGTGACATACTGTAACATTGTGCAGTATTAAATGATATGCACAAATAAGTACCTAATGGTAGATTTAAAGATGATGCAGCAGTCCAAGTTCTTTCATTTTCCTGATTATAATGGCATTTGCATAATGTATGAATTCAAACATTATTGCTGTTAAATAATGCATAAATATTCTCCCATGCTGAAATACATCTATTTCCTCTCCATGAATTATTTTGAATGTATCATTCAGTTGTTTTTCTATTTAAAAATGTAGTTAGAACTCTGCATATATCAGTATTATGACTGGAAGAAGTATCATCACAAGTAGTTGGCTAACACTCCAAACTGTAAATGAAGTATACATTATTAAATGAGCCATCTCCTTCCTTCTACAGAAAGCATTATCACCAGAATACAATATTTAGCATTTCTGAAATGTCAGAAAAAAATGCAGGTACATATTTGATTATCTGGCAGGTCTTAGGAAAGAAAAAAGATGAACAACATTTTGCTACCCAGCATGAAGGAAATATGAACATGGTCATATATAAAGAGATAAATCTGTAAGATGGGATTGTGTGAGTTCTTGAGCAGGTCTTTGTGAAACTAAGCACCTTCAACACCCATCGACTTCCAATCCCATATCCCCCAGGTGATGGACCCTTTCATTTATATTTGATTCTGTGAAATGTGCCATCCAGCAAACTCTTAGACAAATTCTGTCAACACTGTCACAGAAGTCAGTTACATCAATGACAGACAACAGGATAAATAAAAGGTCTTCTGGATTCAAGTAGCTAAAGTTGAGCACAGAAAAATTTAAGTCTGCACAACATTTAACCGTAAAAATGTCAAAACGAGAATAACATAAAATGTACGTCTCTCCTGGGTCTATATCCCAGTGGAAATGGTCAAAGAAGGTAAGGTATATAATAAACCCCCCATGGACACAAAAATATCCCATATATGCCTACTTAGAAAGGTGCAAATGTACAGATATGCCTGCTTCACCCTAGTTAGTGTCTTTCCCCCTACTTCTGCCACTGCAAAATCTTACTTATGAAATATCTTTTTGCAATTGCAGTTTTTAAAGTAAGATTTAAGTATTGACTTCTAATTGTATTGCCTCTCTCTTTTCTCTCCTATAAAACTGGTGAGGTTTTTTTTAATTACTTTTTACTTGCCATGTACACATGACTTAGTGTTTCAATTTGGACTAACTTGCTGGATTCTATTGTCTCAGTCAATTTTCTGTTTGGTGAAGGTAGGAAATAATCAAGTCTCCAATAAACATCATCTTTTTTTAACATGTGTCATCTTTTATAATTTGTCATTATAATGTTAAAAACATGTCTGCTTCATCGGTGCCATCACCATTACCTTACCCATATAAACCCACACACCTATATATATATATATATACGTGCAAAGAAAGTATTCATTCTGTCAAATAGATTTTCTGTCATTGCTCCTCCCTTTTTCCCTTTACTGCTGTCGATGGTAGAGGGGAAATGCACTTTTAAAACCTAATGAATTGATCCAGTGGTAAAATGAATGTCTTTTGCTTACACTTATTTAAAGTGAGTCTGCATAAAATGGAGAACATTCTGAAATAGATTTGATCAACTTAAAACTATTGCAAACAAAGCACAGAAAATGTTGTTTCTTAAATTCAATACACTTGTTAACCCAAATAAAATGACTGCGAAAATTCATGCCAGTTTCTAATGCACAGACATCTCAAAAAAAAAAAAAAAGGAAAAGAAAAAAGAAAAGTTACTGCACAAATGCTTTACCATGAATAAAGTCCTTGATTTACAAGACTGACTTTTACTACACAGATTGGACCATGGAGCCATGAGCATATGGTTAAAAATAGTGCAGTTTTACTCAGCAAATATATTTTTGTAGCTGAGTTGTGATAGGGAAAGACCCCACCCTGGCACTGTCTAGTGAGAATTAACTCTTCCTTCCCTTTATTGTGAGGTATTTTCTTTCTGCAGAGAGAGGGTTTTTCAAACCACTTTACACCTGTGTCCTTGGTAGCACAGCAGTGTCCTGTGGGTGGCCCGTGCCCAGCACCTTCCAGGTAGCTGAAGATCTGGTTAACTTTGCTCAGACCAAGCAGCACCACACTCGGGGCTAGGTTTGCAAATCCAGTTCATGAATCTGGGTTACCTTTGGTGAGGAGAAACATCTGCAAGACACAGCAAAGCTGGAATACTCTTTTCTCACCTGTTAAAACAAATGGTCTTGCTTCCCAGCATACAATTAATGAAAGGCTGGAGACAAATGGGCTGCCTAGAGCAAAGCTGCCCTATGTCATGTGGGATATGTGATGTGTGATATGCTGGACTTCAGCAATTCTCACAAGTCATAAAGAAAGGACTAGGCAGGTGGAAAGAATACACTCAAGTTAAAAACACCTTTGTTTAATTCACAAATGAATTAATGGAGTATGAAACTCACCTCCTTATCTCATTGTGGGTTTGCTGTCAGGAGCAGAGGTGCATAGTTCAGAACAGAGACAAAAAAGAGCAGCAGTGTACATCTGAAACACTACTTCCCAGGGGTCCCGTGCTTTTGATTTCTGCCTTTAATACTGATAAGAAGTGACAGTAGTTGGATAAAACAATCAAAATTGGAGTTGAAGAGCTTATAAACCTCCTGACACTTCAATAAACCAAAAGCCAATACAAACCTTAAAAAAAAAATCATATATCCATTTTGACTCTACAAGGCCACATAAAGCAGAACTGAAACACACTCAGAGGGCTAGAAGTTTATCTCCTGATTTATTTTACTCTCATTTCATAAATTTTAAATAAAAAAAATAAAGTCTAAATTCTACATGGAGAAGTAAAATCTTTTATAATCTTTTAGACAGTTACAGCCAGTTCTCAAAAGAGCTTTAAGCCTGCTGCTAAATGTCTACAAATCAATATTTAATATTTTGGAAGATGAAGTCTTAATTATCCATCTCCCCTTTAAGCATCAAACCAGCTTTCATTGAAAATACAACCATTGTTGTGCTTATTAGCACACCTTTTCCTGTGGGTCAGAGAGAAAGGCTTCCAAGCACATTTCTTGATTGCCTGACTTTAATTTCACCTGATTTTATTCATCTATATGTTCATCTCAGGTAGTTTCTAAAACTCCTGACATAGTTGCTGGAGCCTCCAAACACTCAATTCAGTGTGCCAGATTTCACCCCTGTCCTGGGTCTAAATAAGTGTCAGGCAAATAGCTAATTTATGAAATAATGACTGACTGAAAGCAAATGGGAAAATTAGAATATGATATTCCTCAATGTTCTTTTTATTTGCAGACAAACCTTATTGCAGAATTTGTTTTTCTTCTTTGCAAGTACAACAGTTAAACCTGTGCTAAATTTATGTAAGTAAATCTGAAGAAGGCCAGCTTTTCATGTGCTTGGGCAACTAGGAATTCTGATGCCTCAGCATTCACCCATCCCATTGTCTAAAACCTTGCTCTAAGTACTTTACAAAGAGATGTAAAGTGCTTGCTTCACCTGTTTAACAGAAGTTGAAAGAATGCAAAAAGCACAGAATCCAGCAGACTCTGGATTGGGATCCTTTTAAAGAGAGTTACATATGAAACTCTTCTGCTTTCAATACCCTCTTGTGAGTTTATTATCTCCAAACATGGACATTTTTAGTAGAGTCAGAAATTAAGTCCAGTCAAACTTAATAGGAACCTTTCAGCTGATTTCAGTGAAACCTGGATTGGCCACAGAAGCACAAAATCATTACAAAACTTAAATACATATACTCCAATTAAGTGAAGACTTTGACACTAGAACTATCTGTTCAACTAGCAGAATTTTGTAATAGGTGCTTCTATTTCAGAAAGCCACTTACCTTCTGTATTTCTTATGCTCAATCCTGCACTAAAATCAGGACTGAATCTGTGGCTTGACCTTTATTTCTTTAGCAACTGATTTTGAGAGCACAAGAATCGTAACTTCATTGCAAAAGACGAGTATGAAATAAGAGAGATAAATATTAAAATAAATGAAAAATATCTTTTAATTGTCAATATAATACTGAAAATAAAGTGTCTCTGTAAATTTAAAGTTTTAATGTAAATGAAAATTTTTATTGCTTTTGAAAATCCAAGAAAGAATGTTGCGTTGGACCAAAGGTTCATTAACACAGCACCCCTCCTTTGACAACAGCCCATAGTTAATGCTAACTGAAGACATTTCAGGATTAAAAAAAAAAATACAGCTATACTAGTTTCTCTCTGCTGTTAAACTCTCCAAGGCCTGGCAATCATCATTCTCCCCTTGGAGTATATCTATATATATCTTATCGCAATATTATGAAAAATCAGAAGTTGCACTACTTGCATAT
Organism: Climacteris rufus; assembly: GCA_013398175.1. NCBI lineage: Eukaryota > Metazoa > Chordata > Aves > Passeriformes > Climacteridae > Climacteris > Climacteris rufus. The sequence goes on along the minus strand of VZRZ01005138.1, from coordinate 585,303 downwards.
CCAACATCTGTGTTGTCAAAACACTTAATGTTCAGGTAGAAAAACCCCCACAAAACACAACAGAATACCAGTGAGGCCACAGTATTCAGTTCCATATGCTACTCAATCAAGTGCAGGTCTCACTGTGTCAGGGCATGTGTGGGTGACTATGGACTCTTCTGGATCAACCAGACACAACTGTTTTTGGTTATGTGATGGGAAGGCTTACCTAAGAGTCTGGTACAAGAAAGGAAATCTCAAGTGCCACTAAAATCATATTAGTGACACAGGAAAATCTTAATCCTGTCACAGAATTTGACTCTAAGGTATAAAGAAGCATAGTCACTTCTGTTACTGCAATCTCACTTTGCATTGCCCAAGGAGTACTCTGACACCCTGGGCTCTATTTTGAGTAGTGTACATTTATAGTGGAAACCTCTCTTAGAAGATGATACAATGTCCATCAGAGAACTTATATTTTGGGTAGGTTATTGTTTCAGGTAACACTGTAAATTGGGAGTTGCTTTCAGACCCCAGTCCCCCAGACTGGCCCTTACCACCCACTCGTTCTTACATGAGCTTCCGTGACACCTCCCACAAGCACCTTCCTGCAGAACACCCTTCTAAATGACCAAAACTTTTGTATAAGAACATGTGGCTGCATGTGGTTAGTATGTATTAAAAAAAAATATTAAAAAGAAAATAAATCCCAACTCAGGGCACTAGTTCAACCTTGCAACACAAAGGCACAGAGGATGGGCTTCATGGTGGCACAGCCACAGCAGGCGGCCGCCCTGTGAGAAACAGCCCGGGGCAGCTCCAGCCAGCTCCTCCTACAAAGCGGAGCTCTCCCTGGCCTCACCTTTGTGCCACCTCAGGTCCCACTGCCTGCTTCTCTGTGCCACGTGGGAAGTGTTCCACAGCTCTGAGCAGCCACCTGCAGGAACTGCTGCTGCTCTGTCACAAGTGGGAGGCCGTGAGGTGGGATGGTGTCCACGGCACCTGGTAGGAACAGAGGCAGGCGGCTCCTCCAGACCAGCTGGTGTGTGGCATCCTGGCTCTCTTTGAAATTATAACCCCTTGGCAAGGTCTTTCCATGATCAAAAAACATCTGAGATCTCACAGGGAAGAAGAGGGGGAAATGGAGCCTTCAGGGCATCATGCCTTCAAAGAACCCAGCTGAGCAACCTGGCAGTCTGCCTAGTGCAGGGAGGGTTTCCCTGGCAGCTCTGTGATGCGCACACCTTTAAGTCTCCAGCCAGCTATTTTTATGGTGGCTTCAGACAAGTGGGGAGTATATTGAGGATGCAACACTTTAGCAATTGTTATTTCTTTGAAGAGTTTTGGTAGAGTGGTAACATCTTTTCACCCTTTCCCATTTCATACTTGTTTTCAGGCATTAGGAGACTTCCATTGCATAATTCAGTGACAATTGCAGGTGACAGCCATCAGTGTGGCTATGCTGAATTCAAGAGCCCCATGCTGACTTACTTAAATTTCTGGCCACAAGCTACTTCAAGGGATTTAATTTACTGCACAGAAAATTTCTTCAAAAGATTTTTTTTTTCCCCTGGATGGAAACTGTCCTCAATAGCATGAGTGCACAGCAGCTGTATCAAACATTTGGTCCACTAATTAACAGAACTAGAATAATCAGCTTTAAAGCTCTAACACCCATCTCTAAATACCTCTAAATGAATTCAAACTGATTTCTACACAAGAAGTAGAGAGTACTTATAGAGACATGTCATATTGGTATAACCTGAACCATTTTTACTTTTTCTGGTTTCATTTTTCAGGGGGACAATCATTAGCGATCTGATCCTGTCCACTTTGGGTTAAAAAAGATACCTTTTTTCTGGCGCAAGTAAAAGCAATATCAAACCCTAAATACATGCCTTCCCTAGAGAACCAGGATATGCTGATGTGAGAGATTGCTTCAGCAAGCAGAAAAATGAGTTGGAACTTCTACTTTTGCTTTGTCCTTTGCATTTTTCATACTCTGTATTGACAGCTTCTAGATGTGCAGCATTCTGTGGCTGGTGATCCTTCCTACGCCTATGTACTTTGCTGTCTACAACCCTATTAACCTCAGATTTATTAGCTAGTTTGTCAGCCACTTACACTGTCAACTTCCCAAAAGGCAAATACATCCCTACGTGAAGATGCACCAAAAAGACAGCAATGGAAACAAGTACAATCCATCTTACCCTTTAAAACTTTAAAACAATTTAAACAAAAAGTGAATATTCTAAATGTATTCAACAAAGCTTTTAAATTTAAGTCAACTTTAAACACATGGTGAACTTCAGTATTCCTCTTACCTTCATAAAATATTATTTTCTTACTATTTTGTATCACCTGGGGAGGGACAAATATGTTACTTACCAAAAAATATCACAGTGGCTATTTGGTGGGAAAAATATTAACAATGAAAAAGATATAATAATGAAAAGATTGTGTTGTGTGATTAAGGCTCAGTGATAAAACGTCTCAAAGGAGGGTTATATTGTTTGCTGTGCTCAAGACTCCACACAACAACACGCTGCAATTTAAATGGTGGGTGCAGTATCTGGTGTGTGGACACAGACTTGCTTTATCACCTACCCAGGGAAATCACTTGGACACAAAAAGCAACACATGAATTCTTGAACTTCATAAAATTCTGGCTCTATGCGCTAAGTGGAGATTGGAAATCAAACCAGCAAGGGTATAGCAGGAGAGCCTATGAAATATTTAGATAGGTAGAAACATGAAGATAGTTTTTTTGGCTCGCACGTAAGACAAGCAGTGAAACTTTACCACAAGATAATGAACACCTTATAAGTCTTCTCTGTGTAAATCATTGAACACACATTTTTTTAGGCATGTTTCTGCAGTTAGGATACCTTTGAAAAAAAGGGTTCACCAGGCAACATAATAAAAACATCAGTTGCCTCTCTATGCTGCTGAGGCTATTTTAAACAAAACCTCCTCTTGTGTTTTCCCTGGTGTGCATCTTGGACACTTAAGATGGGGGAAGTGTTTTTATACTTTACCTCGTGGAAAAAAATATGAGAATGCAGGTAAAACTGGCTAAAAGGGAGGCGGTGTGGGGAAGGATATAACAAGAACTTCAGGAACTAATGCTGAGTATCTAGCCATAATATGCTTTACCTCCCCATGCCATCAAGAGCTCAGTGGTATCTATTGCACTAAATGCAAGATGTGCTTGGGACAAACAAATAATTTGCAATAAGCTTAAATGAAAAACAGCCTGACAAAATGGATTTTTTGAAGTAGCATGATATAAAAAGCACAACCAAAATAAAATCCATTATGGACTACTGAAACAGTCTATTTCACTTATTGAACAAGTCCATTATTTATTGAGAAAATAAAAGGAACAGAAAAGGGAAAGTAGAAATACTGGAAGTTTTACTGTTGTTTACAATGATTGCAGTTTAATTCTAATGGATCTTCTCTCAACCATATATTTTTATCTCAACACAGTTCTTCAAAAATGGGAAAAAAGGTGTAAACATGCTTGCATGAAGTAACTGGGGTGTGCTTTTTTTTTTTTTTTATTTCCTTGTGAAGATGTTGAATGCACCAAGTCTCATAAAATGCAGAATAGTACAACTTCAGATTGTCCTGGTAGATCCCCTTCAGCTACCCCAACAAATTCCTCACAGACAAATTCAGCCAACACTGCAGGAAATGTGGTGTACAAAAAACCACAGCCCCAGAACAAGCTAGTTTGATTCCACACCCCAAACTTTGATTCACTGGAAGCTGTAAAGCTGCTAGTTTGGGTCAGAAATACCTCTGGATGAAAAGAGCTTCATAAGCTGTTTTGTTGAGAAAGATATGGAGAGCAGACTAGCCGGGTAAGTTTTTCTGACTTTGGGGAATAAGGGTGAAAATATTTTCAGAGAGCATTTCCATAAACTCAAAGATTATCTCTGGATATTAGGCTTGAGCTTTGTTTCTAAAAATGTATGTATATGGAAGGTTTCATGAAACTTAGAAGACAGCAATCTGTGCTAGAAAACACTGTTTCTGTAAAATAGCTTCTTAAGACAAGGTGGCAAAAATGTTCCACAGAGAGGTGTATATGGGCATAAATTTTTAAGTGTTAATTCTTAAAAGTGCCATAGCCTTCTTTTGTGCATAATATTTTCAACATAAGGTATTTAGAAGCTTTTAAATAGCAAAGTCTGGCCCAGTACTTTCCTTGCAAGGCAGACAGATGTGCAGGTACAATGCAAGTCCAGGGGACTTCTGTTATGTCATATCGCATCCATTCCTTTCTTCTACCTATTCTACATGGGCACCATTCTGAATATAATAGAAATAAAGGTAATTATTTTGATTTGTGCTGTTCCATTTATGGGCCTTTTTGTAAGATTTTACCAGGCTGACTCTTTCATAATGAGGTTGTGATATAAAAGCATTCGTAATTTATAAAATAGATCACCCATTATTAATTTGTATGTTAATTTGATGGTCAGTGTTGATAAATATGTAAGTATATTTTACTAAAAAATAAACAAATGTACTAATCTCAGTTTTGTCAATGTGTTTCTAAATACTTACTCTGTTTGACATTTGCAGCTACATACTTACAACCACTTACTCTTCACTACTGTGTTTATTGATTGAAATGCCACTCATTTTTGTGCAGATAAAAGAAATGTGTCTTAGCCTGTTTCTGTTTATTAAGATGTTGCAAGTAGGAATTTCACTTCATTTAAAAAAGCTCAGATAACACTGTCCTTGCGTTTGCTTCATATATAAACTGTTTGAAATTCTGAAGAGAACTTTTATAGAATGCAGCCATTCACCTCAGTTTAGCAGAAACACTTCTATGAGCATAATGCCTTCTGCAATCCTCTTTGCCAGTAGTTACCCAGTGGTTTACATGCTGTACACACATATGTGTAAATTGCAATATTAGCTTTAACATGCCTAAATAAAACATTAATTGAAGAAAAGTGAAACACAAGGAATTCAGAAAAGTTAGAGAATTGTAGAATGCAGCTCTGTTCCAAACAATCCATCAGGATTTCTAACTTGAAACCAATCACAATCTCTTTAATTGCTATGGCTAAATAGGATTCATTCCCCTCTAGTGATGGAGAGGGAGGATATAAGACTTCTACTGTTACTAGATAACGCAGATTGAAATTCAGATTGTATGGCTCATACCCACTGATAATATGTAGTCAAGAGATCATTAAAAGAAAAAAGTATTTTAAAAGTTTTAGCAGAACTTCCCTCAAGAAGAAAGTATCATTGTCAAGAAATAATAAAGAATTCTTCTGGAACATCATTAGAGATACAGAGAAAGATAAGTTCAGATACGGCGAGAAAAAGCAAAAGAGCAGAGTCACAAAGGTCTTCAAAACTGAAGATAAAATCTACAACTTGATACAGCAAAAAAGACCCAGAAAAATATTAAACCTGGGAAATTATTAGTTCAAACCAATCAGCTTTGGTATTTTTCTGCCATGGTAAGATTTTTGTGTACATCAGACTGATCAGAGGAAGAGAATTTCAGGAGTGGAGGCTGAGGGATGCCCAGTGCCTCACAACCAAGAAGTTCTGAGGCGGCCGCAGCAGTGTCAGGGCTCCACAGCACTCCCACAGCTCCACCATCCTGGGCACACAGCCAGCAAACTGAGCTCCCAGAGAAGTACTCCAATCACTTTGCCACTACCATAAAATACTGACTTGAAAAGGAGCACTGACATGTAATGGGATAAATAACACTAAAGAAGAACTGTTCGAATGCTAATATTGCTTTAACTTCAGAGGGATAAAGCAATATCGATAACTGAGTTAGAAATGGATCATGCTGCTTATTTGTCTATATCCACAACATTAGCTGCTGTGTACCACTATAAAAGTTTCTTCTTAACCTGCTTTCTGATGCTCAAGTTTAACCACAGTGAAGGAGACAAATGACTGTCAACTCCTGATCCTTTGGAAAGTTATTTAAGTTAGCATAAATCCCTTGTGATCCATCCACGATTTATTAGAAGTTTGGAAATGAGTGTTGCACATCCCCTTCCTCCATTTGCTATCTTCTGCCAGCTGTATAAGGACTCAATAAAAGAGTCATCCATCCTCTTTTGTCAACCCATAGTTCTCTAGTCTCAAGCTATAAATGAACAGCACAATAAATTAAATGTTTGACAGGGAAGATGTATGGCTTCACAATATTCTGATCTATGTTTTTAAGGAGAAAACATTGAAACTCAGAGTTCCAGTTAAGCTATTGATTACTGGAAAAAATGTGCTTAAATAAAGAATAAAAAACACTCCTTTTTCATCCAACCTTGGAAATTATTCTAATTCACAATCAGGAGAAACAATAAGAAAATAAGAAGCATTAATTTCAAATAATGGCAGCAAATCTAGCTTGGTGCTTCAAACAAAAAGACATTTATTCACAATTAAAAGGAAGGATATTGACAGCTGAAATTGAAAAGATACTTTAGGAAAACAGAGCAAAGAATAGAGCTGCCCTTGCCTTGCTGTCAAAAGTCACTAAATTAAGTCAAACACTGGAGAAAAACAGTTACCTCCAGAGATGACTTAACCCCCTATCTCTGCCAGAAACCTCTCTTGACACAGGTAGCGTTGAGCTGCTTATCTCTGATGACTAATTTTGAGACTGTACTAGATGACTGGTTCAGATGAGATGTCTAATATTTAGGCAGCTAAATTTAGGGGAGATGAATCACACCAAAGACCTTGCTTAGCTGCTGTTAACAATCAATAGCAAGACAAGTTTTATTTAACTGGTGGACTACGAAGGGCAAACTGGTCATTTTAACAACTCAGTCATGCTAGTGTCATGCTGTAACATGCTGTACCGAAACCTACAAGCACTGAGCTGCTTCAAACACTGCAGGATGCCTCTAATCTGGGTTAAGCACAGCTTTCTGTATTTATCATCTGGGATAAATTGCAGCCCAGGAAGCCATGGATGTGGGCAGTTTGACTGGGCTATTAGAATGGGTTTCAGACAAGTAAGAGAAGGAAATTTTATGGTTTAGTCATTAAAGCCACTAAAGGTGTAGAGTCCAACCTGCATTTGGAGGAACCTCTATCCATGGTGGATATATGGACCTGTTCCTGTGAAACAGCTGTACCTCACAGCACAAGTCTGTGGATAAGAAAGAGAATCTACACAGTGGCTGAGAGAGAAGTGTCTTTATCTGGCACTCGAGAATGAGCTATAGTTCCAGGAAATCAGTAAAACTTGTGCACTGTAGTATTCTGTCAGCCTTTAGGGGGACTTCAACACTACTGAAAAAAATCCTGCTCTGCATTTCAGTGTCTTAAGGAAGACAGGCCCAGACTGAGTGTAATGTCCTTTTCAGTGAGCATCAGCAAGTACAAATTAATCCGAGATCACATGTGCACAAAAGATAACTACCCCCAACAGGGCAGCAGAGGGATGTCTTTTTGTAGATAAAAAAGTCTGTTATTTCCGTGTCCATCTTTTCTTGACATATGAACTTTCAGCTTCCAGTGCTGTGTGAAATAACTGCAATTTTCCTTCAAGCACCTATTAACAGTGATGAGCTGACAGATGGGAAGCACGTGATCAGCCCACTCAACTTTCTTTATACCTGCCAAAACAATGATGCTACAGAATGAAACCTGCCCTCATCTTTAGATGTTTTCCAAGAAGCTGGTGTGAAAACTTTCGGAACATCTGTAAAGTAATAGGAGAATCAGTAGCAAAAAATGTGTGAGGTGTCAGCCTGACATTTGTTTCAGATAGTACCTAAATAATGGAGATAACAGGAAAGTAGATGTTTTCTGCAATTTAAAGTTTATGCAAAGCGGACTTTTAAGGAAACTTTTCTCTACCAACAATTCACTAATCTGTCCGTAGGAGGCAATTTTCAAGTACTTCCCACACATAGACACAAAGATTACAGGGCTATCTCTCTACTGCAAACCTTAGTCTCCTTTCTATTAAGCACGTTCTTCTTGTAAAAGGAACTACAAAAGACTGAGTAATCCTGTTTTAAAAACAGCTTTTTAATCAATTTAGTTATCTGACTGGAAGGAGTAACAGCAAAAGAAAACATCCCAGCCCAAGTTAACTTCTCCACCCACCACAATTTTTTCAGAAGTTCTCTCTGAAAACAACACTCATACTCTCACCTAACACTCCAGGAAAATCCTGAACTCCTGCAAGAAAGCCTGCCCAGGTGTATTGGGTCAGAACAACCTCAGCCTTGTGTTCTGTACAATATTTTCAACTGAACCACTCACTGTGAAATGCTGCCAGATTCAGATCCAGACATAGAATTTGATACCCACTGGACACTGCTGAAGGCAAGGAAGGAGTTAAAAACTTCACAGGGAATTAACCACTTCGTTTTCTTCCTTCCAATGCAACTCCCAGTCCAGATCCATGCATGTACCCTGCTTGCACTACAGGTTTGTGCCAATTTTTAAAAAGGTCTAAATGCTGTGTTTGTACGTTCTCTCCTATCAAATGCAAGTAAGCCCTTTTTACAGTCAGAAAGGCAGTATTCAAGCCTCTACACAAACTTAAGTAGAGATGTGCCACCCCCCAGCCTTCACAGCACTCCCCAAACTGGAGTGCCACCCACCTGATGTATCTGAGAGCTGTGCTGTGCACTGCTGTGCTCTCCTGGGCCTGCCTGCTCCTCCTCTCCTGCAACAACCGAGACAAGACTGCAAGTGCTCCTCTTCTTCTGTTCTCAGCAACCCACATCCTGATCAGCTGGAATTTAGAGTCAGACTTTAGACTGGGTTGCACAGGCACAGAAAGCTGTGCCATAGGAAAAGTGAAGGTCTTACTTCTTTCTCTTAGTAAATATGAATTAAAATACCTCAGTTGAAGGTCAGTGCAAACCATGCCATCAATAGGTCATGCCACCTTTGCACAAGTGGCATCAGGTGGTGGATACAACTCAGTTGAAAAGAGCTCTGAGCAAGGGAGTTGCCCTGGGCTAAGCTGCGTGTTGCTCTTGCAAGTGAGGCGGCCTAGTGAGGGCTCACCTGGGCACCATGGTGCCCCACTTCAGACTGTAGGGGGGAAGCCCTAAACCTCACCTCCTCCAGGTTCACCACTGCATCCTTTCTGCTCTTACCCTGTATTACTTACAGAATTATTATTTTAGAGTAATTTCAGTCAGAAAACACTGATGGACCATCACGAAAATACATGAATCCTCCAGAGCAGTAGTCCTCCCAATGCCCCAAAAGGGTTTTTTGTAATCAGTTAGCAACAGGGGACACTCATCTCTGCCTGTTTCTACACTGCCCCACAACTCATGCAGTATAGTGATTGTTCTGAACTTGTCAGAGATGCAATAATTTGACCACAGGTCCTACCCTCACAGAGGAAATCACAGGCAGATGGACAACACACAGAGCAGATGCCTGTTCTGTAGTGCTTGCATGGCCTCAAATGTTTGCTGCCCCGTCTTCAGCATCTGGTACATCTGATGGCCTCAAGATACAAGAGCCTGAAATTTAGAATGAGGTTCATCCAAAGGCTTCAGACAATTGGCAATTAAAATGCAAAAAAAGTGTTCCAGAAAACCCAGTGCCAGTTGCTCCTAGGTGTGTTATTGGAAACACTGGGGTTTTTAAGCAGTATCTGGTTACTTTAGGTAAACTCTCTCCTGCTATCCTCCTTGGATATACTGTTCATAACCCATGTGTTCTTCAGGAGAATGCAGGACTGGGTGGAAGGTGGCCAGGGATTATCTGAACAGCATCTGTGGGCCTCAGGAGCTTGTTTGGTGGCAAGATGACAAACAGCTGGTAGGATGTGTGTAATGAGAATGGCAACAGTGGGATTCCTGGGGAAAAATATAGCAGACTGGGTGTTTGCTGCAATCCAGGAGTCACTGCAAGCTACTGTTGGCATCTCCGCCTGTACCAGTGGGGTTAAGAGTCACACAGATGTGCCACATGTAGATTGTCCCTGTGCTGTGTAAAGGTATCATCAGTGTTTCAAGAAGAATTCAGCAGTGCTTAAAAGATAAAGTAACCACCATTAACCACCGTCTCATGTCCTACAATAATAACCAAGACATTTTTCCCTGATGCAGAGCCTGGAAACCACAGTAAAAAGAAAAATCACGACTTCGAAATAGAATCCTAAAAGATTACTCCCTTGAAGAGAGCTCAGTAAACCTCTCTAAATTAGCTTCTGAATAGCTCTAAATTAACTTCTATTCAGGACTAGATTAAGGCAGGCTAGGTTCAAAGATGTCTTATGAAAGAGAGCTACCAAATGATCCTGCAATCATCCAAATAATCCACCTGGGATGGTCAGAATGACGAAGTATAGCTCAGGCCTTTTCTCCCTCTCAGGACCACTGCCCAGGTCTGATCACTTGTATGAAGAAGGGAAACCTTCATTACCAAGAGGGCAGATTAGTTCTGGTGGACACAGGGGTGAGAGTGACGGCACTGCACCCCCTCTGACAGTCCACAGCCTCTCACTGGTGTTTCAAGCTGGTGCTCTGACTGTGGTAGGCACCATGAAGTTTGCTGCAGCTTCAGGCCCTGGACAAGCAGAGGCAGCTCGAGCAATGTCAAGTACAGGCCACATTTCTGACATCTGCTTATTTATTGCTTGAGACATAGTGGCACCAAATGCCTTTGCACTGGAAGAAAATATATTAAAAATTTTTGCCTATAATATGGTAATTCCTTAAGAGCTTGTTCAAGATTTCCAGAGCATCAGTGCTATTTTTAAGTAGAACCAGTATCACCTACATCTGAACTCCCAAATAATTAGATTACTTTCACATCAGAATATTCATTTTATGTTCAGCTTCACAAGTTTTTTTGCTACATCTTGCAGTTCTCATATTTGGAGGTGATTCCCACAGCTTGCAATAAAATGGAGAGTTTTGCATACCTTATCATACCTCTTCCCATTATTTGACCCTATTTTCTCTCTCTCACCCCCACCCCCCAAAATGAACAACCTGTCTCTAATAACTTTTCCCCTCACTGGTGCCAGTTTTGCTGATTTCTGTGCCCCAGGCTGGTATTTCTGACATATTTTCCTAGGTAATCCCAGCCTGATGTGGTATGACTGACAGGGTTACCTGGCTGCTGTTGGCCTTGCCAGGCTGTTCCCCAGCAGAGATAGTTTTCAAAGACAAGGCTTGAACCCACTTCCTTGCATCCAATGAGTAATTTCATTATTCAGAAGTAGAGATAAATATATTGAAAAGACATGATTGTCAGCTCTTTGAAACAAGATTCACTTTTAAATTGAAGTGGTAATTTCAAGTATCATATCATGTGGCTTAGGTTTGACTGAAGTGAACACTGACTAAACTCCACACTCTACGTTCTACTCCTGTATAAGAAATGGACACCTGTACTGCACAATTTAAATCATGGACAACTAACAATTGTGATTAGCAACCGATATTAGAAAACCTTCAGCTTTAAAAAGTATTAAGAAAATAGCTTACCCCCACAGAAAATTGCCTTGGCATAAAAAGTATCCTGACTTGTTAAAATACACACATTTATAAGAAAGTTTGAAGTGCTAAATACTGTAGATGGTCAGAACCTGCAGAAATGCAAACGTTTACACGAATATGTGCTGTAATTCCAGAAAAACTTTTATCAAGTGACTTTTGCTAAAACCATTTCCTCTTTTGAGTAAGAATTACAGAATCTGCTGTGTTGGAAGGGACTCATAAGGATCACAAATCCAACTCCCAGCCCAGCACAGCACCATCCCCAAGAGTCACACCCTGTGCCTGAAAGCATTGCCCAAATATTTCCTGAACTCTGTCAGGCTGATGCTGTGACCACTTCCCTGGGGAGCCTGTTCCAGTGCCCAATCATCCTCTGGGTGAAGAATATTTTTCTAATGTCCGGCCTAAACCTCCCCTGACACAACTTCAGGCCATTCCCTTGTGTCTCCTATCACTGTTACCACAGAAAAGAATCAATGCCTGCCCCTCCTCTTCTCCTCACAAGGAAATTGTAACTGCAATGAGGTCTCCCCTCAGTCTCCCCTTCTCTAGGTTGAACAGGCCAAGTGACCTCAGCCACTCCTGCAATGGCTTCCCCTCCAGACCCCTCACCATCCTCGTGGGCCTCCTTTGGACACTCCTCTCTAATGACTCAATGTCTTTTATACTGTGGCATCCAAAACTGCCCCAGGACTCGAGGTGAGGCTGCCCCAGTGCAGAGCAGAGCAGGACAATCCCCTCTCTTGCCTGGCTGGTGATGCTGGGCCTGATGCCCCCCAGGACAGGGTTGGCCCTCCTGGCTGCCAGGGCACTGCTGGCTCATGTTCAACTTGGCATTGACCAGGACCCCCAGCGCCTTTTCTGCAGTGCTGCTCTCCAGCCTCTCATTCTCCAGTCTGTCCATACATCCAGGGTATGAATCCAGCACCTGCCCTTGTTGAACTTCATCTTGTTACTGATTGCCCAGTCCTCTAAGTTACCTAGGTCTCTCTGCAGGGCCTCCCTGCCCCTGAGGGAGTCAACAGCTCCTCCCAGTTTTGTATCATCTGTGAACAGATCTGTGTGCTCAGTGTCCCTTCCAGTCCTGCATCCAGGTCGTTAAATGAAGATGTTGAAGAGCACAGGGCTGAAGATGGAGCCCTGTGCGAAACCCCAAGAACAAACCCAAGTGTCTTTTGCTAAAACCATAACTGTATCATTAACATCTTTCCTTTGCGTACAGACCCTACTGAGAGGGTAGCAAAAAAACTAAGAAATGGAATTCATGTCTTAAAGAGTTGGGCACCCATAAATTTCCTCTTCACACCTTGTATATAAAATACCCTTCATCAGATATTTGGGATGTTCAAGGGCTCCAACAAGATTGTTCCTGCAGGGTCTATACTCCATTATAAGGTTAAGAATACATAGGGATTACATTTCTTATATTAATGTTTGGTCTCTTTTTTAATCTTACACATTTAAATAAAATATATAAAATTGCAAATACTCCTCTTCCACTGCTGAATTTTCCAGTTCTCTCTGATGACTTCAGAAATGGCAATTCAGTTTGAATTTGAATGTGTGTCTTGAACCAGTGACATCTGTAGAGCACCTTATATAGTTATACCTTACTTCAGTCTTCCAAGAGTTTTAAAAGATACAAGTTTCTCATCACAAAGCACAATTGCATTAAGTAGGAGTACTGAACTCATGCTAATCACATTTAATCTCTGATCCCAAATAATGCACAGAATAGATGCGAGCAGGAAAATAGGGCAAGTGATCAAAACCTTTATAATAATGGGTCTTAAGCCTGGCTTCCATTATTTAACCCAGTGCCCAACCAGCAGCCCAAGGTTAATTTAAAAGACACTAGACATGCATTATGTGACAAAGGAGAAAAAACCCAGCAAACTTTTAGCCTGGGGGATTAAGAAGGAAAAAGGACCGCAGAACGGTATTTTCAATTGGCACCTTTTAAGTTTCCCAGCCTGTCTAAAAGTAATGACAACTTGCATACAGCCTGCACTGATTCATAGGAACCAATCTCAGACATAAGAAAAGAGGGAATAACTTCCTCCTTTTACATTGACACCAGCTGCAAATATCTTACAGCAAAAAATTCACCAAAGGCAAGCATCATGCACTTGGAACCTGTGTTTCTTTCATGTTCATGTTCACACAATGATCATCTGAGTCTCTGTGAATTTTCTGTGGTTACTTGCTCTGGGTTTTTGTTTAATTTTGAACAATTCTTTCTGTGAACCTGAGATCCATACCACTGCAGCTGATTATTCTTTTCAGATGGTTTTCTTCACTAACATCCTGAGACTTAATTCTTGTTACACTTCTCTCCCTACCCTGAGGAGCAAATTTCCTATTGACCAATACTCAGCTCAATTCTGATTATAATTGTAAAGGCACTGCACTGAGATTAAACCTCCTACTTCCACATCTCATGCACAGCAATCTGAGAGGGTTATTAAAATAGACTCCCTTCTGATCATCTCTGTAGACGTTTTAATCTTACATTTAGTGTTTTTATATCCAAACCTTGTTCCTCACACACAGGGGGGAGGGAATTAATTGAATTGAGTGGGAGGTTGATTTGGTGGAGTCCATTGGAACTGAGCAAAAGTATCTCTCCTCTATTGAAAAGCATTTACCCTGAATTCTAACAAAATAAGCCCATTTTTAAACTGCTCACTTCAAAGGGAAGAGTGGGAATTGTTTGTGCTCTGTCTTTCCCCACTAGTGTTTCTATTATCATTTTTCTTAAAAGTAACACAGGCACCTGGGAAAGGATGATACAGCTGCAATATATGGAGTGGAGTGTGGTTGGGGTTTTTTCCCTGCTAATGTTATTTCTAGTACAGAAATGCGAAAGGCCTTTCAGTAGACTCATGGGATGAGAATGGACTGAAGGAGGCAGTGAGGCAGGCCGTTAACAATACTTCATTTTCTCTCTCTGCCCACTGCATGAAAGCAAATAGCCTGGGTTCACTTGCTGATCTCCTCACGTCTTCTCATTTATATGGAAAGGACACAATAAGTAGCAACAACAGGAGAAAGCACCTGCCTAAAGCCTCCACTCAAGATGTTGATGCACAATGCAAACTGGAGCTTCCCTGTTAGGATTGTGAAACTTCCTATAAACCCCAGCACCTCCCAGAACCCAGCATGCTCTAAAGAACAAACTACAGGGTTTGCTTTGGAAGAGATGAGGCTCCTGAATTCTGAGCACATGGGGTGTGCTGCTAGGTTTACTCTCATGACCTGTCAGCATCTGTGGAGAGATGTGTTCATCAGGAACGGATCAGGGTGTGCTTGAGTCAAGGAAATGAGAATTCATAGGTGTCCCATATCCTGCTCTCACACTGCGCATCTTCAGCAAGAAGGTGGAGTATCTGCTGTGAAGGTCAGAGAGAAAAAGGACTAACACTCATACTAAACACAGGGGTACTCATGTGTCTGACCCCCAAGTCTGCAGACAAGACTCAGAAACAGACCCGTTAATCTCAACATCCTTCTACCTCTTTCAATAAACAAAACATCACAGTACTTTAACGTAACATGGACACAGCGAGCTCAAATCTCTTCTGCTTTCCTGGGCCATGTTAGGACTAATTAAATACAATCCTGTAAAAAAAGTCTGTGTGCTTGCCATCCAACTAGAAGTCCTGAGAGACAAGACATTATTTTCTGCTAAGCTTCAGTGGTTAGTTCAGTGTGAACAGCATCAAATGCTGAAGCACAAGAGGACCCTCAAATCAAAATTCTCTCTAGCAAGTAACAAGGAGTCACAAGTTTTTGTGTAACTTCAGGAGCATCAGCAGTTTTGTAGCCTCTTTTTCTTCCAAATGTTAAAGTTCCCCTTACTTTTATTCAACCTCCTCACTATTTTCAATTAATTGCTTTTATTTACCAGATTTTACATTTGTTAATCTGATCAATATCAAATTAACCTCACCTTCAAGGTCATTAGCAAACATGCTGAAAGAAACTGTTTTAAGAAAACCCTGAGAGCAGCACGTACATCTTCCCTGCTCAACACCAGCAATCAACCTTTCTCCTGTCAATTGATCCTTTCTCATTACTAGCCCTTCCTTTAGTATATCGGTAGATTTTGTGACCTAAAAAACCCAAACTAACTAGTAATTCTGCCATATCCCATTGGTGTCTTGCCTGAGAAACAGGCCCAGACAGATGGGAAGGGAGTGGGTCAGAACCTCAAAAAAACTTTGCACATCAATAAAACTGAAAGCTCTGGAGTGTGTTTGGAACTGCTGCTACCATCATTATAATTATCCACCAAGATTTAAAGTTTGATTTCAACCTGTGTATACATCCACAAAAAAACACATCCTCAGACATTCCCACCTGTCATTTGATCATTAAGATAGTCACCATTACCTGGACTTCTTGCTGCTAAATCTTGCAATTTATGATGCACTTGTAGGTGAGGTCTCCTGGGGCCAGCACTCCATAAACAGGATGTGGAGGATGAAGGTGGTACATCACAAGGCAGAGCTCTCTGTGTCCAGGTTGAGAATCATTGACTCCTCCCAAGGTCAGTTTTGGCTGGAGAAGACAATCAGTTCCTGCAACTGCTCCCAAACCCAAGAGGTCCCAGTGTGCTCACACCTGCAGAGGGCCAACAACAGCGTTTGGGTGCCAGGTTTGCCACAGCATCATCACACATCCAACAAGCAAAGGGAGCCCAAAGCAAGAGTGTGGGGATCATTCACGGTGGAAGGATGGTGCAATGAGGTACAAGGAGACAGCAGCACCAGGGGAAAAAGGCACAGGCATGCAGTGCTGGATGGAGAACAGATCAGGAGAGCAGCTTTCACAAACAGTCAATGTAAACAATGTAAATGCTCCAAACTTGGGGCAGGTGGTATAATGACTGGCAGGTGTTAAGGTAAAGAAAAGAAAACATGACTTTCATTTAAGGTTTTGTGTATCTAGGCTGAGATAAAAGGAAAATGGGAGACATAATAGAGCAAGGGAGAAAAGAGGTGCAAAGTTTCAAAAAGCATAAACCAAGTCTAGCAGAATTTTTCTTTTTTTCATTCAATATTCAGTCTGCTTTGACTCCAAAGAATAGAGCTATTAATATACTTCAGAAATTTAGTACAAGAACTAATCTACACTAACTTTGCAGCATGTAATCAGCTGTAAGAATGACACTGCTTATCCCCTTTACATTGTCATTACCCATAAACAAACATTTTAGTCTGTTTCTTGAGAACCTCCCTTATTACAGCTTCTTAAAATATTCCCGCAGTACTGAATCAATTTGGTAAAACAGCTTTATTTTTGGCTCACTTTCTATGACATCCAGATCTGTTAATATACATGGCAATTATGTTCTAAGTAGAAATGCCACAATATTTTACTATATTCATTACTACATAAATATGTAGATTTATGTGCATGGCTCATAAGTAGTAAATATTACCATTATCTGTCACCATAAAGCAGTAAAACCCTGGCTCATGAAGCACCGTTTTTTTGCTTTTTTCCTCTTATACTACAGTGATGGGGCAAAAATCAGAAGTGTTTCTTTTAGAATTCTTATGGCCTTTACAACATGTCTGACACCACAGAGGAAAAAAGAGCCTTTGCTTTAAGAAACTTATGGCATAAGTATCAGCCCAACTCCATCAAGAAAAAGCAAACATCATTCTTAGCATGATTAGCAAGGTACTAACACATTGTTTCAAAAAAGCATGTCTGAAAACAGAACAGGAAAATCTCACTGAGATAATAACCAGAAACTTTAAAAGAGTCCTGCCTGGAGACTCCTGCTTGGACCTAGATCAGAAATGACAGGAACACAACAAAAGTGGCATGATAGGCTAAAAGTAGGGGGGGAAAGCACAACCCCCCAAAAAACCCCATGCAAAATAAACAGCATCCCAGAGATCATTAATCCATAACTACAAGTATTTTTTCCTGCCTCTATAAAGGAAAAACACACTAAGAATTTAAATAACATTACTTAAGCAAAACATTTCACATAGCCCACAAAGCTAATGTAATCCACTAATTTGGCAGTGTGTGGCAGACCATTTCACAGGATGCTGTTGCAAAGTGATGTGTTTATTATGTTAATTTATGTTACAACTCTGTGTAATATACAGTATTTTAGTAATTACTAATGTCTAGAAACTAAAGAGACTAATTCATATGGGCACTTAGGTCAATAAACATCACGGTGTGTATTAGCTCAAGTCCTAGAGCTACGCAGTATTTCCACCTATATCTCAAATCCATGACAGTTCCAGCCTTCAGGGCTGGAACAACTGTATCAACATATAGTGTTTTAAATATGAGATTTCACTACCTTTTAGCTGATACTTGACTTCTGTTGAAGCAGGCAGTGTCATTTTCCCCCTCCTTCCAGAAGTATATTTCTCTAACCATTCAGTGACCAGGTTCAGTCCACTAAAGGGCAAAAACTAATAGCAATAAGGGGAGAGGGAGAAGACAAGGGAGAAGTTTGACATTTTTGGTAGGGATGCTGTCATTTTAACAGATTGAATCATGCAGATGAAGGGCAAGCAGACAGGCATCACAGCTGGCAGAAGATGCCAACCAAGAATGGCAGGAGCAGAACTAATCCCTTGAATAGCAGCAAGCCTTAAGAACAGCCCATCTCTAAAGTGAAAGCACCTCCTGAACAATTCCTGGCTACTTCTTGCAGTGCAAGAGGAGCATTTGGAACACCTCCCGTCCTTGACAGCCACGTTAACAAAGGCATGGGAGAAAGAAATAGGTTACATTATTAGTACCAATATATTTAAAGTTGTATCTATTGTGTGCAGCTAAATCCTTAATGGCATTTTGTACAAGGAATCAGGCAGTTGTACATGTTAGACTTTAAAAATCCAGTTGCAATTTTACAAGCATTAAGTATTTTGAAATCAAATCTGGAACAAAGTTGACATCCAAAATATTTTAAACTTGTAACTGTCCCATCTTCCTTACTGTTTGAAATGATTGCAAAAGAAGGTACTTAAATCTTAACAAGTGTAAGATATTTTGACACTTTGACACTTCGACACTTCCAAAATTGCCAAACACAGGAGAATAATAAGGAAGTCTGTTACAAACCTGGTAACTCATATAAATCAACCAGTTTAACACAACAGCTCTTTATCAGTGGAAGGAGTTGTTATTGTCTCTGTACAATAGAATGGTGGCATACAGGCATACTGTTACCTGACAGAGAAAGGCAATTTAATGTACACATATTTACTCAATAGGAGATTTTGTACTATAGATTCAGGCAGCCCAAAGATCAGAGTTCTATTTGTGACAATTATTAATCTGTAAAAGATTTGAATAAAATCAAGTCTGTGAAGACTCAGTTAAATTCAGTGTCTGAGATTATTTCCAGTTTTAAGTAAATTACACCTGGCTTCAGTGACACACAGCTCATCCCCATAGTGCTACTTGACAAATTTAAAAAACCTGAAAACATTGCAATTTCAAAACTTGCAAATTCATTTTTGAAATTGAAAAAGGAAGAAGAATTTGTATACAAAGGCGTGCAGGGACACTCTCTGAAACCCACTGAGAGAGGGTATGACTAGGGGACAGGTGCCCTGCAGTAGCCACCTTTCCTGGGTGTGTGCAGAGGAAGATCTCAGCTATTTGTCTCGCCTCTAGGGAGCTGCAGTTCTCGTGTAGCAATTCAGTATTTACAGCATTTTTCCTCAGTTGCATTTTCTTTGCATACTCAGTCACTACATCTGGATGAACTTTCTCTTCTCCCTAGGAACATGGTTTTGGCAGGGCAGATGTCTGCAAAAGAGAAAATCTTGGCATTCAGTAGCAGTTGCCTAGATACCACCTTCTAAGTGCCAAAAGCCTGTGCTCATTTTTTCCAGCACAGAAAACTAATGCCTGTTGTTGCAAGCAGGAATCCTCCTGCAAGTCCATCAACTTCTACATTGACTATTACTAAGTTCTACCAACATAAATTCAAGTAACATTTACAGACATGCCAAAAAAAATAAAAAGTAGGGGACTGACAAGAATAGCATTTTTTAAACTACAAAACATTATTCAGAGCATAACTAAGTTCTGAAAACATTTCTAAAAACATGAAGCATCTGAAGAACTTGCCTCTGAGTGTAAAAAGGCTGTGGGTTACTCAGGATTCAAGCAGGTTGCTAAATACTAAGTGAAGCTGAAATGAATATAACTTAAAAGATCCAACAATTTCTTATGAGGCAACTGTTTCAAAACAGACTGGAGGACTCAGATTTTTCTAGGGCTATTCAGTATCTTAACCCAAGAGCCTCAAGTGCAGATAGCCCTAATTTCACTCTACAACATATACCCCAAATGTTTTGAAATCATGGATGCAACTTGCTAGGGTTACTGAAGGGTCTGAAGTGCTGAAGAGTCCTGTAAGGCACTGAATCTGCAAGGCAACAGCTGCAGCAGATCACCACGTTTTGTTTCAAGTATGGCATTGCTCAGCTAAGGTTAGGGTTTATAATACTGTCCAGGTACACCAAGCACAATATATTTACTCTCCAGTAAATCTGTCTGGAAGCTTACCAAGTGGCTTTAAGCCCAGAAGGCAGCTGGAAAACTGCTCCCAAGATAGGAAGGATCTCTGTACCTTTCTTTCGCTATGCAGGAATATGTCGTGCATGTTGTTTGAAACCACCTTGAAAAAAAAAGCTATTTTTTACAGAATTCCTATCTTTAGAAACTGAGGAAGGTGCTGTGGACTCAAAAAGGATTTGTATGAAAGGGTAAATTATTTCAGATCAGCAAAAATCCAAGTTTTCAACTGGCTCAAAATTTGCAAAAGCTGGAATTAGAAATGAAATGGGGAATCCTTTCCTTAGGGCAGCCTATTCAAAAGACCTGTGTAAAGCTTATAGATCATAGTCTATACAAACCAAAAATCTACACTCCTGTGAAAAAAGTTCTGATACTTTAACATGTTTGGTTTGAACTACTTTTGAATGCGAACTACTTTTAACAATTTCCAGGTATCCTTAAGAAAACTACAAGTAAATGTTAGTATTAATCTGTTAGCAAGATTACTGGCATTCTACAGACTTCGGTTTTACTGAGCAACTCCAGTCACTTGGGAGTGATAATGGGCGGCGATGTGGCAATTCTTCCATTGCCACAACGGACAGCACATCCCTTGGTGAGCCAAAACGTGCTGCACACTTACTCAAACAAGGTATGCCACCTGCAGGAAAAAAAACTATTTAGAGTTCATCCAGAGCAATGCAGAAGTGCTTGGTATTACCATTCTCTAATTAAATGAACAATTAATTTAAAGTACACACAGCTCTGTGTAACAGCATGGCATCACAAACACCTCTGTTTTTAAGAATTATTTTGAATGAAAAGCCACCAATAGAAAAGAGTCATCTACTATTAAGCTTATATTTTAATGTAACTACACTTGAAAGAAGATGAGGTTTAGCTCCCTCTTCCATCCAAGAGGAACGTGAAAATAATCACTTTCTAAAAACCAAAGTGGACTTAAATCGCAGGAAAAGACTTAGGTTAAGATTAATTTTTCCTTAAAGTCTAGGAGTAAGCATGGTAAAGCAGTGATAGAGACTGCCTAAACTTGTGCGACTTCTGCCATTCGAGTTTAAACAAGTTAGACACACTTCTGATCAAAATGGTTAAGGGTAAACCAAAATTTGCTTAAGAGCTGGAAAATGGCAACTTCTCATCTATTTTCTATAATCAACAGGAAAATCTCCCTCTCTAAAAAGAGAGGAAAAAAGAAAAGGCTCCCCCCACTATGAAAGACAAACCTTGTTCACAAAAAATTTACTCAAATTACCTAAATCAGAAGCTGAATGTTAATGTTTAGACAACAAAGCACAGCATGCTGGAAGGAATGTTTTGTTGACACAGCAGAAGGACTCATTACTAGCTGAGGATTGCCAGTGTTTGAAAGTGGAAAGGCCAGTGTCCCACCACATGCAGCAAACACCAATGATTGTCAGATGCAGCTGCCAAGAAACCTTTCTTGCTTCAGAAAAGAACAGACTAGTCCAGCATGATTTCAGCTGCACATCTGAAATCTTCAAAGGATGTTGATGCTGTCAGAGGTAAGCCCAGGGCATTAAGGAACTAGGGGGGATAGGGTTAGCCCAAAGGATACTGGTGTACCCTTCCATGGAATACAGATGGCCAGAAATTTTACAGTTTATATTTTTCATCAAAACCGCCCTTCCCACATGTCACTTGATGACTCTAACAAATCTCTTACTGGATCTCACTAGCTCACTTTATCCAGCTCTTTGGCAAGCCATCAGTGTCAATCATCCTAAACTACCCTGACATAAAGCCTATCCTAGGGCTATAGGCTTCAGGCTTTCAGTCTTGCTGGCTTCCAGGGATGATAAGTACTCATCCTAGGAGTCATCCTACTCATCCTACTCCAGCTTCCACAGCGGTCTGTATACAATTGCTACACTCTGACATCCCTGAACATGTTAAGCTGAAGTGAAAATACCTCACATTTACCTCACAAGCTGGACTAATTTTGTCCAGACTTGTCTGTAAAATACCCCTACAAATTAATTCACATTAAGCACATCTCACCTTGTCAACAAATTTCCACGCCTATTTATGTATGAAAACAACTGAAAGCAAGCTACAGAAACTCCTCAATGCTCCTCTGTCCAGTACTCTGCTGCTATTGCAAAATATCCCTTCCCTTTCACTTCTCATGCCTTGTACCCAGGATCCCCAGGCCCGGCCACGTTTGCTGCCTCACAAGCTGCTGCCTGTTAGAGAGGGAACTGTGTCCACGCCCGTTTGAGAACTCCCGGGCACAGACAAGGCATCACATCTTTTCCCTACCTCGCCCATAGCACTGAAAGGACGGACTTTGACCTAGCAAGTCAATTAATCATGAGGACAGAAACAGTAACACCTTACTATTGGAGGGAGACCTTCATCCCGTCTGACAGGAAACCAACCAAAGGGTGCAGGAGTGACAAGGAAGAGACAGGGGTTATCCACGGACAGCACATTCACATGGAGACAGTGCAATTACACACGCCTCATTTCCTTATGAAACGGGGCTAAAACTCATAAAACATGCAGAACTCTTCAATAATAGGAGTGCTATTTTGAGCCAGGTTTTTTGAGACATTTAAGTCAATCTGCATTTAATTCACATTTTCCCAAGGAAGAAGAGTTCTTCGTTTTTCCTTTGCTGCCTGCATGCAGAACTAATTGAGAAAGAAAATATTTTAAACATCACACGCTGTAAACTTTGAAAGAAGAAAAAAAGCAACAAAACCCTCTTCCAAATGTAGTTGTTGATCAGGGGAAAAATCACTAAACTCAGAAAACAACAACAAAGATATAGCAAGCTGCAAAGTTTTTTTAAGGTGAAGCAGGAACTCACCAATCTCATTTCGTTAACCTGAAGACCAAACACATGCATTCGAGAGAATTTCACAGCTCAAGATACTCAGATGACATAATATCAAACACATTCTTACATTAAAGGAAAAAACAATGGAAAAAAATTATCTTAAGCTTTACTGTTGTGGCCTGTAATTCATCAGCAAGGCAGGACCTTTGTCACTGGTTATAGCAAGACAACGGACTAACAGAATAATTCTTAATAGATTGTAATTCTCTACAGTTAGGACTACTGCCATCTAATAACTTTACCAAGGCCCATTAAGTAGAAAATAGCATGTCAAATCCCCCAGTTTCAGAAAAATCATTCTTTCTCCTCTGAACGAGAACCACACCAGCAGGCTGTAGCTGCTCAGTTTCCCAAGAAAGCAGGAAGGTAAGAAATACTGCAGATGTCACCATATATATATTGATAGCCCTTTCTGCACACACCAGGACTAGAAGACATGGGGCATTCTACTCAATTATTTAACAGAAAGTTTGTTCACCTTAGCAAAACTCTGAATTTCAGGTTGTCTCAGTGTCTGGAACAGAACAAGGACTTCAGCCTCATCCCCACCTAACACAATCAAACCTTTTGAGCAGCCTTGCTCCCTGTAACACATTTAATACTGGGAAAACAACTTCTTGAGATGGACTAGTGGATTTATATTCCTATCTGCAGAGAAACACATAATTCTTTTTTCTAAGGTTTCAACAGAAGTACATGTTATCTAAGGATAGAATTAGACAAATTATCTGGAGTAGAGTCTGAAATCGCCGTGCCTTAAATCCTGCAGGTAGCAGGATCTGATTAATCCTGTCATGCCATAAGATACTATAGAACATAAGGCAATATATAATGAATCAAAGAAACTGTTTTCGTAAGATGACTTATAAACTGAATATTAATATAAAACATTAAAAACGGCAAGCTACAAATAGTCATATGAACTGTTAATCCTGCAGGGCAAAGGTGCCTTTCATAACATGTTAAATCACAATATACAGAAATACTTCTAAGTGTATTCACTTAACTTTGAGCTTTTCCCACATTTTCTAGCTAGAATGCCACCAGGTTTTGGTTTATTTCATTTACATACTGTATTTGCCAGTGGACATGATCTGATCAAAGAATCATTTTTGGATTTTTTCCAACCAATTTCATTGCTCCACCAGAGAAAAATGTAATTCACAAAGAAAAAAAGAAGTATCAGTAACTGACTTCTGACAAAATACCAGAATTACCTTAAAAACCTGAAAGTGAGCTTGGAGAATAACCATTCCTGTACAGAAGCTTTACTAACAATCTGAAAACTCACATTCCATGGAGCATAAGAAGTTATTCATGAATCTTATTTTTAGTAAAATTTTAATAAAAGTGATGCTTTGCATTTTCACATTCTGAAGAGCTAAAAATACAGAAACTTATTTACATTTTATAACAACAAAAATGTACAAATTACTATACAAAATGCAGTACCATCTCATGAAAAACAAGTTTTTGAAAGTTCTAGTAGTTAGGATATTACTAAGCCTGTATTTTCTGAAGAGATACCACTTTAAAGACTAAGTATCAATAACCGAACAGTGATTTTCTTCAGATTAATAAAAAATGCTGTCATGACAATTATGACTATCGTTACTTTTAATTCTGGCTGATACAAATATAACAAAAGCTTCTGAATTTATAACAAGTCAAAGCCAATATATACTCTTTCCTTTGAGGTTTTTGCCACAGGAAGTTTCAAAATAAGAAAAGTATAGAAACTTCTTTTTAAGGAAATAAGCCTGGCAAGAAATATGTAAGTTACAGTTTATAAAATACCCCTGTATTTGTACACACTCAAAGAGTGCAGAAGTTTACAGTTATTTCAAAATGATACATATGGCAATCACTGTATGCTATCTGATACACGTTTTAGAGTGGAAATGGTTCAGCACAAGCTGAACCCACGGAATGGCAAATTTCAATTCACGCTTCTCACTGAAACACGCAAGCACATTCTGATATGCAAAAGGAAATCCGACACACTTTTATTTTAGAAAAACATGGGACATCATATTGTACAGATGAAACATGTAAAAGATCAGCTCAGTCAGACCCTTAACTACTGCTTAAATCAATTGGAAATAGTCAAATCTATGCGTTTGGGTGCTTGAGTTGTAAAAAGATGCTGATTCACAAGCTTTGTGTATGGAGGAATAGGATTCTACCAGTATGTCAGCCTGGGTGATCACTGCAGTACCTGGGGTATAACTTAAGTCATATATTCAGGATAAATCTGATAAAATGCATTTTATTTAACGTATTAAGACTAATGCAAGCCCCATACATTACACCATGACCTTTAAAAGCTGATAGCTATTTACTGATTTGAAAGCCAACCCAAAGGAAGGCATCAGCTCACGGAGTATTCTGACATCAACGTATCTACAGTGGTTTTACTGGAGAAGGGACAGGAAAATGCTGATTTGAACACCAACAGCTTTTACCGAATGCTCCAGGATCATTCAGTTACTCTTAAATGGTGACTGTGGAAAATCCCATTTCTAATCGAAGGGAAAAAAACCCCACAACAATCAGTTCAAACTAATATAAAGAAACACTACTGAAGTGTCCAAACTGAATGTTCATGTGAACCCATGACTCTGAAAAGGTGAAACATCCTGCTCTCAAACATGTATGGCCCACTAATCTCACGTTAAATCCTTTGTTACTTTCACCCATGAGTATGCTGTATGATTAGTAGAAAATCTTTAGCAGACACAAAAAAAATGAAAGATGAAACTTGCAGCAAGAGAGCATGGCAAACCTGAGAGATCTATTAGTGCATAAATCTGCTTAAAAACTAAAAAGATAGAAAGAGAGAGCTAACAAACTACAATAAAAGTTATGTCTTTAAAGCAGTAAGTTATAACAGGGTGGGAAACGTTTAATTTGCACATATGCCTGCAAAGGGGTCACTATCTGAAAATACAGAGTTGGTATTTTTCACAGCGTCAGATTTATGGTAAAAAAGCCATGAATAGTAGTTTTTAATATTATGCTTTTCCCACCCTGGCAGAGAATAAACATGAATTTAGAAGCACAGTAGAAGTGAAAAACAAAGAAGAGGAGAGATAGAAAGCAGCAGAGAAAGACAGAAAAGGTGAATACAGAGCTACAGAAGTGTTTATTGAGCATGCTACAGAGGTAAGCAGAGTACACACAAAATGAAATTAAACAACCATCAAACCTCCCAACTTTGTTAGAAAATTAATTTTTAATTGTGCCACTTTCAAACTATACTGAATTTTACAATTCTAAAGATGTAAAAACTCAACTAATAGAAAATATACATGACCCTTTTTTTCTACATAGATAACAGAATCTATGAATCTTGAAACTAAGTACATCAATTTCAAAAAGTATTGGTCATTTAAACAGAATCAAGGTAACAGTTCAGACTGTCAGAGAACTGCTTTCAAATTAACTGGATCTGCAGATTCTGAGCCATGTTTATAGTAAAGTCAGATTAATTTCTGAATACAAAATATTTTGAAGAGATTTATTAAAACTGAATATTACAATGCAAGGTAAATTAAGACTAAAGGCACATAAACTTTGGTCCCACCTGGTTGTCAGTTTTAGGAAACTGCCACAAAATTTCCTGCAAGCATTTGCAGCAAACTTTCTTCATCATTGAAAAATACATGCACCATTTCTTGAACTAGCTTGACCAGTCTGTACATGCTCAGATATCCACAACCATATTCCATATCTTAATTACAAACTAAAGATGGCAATATATATTGAAATGCACATAAGTCATGTCAACTTCAAAAACATCTACGAAAAATATTCAGCCACAAACAAGACATTACTTAGTGCTGACATTTATATGATACATCCCACAAGAGTGTGTACAAAAAGGTTAAGATTCCACTATGCTTTTCACGTAGGGCTCAAAGTCACAGAAGTCACTTTTTGTCCTTTAAGAAATTAATATTCTGTACCTTGTTAATTTTAACTAATGCCTACATTCATAACTGAATCTAGACCAGAACAATGAAATACAAAAGGCCTTTTTTTAAAAAGAACACAAAGCAAAAAGTAGCAAAAAATCAAATAATGTCATTTTACTTTTTCAGCATAATGCGCCTTATCCAATTAAAAAGAAAAATAAGTGACAAGCCAGCATATAAAGAAATCTATCAAGCAGGAGAAAACAAAAACTTAACCTTTTTACACACCCCTGCCTAAACATATTTAAATTATCATGTAACAATGTGCCCCAGACAACCAAATTTTCTTTTTACTAGTTATGCAATTCCAGCAGTACTAATTTTCCTTTTTAAGGCACGTACGTCAACTAAGTTGAAAAACTGTGGTATTAACTTGAAATCTTTTAAACAAAACAATGGTTTATCTAAACAACAGCTGAACAGTTGAAAAGCAGTTAATATCACTGCTCTTTTTTTTCAATTTTTAAAATTTTTTAAAACAATTGAGGAATGATAACAGCATGAAAAAAAATTAAAAAACAGAAGACAAACTCTGGTCCCCACTTTCCTGAACAGTCAATAGGTGACAACACCAAACAATGCAATACACCTTCATTCTCAATCTGCCTTTTTAAATAGTTGACTTGGAGAAAGAAACTCTCAGATGGTGACTTTCTCCCAGATTGTAATTATGAAGATCAATCAAAGCCTGAATAGCTTCTTCTACTGTTGACATCTGAAGAAGTGCCATCTTGTGATCTCTTCTGAAACAAAATAATGGAATTAGGAACTCGAACACTACAGGAGGTGCTCCTAATGTTTGCTATGTGATATGTACTTTTTCTTAAGACGTTCTGCAAAAGCTCTTGTTAGAGCTATGTGCAGAAAAGCTACTTACTGAAAAAATTTAAATGCTTTCACAGTGCCTCCAGTGTTAGCAAACAATGTGCGTAGATCCTCTTCTGCTACTGATGGTCTACAGACAAAAAGAAAATAAGCATAAGCAGGAAATCATTAGTCAATTCAGTGTGCTGTGATTCATATAAACATTGCTGGCTTACTGACAGTGAACACTTACGGAATATTGGACAGATGAAGTGTTGCAGAAGGAGGGAATATATTTTGAAAGTTTTTTGAGCCAGGTTTCTTGAAGCGGTGCAAAGGTGAATTACCAAAATCTTTAGTCAGCCCTTGGTCATCAAGTCCCTCTCGAGGTAGTTGTACTGTTTGATGTTTAGAAAGGGTAACCCGAATAATCTTTCCATACATTTTTTGTCCATTAAGATGGCTCATGGCTGAAAAAGACAAATTTACTCAATTGAGTGTTACTTTTCCACAGCTTGTGGTACACCATGCAAACAAAAAAACCACCACCCACACAAACCAAACGGTCAATGTGCTAGAAGACCGGAAGCAAGAACTACTCCTGCAGACTCTTTGCGCGTATTTAATTTTATTTAAGGATTATCACATTTGATTCAGCTGTGGAATTAATTTAGGATATTGTGCAGACCTTCTGTAACACAAATGCATGCAGTAAGATTTTGGATCTGGTGGGTAACCGGGATAAGAGACAAAGTGACAAATATAAAGACGCTTAGTTCACCTGATCTTACACAGCCCAATTTCCAAGTACTTAGACTAAGAGGAATATAAACAGAAAACTAATCTTACCCAGCTGTGACTGGTTTCCATCAGCCATCTGTATAAGAGCACTATCTTTCTTATTGTATAAAATCTTCACACGCTGCACATCACCATAAACACCTTTTCAAAGTCAAAAGTAACCCAAAAGAAAAAGTTCATTTTAAAGCCAGTCACCTAAGTAATGTATTTTGACATATCAATGGAACATTCAGACAGCAACAAGATCACTCACTCAAACTCAACACACTCACAAATGAATAAAGGAGATAAAGATTTTGAATAGTGAATTTTGAAAAGAATAATTTCTGATAAACCCTCAAAGCTATGTGAATGATATAAAATTAAAGACCATGCAAAATATATTAGCATGCATTAAAAGAAAATCTGTGTCTATGGAGAGTTTTAATCAGCAAAAGAAAAATAGCAAAAGATTTACTATTCAACTTTAAGCCAAAGTGCTAGCTACAAATAAGAATTAAGGTGAAACAAAAAAATCAACCAAACAAAAACCATAAAAACAAAATCAAATCAATAATAAAAGTATAGTGCTAACAATAACATACCGAAGAGGGTAAACAGACTTTGGGGCGTAACCATCTTTAGAAGGAGAGAAGAGCAAGCAGCGTAAGACAAGAAGAGAGAAGAGTCGAGGAAGAGCGGAGATGAACAGATCATCCATAACGAAGGGTGGTTCCCGCAGAATGGTGAGGTGGTCATGGATCATGGTTTCAAGGCGGTTAATTGGGGCAAGTTGGTCCGAGGAACATTTTGTTCAAGCACAGAAGCATGAACATAGGGAATGAAGACAGGGGACGTGGACAAAGACGAGGAGAAGGGTAAGACAGGGAAGGGCACGGGAATTTGGGTGAAGACAAGGAAAGGGTAGTTGAACACAAAGGGAAAAGGATGAAATGGGGGAGGGAATACAGCAATGCAGAAGAAAAAAAAATAAGGAAGTGGGGAACAAAAAAAAAATAAAATATAGGTCAGTACATAGGAAATGCAGGAATTTGGTCAGAAAATGGTTGGTTTATGTACTGTACAAGAAAAACTGAGTAAAATGTAGTCACCCAAGACAAATATGGGTAAAGTACATTCATATTAAGAGTAAACTACAGCATTTCATCTCAACATGAAAATAAATGAAAAAAAGCATGCAATAGAAATTTTAAAATTTAAACTTTAACTGCGTAAGCATGGCTGGTTATGAAATGCAGGCAAAAAATCTTTCAAAATGGCACTCTGACCTTAAACATTGTAACATGCAAGACTGTGGATGACAAAATAGTACCAGATGATAAAAAAAGCTTAATGATTTACAGTGACAGAGGCCAGTTAAAAATGGAACAGCTAGACTGATACAAACTTCCCACATTTCATACCAGCTTTCACAGCCATCACAATAAATGTAAAGGACAGTAAAAATGCAAAACTAAATGAATCCCTTTAGATATCAGAGTTAGCAAGAAAGATACAGTTAAGGCGAAAATGCTTTGCCACCACTTTTTTTTTTTTTTTAAAGACAAATGAGTAACTGCAAAGAAAAAAAAATTACTAAGAAAGACTGGAAGAGTGCCTCGTCAAGTTCTTTGGGAGAACCTTCAAAGAAAAATGTGTTAGAGTAGTTCACATAAATTAAGACTCCAAAATGTGAGATACAAGCATGAAATGAAACAGCACACAATTAGAAACAAAACAGAAAATCTAGTTTACATGATTAAAATTACAAAAGAAAAAACAGTTGGTATTTTGTAAAAATAAAGCTTTCAATTCAAATGTCAAACATGCAGGAGTTACCAAATTTTTCTTAGAAAAAACAGGTAGCTAACTACCAAAGGATATTTTATGTTGTTAGCTACCTAGGAAAACAAATGTATTTAACAATAATGGCTTTAAAATGAGCTTTGGGGATTATTAAAAAAACCAGCAAAAATACTTTGAGCTTAAAATCCAAATGTAAGAGGCCAAATGCAAAGAAATCATAAAATACTGACAAATGAAGTGTGACTAAAGAGGGGAAAAAACAACTAAAATTATTTCACTGACCTCTTCATTTAAATTGCTAACCAGGAGGACTGTATTGCCACCAGCTGAAACTCCAGGCATTCCCACACGGCCAGCAGCAGCAGCTGCAGCTGCAGCAGCAGCATTTGGAATAGCCAGAGGGCTCAGAGCTCCTGGAACAGCTGCAACAGGAAGCCCTAATTTTAAAATAAAGCATATTTTACGAAACACACACAAGTCATTTAAAAAAAAAAGCTCCTGTATCAGTACTAATGTTGCATACACTGCTCTACACAGGAGACCATCCCACTGTTAAAGTCATCCAAGAGTTGTGAAACAGGTTGCTAAATTAAGAGAAATGTAGAAATTTTATTTCAGATCAGTCTGCAAAGTTATGAGGTGTAAAACATACCTTCTATTCAAATAAACATAACTCTGCACCAAGACTGTTTCCACTGCACTCCAAAATGCTTTAAGCATCTAGCTTATCAAAATGGTCTGAAGTAAATGTTGATTAAATCGTAAGAATAAACACTAGTTGTGCTCTCTGCATCATTACATTCTTACATTCCATCACCATTTGAGAGACATTTCTCACTTCAACTTGGTGCTTGACTAAATAGCCAAGAGTGGAGTTGGTACATGAAAAGGTTTACCCATCTCTCACAGCCTTAGCATGAGGTGGGGAGGCAACCTTCTAAATTCAAGATTCAACATGCTTCATGGCATTTGCAATCCAATTCTCTGCAGAAAAATGTTACCCTTAGCTAAAGCTTCCGTTGTGCTTTTATGTTTTCTTCTTCCAAGGGAACTCAGACCCTGTAGAAACATGTTGGTTTTGTCTGGTCAAGTCACTGGGGTATGAGATGAGTGTGCTATTCCCAGGATTCATGGAAGTTTTTTGTGATACATATGCACTACATATAGTTTATATAGGAATAGCTTTACAGTATTTGATCAACATTGTATTTGCACATTATGCAGGGTTCAGTAAAAGAGCAGTTCAGTAAAAGAGCACTGATGTATCAAAATACTTTTCCAGGACAGTAAGGTATGACAGATGTCCACCTGAAGGAAATACAACTTGTAATAGGTCAAAAGCAATCACTTCAGTTTTAGAAAATGTCAAGCTACCAGGTCTTACTAGGGCATATCAAGTCTTCTGATAGTCTACACACCCCTCCCTAACCTTAGAAGCTTTAAGCCAGTCCAGCATTTTTAGAAATAAAGGAATCCAAAGAAGACTAGTGAAGTTTTTATGGTTCTTTCCACAGCTGGGAACAGCACAGCTGAGTAACTCATACTTTTAAAGGCAAGATTCTTCACAGCATCAGACTCTCCTGAGGACATTCTCTGGCCCCACAGATGAAGTTAAAAACAAAGATTAATTCAACACCTTTCCTATAAAAATATTTTCAATTATTATCCTTCAGAATGATTAGCTAGAATCTTAAAAAGGAGCATTAGTGGAAAGTGCTAACAAAGAATGCCAGCAATGACAGCAAGGGATGAAGCTGTGGGAGCCCTAAGAACAACAATGTATTTACAGCTGTAATATTAAACACGTATCCTAATTTTAAGTAAACTATTAGTTCATAGCAGTATTTATAAGTAGTTCTTATATAAAATATCTTTTGTCGTGATTCAGTACAATACAGATGTTGTTTATCCAAAGGTTTTTTTCTGTAACATCTGTAACTTTTTGGGGGGAGGAAGAGGAGGAGAACATACCTATCATTTCATATATGAGGTACAAAAACCAAAGAAAAAAATTTCATAGTTCATTTGAAACCAGCTCATTACATCCACTAGTAATTTTTTCCTTTTTTCAAAAGATAGACTCATTGAAAAATGTCCAATTTACAGTCTCCAACATTTCTGAAACCTTATTTTATCACAGGTGAAGATGTAGTAGATGAATGAGTGATGATGCATGCTGCAGGCTAGGATCATCTATTTGATTGATATGTTTTTAACTGATTACATAGCACACATAGATCTCATTGTTTGAAAAGGTCAGAGAAATTACAAAGCCACAGCAAACAGAATTCTTGGTCTGAAGTCTCCACAGTACTCTGATTTGCCATTCTGATTTAAGCAAGTAAAACTTTTTAATAAATAAAAATAAGAAGAACTTCTATTATGATTAAGTTACAATGCAAGCCACTGTTTATAGGTGGCTTGCATCACTTTTAATAGGTGAAACTATTTAGAAATGTTAGCCACTTCTCCAGGATATTAATGAAAACATAAAAACATTATACACCTTCTTCCTCGCCTTTTAAGGCCTTTTCCTCAATGAAGCTAAAACACAGCATGTCACATCATTTATTCACCTTCGGCTTATCCTTTTTCATGACTTCTGAAATGCAAATTACTAATGCCATTTTCATAGTAGGCAAACTGGAGGTATACTAAAAATATATTATGAACTTCTGTGAAAACCACAGGCACTGGTAGTCATCTTAATGCAGGTAAGCAAAATTGACCGAGATCTGGATTTATGAACCTGTTAAGAACCCTTTCTGTGGCTCTGTGTCAAGTAACCACCATCTACTTGTACTAGTTACTGTCCTGCTTCTTACAGCTTTGGGGGAGACAGCAGTTTCACATCTCTGCTTAACAGCTTACAAAGCTACAAGTGTTATTACACTACATCATAAAGTTACACTTACTGAAGAGGAGCATTAATTTCATCTAGAAGGAAATCAAGATATGTAATGGTTTAGTATTAATGCAGATTTAAACACCAAGACTAACAAGACTTGCATCCTGTCACTAAAACTCAACTCACAAAATTATGTTGAACCAATAGCTCACTTCTGACATATGAACTACAGCATACTGTTAAAAGCCAACAACAAAAAGGCACCAAAGTTTTGTACAAATCTGCAGCACATAGAAGAGTAATTAATATAAGCAAAAGGCAGAAGTGAGTCCTTACTGCATTTTCTGCTGGCAATCTCATGACATACATGTAAGAAAACAGCTACAGCAAGAATTTTTACAAGAATGCCAAAGGTTCACCTCATGGTATTCTTTTTGAGCATGCAAAACAACCTGAAGAACAGCACACTAAACTCAAAATGGAGCTCTGCTTTTTCATGGGGAAACATGCTTTCTGGGAATCACATGTCAATAAGGCACAGCAGACACTGAGCATATGCTAAAGACATCTTTAGCAACATTACAGACAAATTCTATATCAAACAGAAGGAAATAAACATTAAGATAAAAAATAATGAGGAGCAAAGTTGCTGCTATCATTCTGCCGTATTTCACACATCATAGTTTGCCAACCTCCATGACCCTCTGAACTTTTAAGTCTTTCCACTCTTCTCCTTTTGAGTATCTGAATAAATGCAGCTATAAATTGTATGCACGAGCATCCATTTCGGTTTTTTGTATTTTTCGATCCTTTGTCCTCTTATTTACATCACTTATATTTTGTGCCTTTTTACACAGTAAGCGGCCCAGAATGAGAATCACGTTCTTCCATATTCAAACAAGCACCATTCCCATTTTCACAACTATCCTAACGACTAAGGCACCAACAGTACTATGGAATCTTTTTGTAAAGTCTTTCAGCTGTAGAACTCAAATTCTGTAAAAACAACTAACTAGAAAAAAGTAAACAATAGCAACAAAAAAATCCCTGTACTAACCATCCTCATTTGACAGATGATGAAGGGTTAACAACAGACCAAGCTCACCCAACTGTCCACAAGCAGAGTTAGAAAACATACCCAGTTTCCTTAAGTCACTTCCAAAACAACCAATGCTTTTACAGAAGAAAAAGCCAACATAATAAATAACCTCCACTACTTATCAAAATAAGCATCACTGATTTAACTGATGCTCTGAAAATGTTTCACAGTTGCAGTGAAAGTTACTCAGGTTGTTATTTTTCTGATGCTTGGAAAATCAGCGCATGTAAGGAGGTCCATCCAGGGAGTAAGAATTAAAATATTTAACTACTTACTGTGACTGTCTGCATAATTTTTTTAGAAATTATCTTTAATATACACAAAAGAATGAGTGATTAAAATCAGAAGGTTGGAAAACTGACGTCATTTTGCAGACAAAAATCAAAAGCATCAAAGTGATTTTCAGGCCTAACACTCTAGAACTTGAAGTCCACTAAAGTCACTTGCATAACTGTAGACAGTATAGTAACCCCAATTAAACACATCCAGAGAAATGAAATGATCCAAGCACCCTCAGCGTGCAATTTCGCTATGCCAAGCAAATGAAACCTGTTAATTGCATGCATACTGTAACCATTATATACAAAGAAATACGTTAGTAAGCCTGAGACTAGAAAGCAACTTCTCAGGATTCAGGAAAACGTCAGAATTACAGTTATGTAAGTAGTGCTGCATTTGGCACTGTTTTATAACTCATGAATCTTTACTCTCCTCTGCTAAATCCCTGCCTCACAATACCTAATATTATGGGTCTCATTAATAAGCAGCTTTGCTTTTGTCTACTTACTACTCATACTGCAGCTTCAGGTCTACGTTCTAGTCATTATGGGCTGACAAAAGAATTACTAATTGCCTCAAGGATGTTTCTATAGCACTCATCTCCACGGTGTCAAACTTCTTCACAAACACTCATCCACCTTCCCTATCGAAGCATGAGAGATTTCAATTTCTAAATTATGGCAAGTTAAAAGAGGAAAAAAGAAAATAAACTTTAGCTACAGGTTATTCTGAGAATTTAGATTCTTACAGTATTTTTTACTTCCCAGAACTTTTGCTGTAGCTGGAAGTGATACATCACTTCCCAAGTCATACTGGAGAGGTAAAGTCAAGCGTTCTGGAATTTGGGGGAATTGGATTTACATTACAACCAGACATGAAACGCATCCCTCAAGTAACCTGATTTTGGAAAATGGGCAAATACAGTGCAACATTCAGTAGCCCTAACTACAATATTCACCTCTTCCTGGGTTCACATCGTTCACTAAGTGCCTTCTATCGTTCGTAACGTACAGAGAGCAGAGGCCACTCCTTCCTACATTAACTCAAACTGACTTCAATTTGGCCCAGCCTGTACAAAAACCCATGAAATCTATGTCAGTCTTATGTTTTCTTCAGAACAAAAATGGGAAATTATGAAAGAAAAAAAATACCAAAAAGAGTAAGAAAGAAGAACAATGAACACAACATAACAAATCAGCTTTTATAAAAGTAATGATTTTAAATCTCAGTGCTACTGCATTTCAAAAAGTGAAAGGTGTTCTCACCAAAAATCCAATCTGACTGGAGTAGGAGTATGCATTGATTATTTTTGTAATAGTCAGAAGATAGGTATATCTGTACCTTTCTCAGAGCACCTCACCAACTTCTGAACTCAAAGGCTGACAGGATATTAGAACTCATATACTATAGCACTAGAAGTGCAACTACAGATTTTTTTTTTTCTTTTAGTCACAGAACTACAGACTAGCACCACAGGATTTGGATTTTTTAAGCAAAGAGCATAATCTTTCTTCTTCGAAGAAAACCAGCAAAACGTTATTTTCATAATCTGATATTACAAATAAACATTAGCATGACAAAATCATACAAATCATGGTAAGTCTCTCTTACAAACTTAGTGGGAAGGTAGGCAAGGTGGCCACAGATGGGAACATATGAAAGAGGGAAGGACAGATTTGGGGACAAAAGCTGAACTAACTTGTCTTTTTCTAATACTTTGTGCATTTTTAATTTAGTTATGCATCTTCTCACTCATTTTTTGCAGTACTTCTAAAGACAATATAATTATGTTACTAGAAGTCAGATCACAATATAGATGGAACCCTGAATGGGCCTTTGGACGCTGCTGCAATTTAAGTTGTTAGAAGGATTAATAAATACTATCCTCAAGTGGCTTTGCAATACAGAAGAAGAATGTCAACATCATACCTAGAAGAGAGGTCTCCTTGGCAAATGCTGCAGCAATAGCGGGGTCCAGTGTGGGCTGTCCATCGCCAGATGGAAGATCAGGACGAGTGTAGTCCCTGCTTTTATCGTTGTTGTACTTGACATTCAAATTCACCAATTTGGAAAAATCAATTCGTAGGGTACAGCAAGCATTATAAATATTTTGACCATCTAAGGCCTGGAAAAGAGATCACAATTTATTCAAAAGATACACAATACAGGTTGGTTGCACAAGGTTGGGCTTTTTTGGTTTGTTGTTGTTTTGTTGTTTTTTGTTTGTTTGTTTTTGTTTTAAACAAGGTCAGCGTATAGATATTTATCTGTCTTACTGTCTATCTTAAAACCAATTAGGATTAAAATGCATTAACCTCTCAACATGGTTCCAGGAAGCTCAATGTTCCCTTCTTTTACCTAGAAACTGTTCATGCACCAAAGTGGCAAGAGACATTTTAACGCTGTCAAACTTAAATTCTGTCTGTTGAATATAGCTAATTAACCTGCATTCCACAGCACAGCTGAATTCAGACATAATGCCAAATAGATTTCTCAAAGAAAAAAAAAAAAAATTCAGAAATCTCACAAGTACTATTGTACATGGAAATCTGACCTCAGGAAAAAATAAAATCTAGACTTAAATGCCATGTTATACAGCCATCTGTTACATATATCTGTATATATATCTGTAATATATACATTGTTCCTATGTTTCCCTTCTTCCCTGAAAGGTAATTAGTGCCAAAATTGAAAGAAGAGCAATTTGAACTGCTAACCTGATGTTACTAACACTTCTTTTGAGAAATCCCATTTTCACAATTAATTGGTACTTCTGAAAGAATGCCTATTAACATGACACCACTTAGAATCTATGAGAACACTTTCCAAAAAGGCCAACATATATATGTTTTCTTCATTATCTATCAGGCAAGTTGATATACCTGGATTTGAGTCCATTTACATTTTGGGCATATCTTCCTTTCACTTGAAGCACAAACAGTTAAATATGAGAGACTTAAAAATACGGAAATTTTTGTAACAAAGTCAGTTTAATTTTTAAGAAATGCTAGGAAGTGAAGTTACAGCTCATCTTAAAAATTAGCATTCAATCAGTTCATTATGTTAAACTACCTTTTATATATATATGCCAAAAAAAGCAAATAATCCAAATTTTCAAACACAAAAATCAGATCTTTTATTCCTCCTGCGTAATGTTGGACTGAAATGCACCACTTCTGCACCTGACTTCAGCTCTTGCAGTTAGCTGGGTTACACGTGCAGTGTACCTTCCAACAGATTCAAGTTCTGGCAGGGCTTACTATTTTGAGCTAAGCACTGCACAAACCTGGTGTGCCTGCTGGCTGCAGAAGAAACACACCTATTTTCATACAGTGCTGCATCTGGAAACTGAACATCTTGCAGACACCCCTCTGCTAGGCCTGAGCCAGCAAGGCTGTCCCTATAAAACGCATTATCACAGATGACATCTCCAGGGCTCATGAAATCACTTAAAAGAATTACAACCATCAGCAGTCAATGTAAAAGAATATTTAAGTCAACATAATTAGAACTTCCAGTTACAGGAAAATAAAAACATATAGAACAAAAAAAGTACAGAAACTGGAAAATCTAGAC
The DNA here is from genome assembly GCA_013398175.1 of Climacteris rufus. Taxonomy (NCBI): domain Eukaryota; kingdom Metazoa; phylum Chordata; class Aves; order Passeriformes; family Climacteridae; genus Climacteris; species Climacteris rufus. Next base: position 547,223 of record VZRZ01005138.1, on the reverse strand, counting down.
AGTGTCTCAATGCTTAGCAATTAGAGAGAAACTCCTATGCTTGAAACTGGGCTTAAAAATGCTTTATACAATATTAGCAAAGCAAAGTCTGCTGTCCTTATTCATAGAACACAAGCTGAGGATTAACTGTGTATTGTAGGGGTGGTGGTGGGCACCACCATTACAGCACACAGAATTTGCTAGCTCGTTTATACACAGTGACAAAGCAGAGTCCAAGACTCCTAATGGTGGTATTTGGGAAAAGAATACCACTTGAACACTGACACCTAAAGAAGTATATATTGAGAAACAGCTATCATTTTTAGAAGACTTCTTACCTTCTAAAACTCATTAAGATATGGATTAGGGGAAGGTCCAATTCACACAGCCAGAGCTTACTTACTGGGAAATACAATGGCACTGCCCACCAAGGGAATAGCCATTCACATAATGAAGAAAGCAGGTACAAATGAGACTGAAAGACTGGATTCTGTACCTCAGTGTGGAGTCTATAAATATACTGACTTGTGGTTGGCAGAAGGCTGTTAAGTTGATGAAAATATTTTAGACTTAAAAAGTAGCAAACCAAGATGTATCTGTGTAGTGTCCAGAGTAGTCAATGTTTAAAGGGAGCTATGTAAGTAACTAAAACTTCTACTGAAAGAGCAAAAACTCTTTCTGACAAATTCAAAGTGACCAGAATTACATGTAAAAGGCACCACACAAGAGAAATCCCTTGTAGCTGGGACACAGATAGGCTGAAAGAACATCCTGAACTAGAAAGGAAAGAGATGCACTCCTAATGAGCACTGTAGTCACACTCTAGCAAAGCCTTCAAGCACCAAAACAAAAAAAAAAGCTCACCCCAGCCACCTCCACCAGCAGTATCATACACCTCTAACAGTGCAAGGCAGATTCTCACCAACTACCAATTTTTTCAAGATTAATTGTTCACATGTAAAGTCACAACTGTGAATGTGTGTTCTGAGCTTTGTACAGCAATAAAAGAATGTGCAACAAACTCTGAAATCCCGTTCGTCTCTCAGACATCCTGAAAAAAAACCAGACCAGCCATGCTGCTAGTGAACGTATGTACAAACATCATCTCAAAGAACTCTAGGTACTTCTGTTTCTAGTAGTTATGCATACATTCACGTGTGATACCATACCACACTGCACATGTGCCAAACCAAGGAGATCAAGCATCATGGGATCCTTCTACAAATATGAGCACCATTCTTTATCTTGCCTGTGCCAGCAAACACAAAAAACTATAACCAAGATCTTTAGAAGGGTGTAACAGCTTAAGGCATTAAAAAAAAAAACCCCAAAACCCAAGGAAGTAATACTTACAAAATATACACCCGTTTAAGTAAGTACCTCAAAGTAACTGAAAGTCATATGGTAAATACCTCTTGGGAGAGATGTGTCCCAAGTACATCCTACAGATATGAATCTGAATGAAATTCATTTCTTTTGAGACAAGTGTCTTGGATACAAGAAGTTTCTATGTCTAAAAAGTGCAGGTAAATACATTCTGTTCTCAAAAATTAACATATTTTTATGTGCAGTTCCTTGATCAAAGGACCTGTTGCTGCACTTTCTGGGCTTTCTGATACAATGCAATCCAGCACTCTTCTGTTTACCTGCACACTACTTATCACTTCTTAACATAAACTGTGCTCTCTAGTATTAAAGACATCCAAAACTGCATAACACAATAATAGCAGATAATAGCCCTGAAGGTAAGTATCTTATCTGGAGATGTCCGTTCCTCCATTCTGCAATGACCACCTAAAGTTCCTATTACAGATTTTAGGGCAATGCAGACTAGCAGAGATCTTTTGCAGAGTGGTGCTACCAGTGCTGAGCTACCCTGAAGCTGTGAGTCAAAATGGAAAGATGACATCTTGAGTGCAGAGTCAAACCTCACTGGAATCTCTGAATCACTGCAGGCCAAGGAAGGATCAATGGGCCAACTGTGCCAGAACCTCTAGTGATAGTTTTGACCTGTGTTGGGTCAAGATGAGTGACACGCACCATGCCTGAGTCTCAGTTCATTGTCTATAGGTGAGTCATTAATAACTGTTAATAATCCCTCATTTGGCAAGAATACTTCCAGTACATTTGCACAAAGGCAACATTCTGAATTAGCCAGCTTTTCAGACAGAAACACTGGCACTCTGATCTCTCCAAGGTATACCAAACTACTGGTGTTCAAATATTTAAGTCTGCTGCTTATGCTGAGTGTAGTCATCATTTAAAATGAAAATTAGCTTTTTTAATGCTTAGAATATCTCTGTACTCATACAGACATCTCCAGACAAAAGCTTCTTCATCAGCAGAAGCAGAGCAGTTCAGTGTGCTCTACTCTTGCCCATTCTCAGTTACTTTCTCCACCCCTGGCTAGACTGTTGCAGTGCCTGGACCCTGAAGTTCTCAGTCTTTGCCCTTACTCGCCAGTGTAAGGAACCCAAAATGATCCAACCTGAGGGTGGTGATGAAACAAGTCTTCGTGTAGCCACTATCTACTTTTACAGGAAATTATTTTCTTACAAAACAAGTGGAGTAGGAATGAAATTTTTCACTGGTTGCTCATTCAAATAGCAAAAGAGATCCCACGGGGCTAGAGGCTTCATATTGTACATTCTTGTCAGTGGCACTGTTTTCTCAGAACCTGTTTTCTTCACTTTTCTCACTGTTTTCTTCAAATGCAAAGCATCTCTCCTTGGTACTTGCATCACTTGAGTTTTTCAAACTGCTCTTTAACTTCCTTAATAAGTCTTCAGTTTCTATTAAGGCCACATTCTGATTTCCTGTGAAGGGGGCCACCGGAAAATTAAATTTCCCCATTATCTTCTACAGTCAACACGGATGGAAAACCAATTGAAAATTTCACTCTTTTACCATGTGCTTTATCTTGAACTCCATGCAACTTAATTGTAGCCACCACATCACGTTGTTTCTACTTTATTTCCAGATGTATTTAAACTAAAGGGTTTTTTTCCTATCATCTGACTGCTTCTTTCCTTTAGGTATTTTCATTCTTCACTTCATATTTTATCACAGTGGCTCAACCATAAGAACTGTATTTTACTCTATTTAGTTTGTGAGGGTAGTGGGGAAATCAAACCTTCCTTCAAATTTAGCAATTCAATAATTACAGTTGGTATTACTCTGAACGTTTTGTCTATTTATACACAGATTGTTTAAAATATGAAACTACAAACCTAAGACCATTTCAATTTGTCATTAAGGCCCCAAGATGACTCTGACAATGACTGTACATGCAGTAGTCACATATTCAATGAAGTTTAGTCATTCACACATGAGCTGCTACTAGTGAACAGGTAGCCTAATCAAAACAGGTAAAACTGGAAAAATGAATACATATTGGGGTTTTTTTATGACCAATACAGTATCCCACCAGGTAGTATCAGTTTGTCAGAAGTCAACAACAGCAAGAAATTCTTAGGTTCCTTTCATACTTCTACATACCTCATCCTTTTGTTATTTGTCACTTCTTTAGAACATATTCCTAGAATTACACTGTTAATTTTCGCATTAGTACAGTCCATTTCACAGACGTCATCTTTCCATTGCATTTTCTGATAATATATGACTCAAAAAATGAAGTCAAAAGATTTATCACTTGATGTTATATTTCGCATCAGAAATGCACTTTAAGAGCAGCAGTAACATCTACTACTGAAAAATAGCTTTCCAAACACAAGTCAAGACTGAATTACAACCTCCTGTAACAAACATATTTCGCATCTGTTTATCAAGTATTTCAAATATAAATCTAAATGTCTACAACTGATTTCTGCAGCACTTGTAGGTTAAGATCTAGTTTCTGTACTATTTTAAACCTACTTAAAACCTGGAAGGTGTATCCCATCCACACAAATACTTCTGTAGTATAGTGATATAGCTACATCTCTAACAACTCTGAGGCACAATCTAATCAACTCTGAAAAGGACATCCCTAATTTAAATTGTGCTCCAGATCTACAAGTATTTCCAGACTGCTTTTCAGCAGTAGGATATCTTAAAGTAGATCACCAAAAATTAAGCTGAAAATCATCTTGTCTCTTCTTATTCTTTTCTTTGTTCTCCTCAACAGCATGAAAACCTACACTCTCTTCTTTTTGAAAACATCTCATTTTTTGTGATTCCCTGTCTTGATCATCTCAGTTTTTTACTCAATGCCCAGTATTTCATTTGGTGATAAGGACAAAAGTGACCATCCTTCCACCACTTAATGAAGTCTTTATTTCAATACAGTCCTCATTATCTGCAACAGAAAAATTAAGCCCATTTCTGTCTTTCCTCTACTAAGAGATATCAATTGCCAGCTTAGCCTGAGGTGTGAGTTTCACTTTTGTAACGTTCTCAGCTAGTCTGTCATCTAAAGGCAATAAGCACTTTCGATGCTGCCAAGCAACACTTAACCAGCACATCAATTTTAATCAGCCTTCCTCAAACCCAGACTGCATGTGACGGTTCAAAAATATAAATTAATTCCATTTATCTCTTGAAAATTATAATAATAATATTAAAAATCTCACCTTCCCCTTTGGTTCAACTTTCCTATTGCCACAAATGTGAACATATCCCATTCAATTAATTCAAACCATCTGGTCTAGATGACATGCTGTTGATCTTTGTCATAATTTATCCATAGGCTCTCTCCTGCTATAATAAATAAAACCAGTTACCTGTTCTTACCTCTCCTACCCATTGTAGGAGAGTTTCCTATAAAACAAAAGCAAGATCCTGCTCACTCATCACTGCTGCAAAACTTCTTCAGAGTCTGGTCACATGAGTAAGCTGCACTCTCTCTTCTGGACATGTATGGTTATGATGCAATTTGGATTAATTTTTTGGGGGATACTATAACTAAATACTTCCACAAATCTGTAACTAATCCACAAATCACATCTTTGTTCTGATGCTTAAAAGTACCTGCCAACAACAATCTAATAAGGTTACTAAATTTGCTGCTTATGGTGAATTAATTATTCATCACCATTACATCCTACATTCTTACTTCTGGTTGACATTTTTACTATTGCAGTCTCGCATATTATTTCATCTCTGTGCAGTCTTATTATAATACTTGTTCATACAAATGTCTAAATAGTTTAAACATGGTATCCATAAACATACTATCTTTAAACACTGATTTCACACAATATAACATTATATAATAACTTCCACTTTTTTTTTTAATCTCAAAAAATTCACACGAGTGATGGAGGAGTATGACACATTGTTATGGCAGTACTCTGACAGATTAACATTTTTTAAATCTTGAGAGTAGAGGAACATCTCTAGCCTTAAAAGAGAATCATACTTACTTGTTTTGCTTGCTGTGCATTTACTGGATCACCGAACTGCAGTAAAGCTTGAAACTGGTTATTCTTTGTGAATGTGATTATCTTCAATACAGCACCAAATTTAGAGAATATCTGCCAAAAACATTATAAAGTTTTACAAATCCATTTCTCACAATCACAGCTCAAGTTAAAATGAAATTTGACTTACCTGATGAAGAACATCCAGGGTTACTGGATAGTACATGTTGTCAATAATTATTCTGAGTACTGGACTCTGAGCTGGAGTCACTGCACTCTCACTAACAGTGGTCCCACTAATGGGAGCGTTTGATGCCTGCACAGCCGTCACTGCCTGAAGAACAGCTTGTGCTCGCTTAAAAAACAAATAAATGATAGAAGAGAGATTTTCTTAATATTTCAAGATAATAGCTTGAAACTAATTAGCAATACTCCAGAAACACAAAATAGCCCACTTATTTAAAAGTCAGAGCTACAGACATAACACAATGTTAAGTGCAATGCAGTCTGACTCTGTGAGAAGAGACAACAAAAATGAAAACATCAATTAATCCTTATGTCACAGTAAGGAGGGGCTTCAAACGGCACCAATATCAATCTTTCTAGTAGCAAGCTTATTGTTCTACTAGTAAGGATAGAGAAAGGGAGGATTTTGTAGGTTTCAAGATTCTTTCCTTTACAGGAAATAAAACTAAACAAACCCACAAACCAGCCAACAAAAACCCCCAACCCTACAGAAATAAGAAATATTTCTCTTATTTTTCAGAAGACTGTATCTCAGTTAACAATTCAGTGCCATTTTAATGATGTAGAAGGCTCTGACAGGAAGGGAAAATTCTAAACTAGCACTTCCAAACCTCTCAGTTTTAACACAATTAAATAATACACAAGACTAACAAATGTCAGAAAGTATTATCCAGAGAGGTAACAAACTGGTATCTGTTATCCACCCTCTTTTGTAAAAAGAAAAACAAAATCCTCTCCATATAAGGGGACTTTTTTTTGTTTTTAAACACAAGCAGGGTTTTAGAAATTCAAAGGTAACCACATTATGATATCACAGGAACACACATCTATGTAACTACTTCCACTGCCAAAACTGACAGTATCAGAAAGATTAGATGTCTTTTTCTGAGAAAGAAAAAGTGCAGGAAAAAAGGGGTTCCATTTAATACTTTCATTACAGTAGCCTTATGAAGCATAACAATACAAAACGAGAGACAAGTGAGCATGCCAGGTAAAAATAATAACCACCATATTAATGCATACTGTGTATTTTAAAGGTATTAGAGCTACTACATAATTTCATGTCTCACAACTTACATGATATTCCTCATACTGAAACGAATCAATGAATAAGGAAAGTGGGGGGGGAAAAAAAGACCTGGTGAACACCAGTTGGGCAAACAAAATTTACCTCTACATTTAACATTAATTACTGTAACTCTGTAAAAACATCTTTTGATTGCACTTCTTTTCCCTAATGTCTGAAACACAAAACTTTCAAGCTGGCCAGATATTTGGTTGAGTTGCATAATTACTTCCTACTCTTTCTGTAAGCACAGAAGAAGCACATATCAATTAAAAGTCAGTCCTTAAAGTGACTGGAAAAATTTGAACTGTATAACCCAACAAACTATGACTTGTGAAGTCAATTTTAACATATGACCCTTGTTAGCACTGTCTATCTATACTTATACATCACAGTTCATTCTACTAAAATTAATGTAAATATATGAAGGAATACAGGACTAACAGTGGTAAATATTAAAATCCTTATGAGTATTTTGTCAAACAGGTTCCTAATAATATTTAGCATGATATGCAAGTACCCAATTTGAAGCCATTTAAGTAGTATAAAATGATTTATTATTATTTTTGCAAAATTTGAATTAATTTTAAAAGATCAAACACACCACCTGAAGTACCTTTATTTCTAAATGTTGCAGTGTCTGGGCAGAAGGACTAACCCATGCATTTACGACAGGCTGATGATTAAAAATAACTACAGTTAGAGGTCATTCTATTCTCAATTCTCCTGAGTCTTGATAATGCACTACACAAAGTAAGAGATCTTTGTTTTATATCTGAGTTTAAATGCACCTCTCAGCATTTTGATGTCTCACAGGAAAAGAATTTTCATAGACTTAGAAAGCCAAAAACTTAAAAATTGTCCCTTTTCAATCTATTTATTCAGAACTAGCTCATTCTCAGCATATAAGTAAAAATAATCTCTAAAGCTACTACTACTGGGCAGTTCAGAATAGCACAGCTTAATGGAACCTTTCCAGCCAAGACCTGGATGCTTAAAGTACCCCTTGGTTAAATAGTTTTTTCCTATCTTCTTTTTAACTAAAATACTTGCACCTTTCTCCAATTTTTTATCCTGACTTCTTCACATTTTCCCGATTGAACATCCAGAAAAAGACAATTTTAAAATGAATTTGGGTTGATGAGAAAGCTTTCAAATAAGATTAAAAAATTTGAGTATACAAGCAATACCTGCATTACTTTTATTTTTTCTTACAGAAAAAAGAATGTCCAACCATCTAATGTTTTATAGAATGACTCATGAGATAGTAGTTACAGAATACTTACTGCCAAGTACTTATTTATATTATTTAGTTCTAAAATAAACTTAAATTAAAATTACGTTCCAAAAGACTTGGAATATATGTTAAGATTGGGTATTACTATGTATGGTGGCATAAAAGCTGCTGAAAAGTCAACACATCCTATAGGCTGAAAAGGTGAACATGTGAAGCTCAAAATCAGTATCAGGAGAGAAACCAGAGGACATCATAAGACAATGCTTCTTAAGGGAGTATGTCCACCCATTGTAAATGAAGACAGAATTCATTCCCTACTCTACTTTTCCAAAAGGAAATGAAGGTATTTATTTTTCATTGTAACTGATACTTGGGAGGGTGGGGAATCTCAATTAAAAAAAAAAATCAAAATATTCTAAGAAATGAGAGTATTTAGAAAGACCAACAGGCAAATCAACACTACACTTGATCTGAACTAAAATGTCTTTCAAAAGATTACCCCGAGATTGCTTTCAAAGGCAACAGCTACAACTTTACTATTTACACGTCCTAAGAGAGGACACAATTAATAGAAACTAACTTGGCACTTAACTTGGCTGTTTTTTGCATCATCAAAAATGCAACATAAGAAATTAATCTTAAAATAACCATCAGACTTGTGGTAAGTTTGAGTCTCTTATCTCTCTGTAGTTTGTATGAATTGGTCACCACGTTACTTTTGCTAATTCTTCTGTTCTACTAGAAACAGACATATGTGTCTGTATTTATTGTGAAATAGGTCCTGTAGAGGCAAGAGCAAAATGCTTTTTTAAGTACATTTGTTTCTAGACTGATCACTATGGTATTATTCTTCAGGAAAAGCACATAAGCTGAGGTTACCAGTGCTACTGGAGTGATCATTCAAAGCACTGAAACATGGGCAGTAGCATTAGCCATTACCACTAGGGAAATTCAAATTGGCATTGGAATCTCAGGTATCAGAACGAGAAAGTTAATTTTATCATCCTACAGTCTATAAACTAAGACAACAACTTTAAAGTTATTTAAAGCTTTTAAATAACTATTAAAAACACACTTCAGAATCTTTTCCTTTTTACATTAAAGAAACATTAAGAATATTTATTGTAATGGAAAGACCACACAGAAAGGAAATCTCTCTCAGCGTCACAAAATGGAATGATCATAGGTAAGACTACAGTAGTGTTAGAATGTGGACAAAACCAAATGATTCAAACATATGGCACATGAGCCAAGAACACATGCCATGCCTCATTTTCTACTGTCTGTCTCTGCAATACTACTGAACAGTAAATATACCTGGTTAAGTGTGTTATCAGTCTTTAGTTCTTTATGATTGGAATACTGGATATAAATAGGTTGGTTACGAAGATGAGGTGTCACTGCAGAGTAGTAATTAACCATAGTGATAGCCGCTTCTTCTGTAGCAAGTTCCAAAAACGCCTGTAATTAAAACAGTTAATTTTCAGTATTACAAAGCAGATAATCTTCATATTAGTAGCACATAAAAAAACCAAAGGGTTTGATAGCACATTTTAACAAATACCAGTCTTCAGATAATGTCATTCTACACACACCAACTTTATTTGCTAAGCTACTTCATCTCCAAAAATGCATCCATGAAGATGCAGGAATAAATATTTCTCTTATGGTTAACTTTTTGCTTTATGTAACTGTCAACCATCCTGTTTCCCCCCAAAATTTACTAAAAGATGCTGAAAATTCATGATAAAAAAAAAAAGGAATAAAGATCTTTTTTTCTTTAATACTTACTCCTTTATTACTCATTTCAATAGCATTTTAACGATTTATTTTGAAATCAGACAGTAAGTATATTAAAAAATGCAAAGTAACAAATTACCTGGTTTTTCCCTTTCAGCATCAGGATGTTGGTTACTTTACCAAAAGGCAAACCTAAAGCAATAACTTCTGTTTCTGTCACTTCCCCAGGCAATTTCCTGATATGAAGAACACGAGAAGGAGCCCCATCCATTTTATCATCACTTTTGAATTTCTTGTTGTCATTACCATTGGCTGAAAGACATATTCAGACTCTATTTGAAAACTTTATTGATATTATTAGTTCTTTATTAAAAAATGCTTTTAATTATAACATGAAATTAATTTTAAGTAAGCCATCTCTTCATTTGGTTTAAAAAAAACTCAAGGGTTCAGAACAAATTCTGCAGAGACAAATGTTAGTTTCATGAAAGGTGGACTGTTCAAGACTAACTTAGTCCTCTGATAGAGATCACAGCAAATTCTTTACATCTCACTTTCAGTGAAGCATCTCATATAATACCATGTAAGAATACTAATTATGTCTTAGAAGGGCTCACATAAGAACATAAAAACAAAAAAAAAAACAAGTAGTGGTTACCCAGAATTTTTTTGAAAGAAATAAAACGGTGGTGAATCACTGATAGAAGAGATCCCAAAGCTTTTTTAAGAACTGCTTCAACCAAGAAACTGGACACAGAAAGTAGAAAAGTAACAAAGCAAGACAGGAAGCATCACTGGGAAAGATCAGAGTGGAGAAAGGGGATGACCCACAGGACTGATGTCACAAAAGGCTGATGAAACCAACAATTTAAGAACAAAGCAGAAAAATGTCCCTTATGAACTACAAGCTCACTCACAGAAAAGGAAAAACCAGCTAATAAACATGATGCAGCCAACACAGATGGGGGTGGGGGAAGAGCCAGACAAATTTCTGTAGTAGAATCAGGGAAGCATTAGCATCAGTGTACAAAGCACCAGAAAGACACTATTTGGAATCTTGTCCAGAATTCTTTCGTAGAATTCCAGCGAAATTCCAACTTGAGTTCCTCTTTCTTAATACGCAGCTAGCCAGTTGGATGGAAGAAGTCTTGCTTTCAAAAGAAGGCCAGGAAAAAGTGATTTACTTTGGTTAAAAATATGTCAGTGGAGTAAACATCAGAGTCAAGAGCTAAAGAATAACAGTGTCATAAGATATATTGATATTAATGAATTAATCAATGCTGGAAATCAGCATGCATATAGATATTAGTGAAGCAAGTGATAAGACTTCCTTTTCTCTACTTTTGGCTATAAAAAATGCAAGATATTTAGATCTATATAAATATAAAATTTGAAATATTCTATTAGTTAAACATAATATGCCTTAGAGGGACATCATGCAGTAATTCCACACACACACCCTGTACCACCACCATCATCCCTCCTCCAAAAAAAATTTCCATGACTAAGCTTTTAAAAAGTTCTTGCACTGCAAAACACGAAGTATTTTCCACCTTACTATAGCAGAAAAAACAACATTTGAAACTGGGCAAAATTCAGCTAGCAGTATCTCCAACTGACAATGCTAGAATCAATGCAATAGCATGTGTTTTATTTTGGTCTGCTGCACAGAAAGACAAATTTTGGAGGAAACAGAATACTAAAATTTCAAAAATACACACTAAACTAGGAACTGAAGTCTACACAGGACTCTAACATGCACCGTTTTGGCAAACATGGCAATATTGAGCTTCCAGGTAGCCAGATTTCACCTGTTCAAAAGTATACAATATAACACTTTATCTCAAAGAGACAGTCAAAGTTTGTGAAAAAGTACTTTTACTTTTCACCTGAAGCTCATCACACAATAGTCTTCCCTAGTTCTCAATTAACATTTTTATTAAAAAAATCCAGCAAAAACCCAGCAGAAACAAGGTGAAGCGTGATGGGCTGGACAATGCATTACAAACAAAACATCACAAATAAACTTGCAAAGGATAAAAGAATTATAGTGATATTGAAACTGTATGTCCAATGCCCTTCATACTTCAGCTTTCTGAAAAATTTCAATCCATTACAAGTTTCAAAAATTAAATACAAAACATTACAATGAGAAATGAAAAAGGGGAAAAAAAAGATTTTAAACTAAAAGATTTTCTGAAATTGATTAAGAAACCTCTAGTTTTACTACATCACCAGAAAAATATACACCATGACTGCTCAGATAAGTTCTGACAGAGCTGTTTCGTCTTTTGTGTGGTTTTCAACACACAATTTTCACATATTAACTTTTACGCAGCATAATGTACAAGAATTTTTTTTTTTAAACTGAAGTTCTTCTTTGAATTAGGCTTTAGGTTGTCCCAGTAAAAGTATCACTGGCCAGTATATAATCACATATATATATATGAAATGTTCCTTTAAAAATATTTTGTTGTACTAAATATATATCTATATATATCTCTTCCTAAAGAGCAATTAACAGTTTTAACTTAAATCATGTATACAAGGGTCTCACACAATTTTGTTTTTAAACTGTCTTAAACATCTATTACACTATTCTTTGAACTTTTTTTTACTTACTGTAAAAAAAAAAAGCTATACACAAGTGCCTGCATAAAAACGTTGATGTAAAAAAGTAGAGAAATATATTAAAGTGATATATACAAAAGGATACAGAATTAGGCACCAAAGAATGTATGGCAATCAGAAAATGGGGGGCAGGAGGGACAAGATAGGGGCACTGGGAACAAGCTTCTCAATGCTATGTTAAGTGCCCCAAGAAAGTTTTTAGCAGTAGGGCAAGTAACCATGACAGACGGTGTTTATTACTTATTGCCAGAAGCATCTCTTGTACAATGAAAGCTGGACTGGTAACACTCATAAAAAAATGAAGTCCACCTTCCTAAAGTAAGATTTTTTAACACTGTATTCCGGAAGACAGACGAAATTAACACATCAGCTGTTGAAAGCAAAGAGAACACGTACTTTTTCTACTTTTGATTATCCATTCAGCATAGCCTAACACTAATTTACTGTTTCAGTAATGGCAGTAATAAAGTGTGTATCCTACACTAAATATGCATGCACATACACAAGTGAACTTTTCAAGACATTTGTGGAACAAATTAAATTTAGCTTTTAGAAGAGTTATTGAGAGTTTTTGGCACTGCATGAAACCTCTCTCTAACTGTAGTCTCTTATTTGTCATTATAAATGGTACTTCTTAGCTGAAGACGCATCATTAAATTGCACTTGGGAATAGAATTTACAACATGGGAACACAACTTTTTCAGAGCCACTGAAAGGTGAATTTAACTACTGTTAAAACAACAATTTCATTCTCTAACAAACTTTATTAGCAGAATCAGTGTCCATAAAGGTTAAAGGGTAAGTCAAGGGGAGCAAGGCACTAGAGGAGTAACAAGGTCTTTTGGTAGAAATGGAGTCTTTGCCTAAGCATCAACAACCTACAAAATCCTTCCCTATATAGCACTTAAAACAAAACTGCTGAAAACTGTGGGGGGATCAAGGGATGTTGGAGGAGGAAACTTCACATGCTCACTAATAACTACTGCTGAGAAACTGCTGTTAAACTCAAGGTTTATTGACAAGTAGCTATTTCATGAGGTAGTTTGGCTTTCACTAGACTTGAAAATCCTGATGCAATTCAAACGTCCTGCTGCTAATGCTCTAACAAATATAAAAATGCACTGAAAACAGCATGTTACAATATTTACATTGGGGAAAAAAGGTTTTTAAAACACTGGGAGAATGACTAAAACACAGTGCTAGTATTAGTTAATTTACAAGTCAAGTTATAGTCTTAAATATACAGTTCGAAAAAAAAATAAACCTAGCCCTGAATCATACAAACATTTAGGTTGGAGACCTTTAAGATCATTGAGTCCAATCATTAACTCTGCACTGCCAAGTTCTACTGAGCACAGGAATGGTTACACCCAATTCAGACTACCCAAAACCCCATATTCTGTAATGACCAGTGCACTGATCTAAGTCCCCTTCAGCTCTCCACCAAGGAGATAAAAAATTCAGTTTCCATGTGACATCAGGCATCTATTTCTAAACAAAATCTCATCTCTACTGATGCTATTCAAAGCATTATTCTCCCATCTAAATAGGATACTACAGTTTAAATATAATTGGTACAGAAGCCACATCCCTGTTGTACAGAGTTCCTTCAATTCAGCATAAATCAGTTTGTTGAAATTGAATGCTTACAGGTTGACAAAGCCTTTAAAAGGCCACAATCTGAGCAACTTGGGTCCTGGCATTTTCAGTGAGAAACTCCTATTTATCACAGAAATAGGAACCTATATAAAAAAGCAACAAAATGAACTGCAATATAGGCATTGTAACTCCAAGTTATTCAACGCAACCAAGTAGTTTTTGCAGAAAAACTGATCTTGAAGTTCAGCATAACTCTCAGAAAAGAATGGAAACCTTACTTCCTGATGACATTTTTGCAAACATATTTTAATAAAAGTTCATCCTAGAGGAGTTTTTCTCTGCACACCTTTTTTTTTATTTTTTGAGAAATACGTAAGACCTAAGAGTTCCAAGACCTTTATTTTAGGTGCATAATTTTCCTGTACAATAAATTTCTTTCATAAACTCACAATCTCCTAATATAGAAATGTAACTATGAGTCTATAGGCAAAAATGTTCCAAACAATAAAAAGTTGCTTTCACCCATTAGTTCCTGAAATTAGGGAAAAAAATGTAAAAATTACCACAAGCAAGACACTGGTCATAAACCCCTGCCTACCTGCAGTAATGAAATATTTTATAAATAAACATTTTTTTTGCGGAAATCAATCTCTGCTTCACAACTATAAGTACATAGCAACAAGCAACTAAATAAAAGAAACATTCAGTCTGTATGTACTAATGACAAGAAACTTACTAGCAGTAGTATTCATTGCTGTTGCTATGTAGAAAGTACTTCTTGTTTTACCTTGGCTAAATACATATAATTTAATGTTATCTGCAAGCAGAATGTAGGACATATATCTGGACAGAAAATAAGTGACTTAGAGAAGGGCAATGGAATTATGAAGATACCTAGTTTACAGTTGTGGATTATGACCAGACAGAAATATTAAAAATGTTGCAGTGGCTACTGAACACAATCATCTACCTCAACCAACCAGCTACACAAACTGCAGACAGTCACAAATTGGGGGGGTTTAATAGAGGCCACTGTGGTTTCGTTTCTGGAAGGTTCTTTCCTTGAAGAAAGTTTTCCTTTATATGCACCTGGCCCTGATGTAAATGATAAAATGTAGGAAGAGCTGTTGTCTGATCCAGTGACTTCTCCACAAGTGCCAACAGGTTCCCAAAAGAACATAAACAGGACCTTTGTTTTAGTATGTACATCTTCAAAAGTTGAACTTAAAGACAAAATCTGGAATTCAAAACATTTGAAAGAACATAAAAAGGAGATACTACACTCAAAAAAAAAGATAAAAACACATAAGATACAAAGTTGTCTGAAGTCCACATTTGTTAACCCTAAAATTAAAGGTTACATGTTACATTCATTACTCTTGTTTGGTTGGTAGGATTTTTTTGTTGTTTGCCATGGATGCGTGCGATGTCCAAATGAAAATCTTGACCAAACAATACTAAAGCTATCTTACAGTACAAAGATTATTGCTTAACAGGAATTTGAGCTTAAATAAGTAAACATGTTGAAACAAAAAAAATGTAACTACACAGCTTTTAATTGACACATCTGCACATAGGCTCCTCTGTTTCAAAATCCACTGAGCACTGACTTTTCTAAGCACCTATAACAACACATTTACAATATGGTATAGTGGCTGTTCAATGGTGCACAGTCGAAAAATAATGCACTTCAATTTAGTTCCTAAAATATGTACAAATACCACAGCTAGAGTGAAATCCAACTGAAGCAGAACAAGAACGAATTACTATGGCATAGTGATGCAGACAGAAATTACCTAAATTAATAATAGACACATTTTATTTATTCCATCCTGAGATTTTTTATTTTTGTAAATTTCTTAATTTGCATATCCATAGAAATACGTAAAGTATACTGCATTATTAAATTATTATACTTTCCAATCACATGTACTGTACTTCTTAACATCTTTCCAATTATTATTAATTGTAATCAATTTGCAAACTTCAGAAGTAAATTACCTATGTTTAGGCATCATTAATTTTAACTAATAACCAATTTTACTTAATGTTATCAAAAAATGGCACATCTATGTTTATTCCCCAAGTTAAACACAGCACTTGAAATATTATTAACTTGTATGCCTCAGTGTTAAGTATCCTGTTAATACAATGAATTACCTACCAAAGTCACTGCTGACATTCCCTACTAATTAAGGAAAAACAAGATCAAGATTAACAGTATCATTCAAAGCTCCAGGAGTTTGGTGAGCTCAGCTGCAAAATGATTTTGGAACATTTCTACTGATCTACCTTAAACACACAAATGTGAACGCTGAAATTGATGGCAGCTGTAACAACAAAACCTGCCAATTCTTCTGTTTCAATCCTTTGTCTTTGACAAGCCAATTTTCATAAAACTTTCATTAACATCTTTCATTTTATATCTACATCCCTTAAAAATTTTACTTTTTTTGTGTGTATTTCAGCCATACAGTTCATGGCATGAGCATCTTCATACAGATAACTCTTCCTACAACTTCCATTAAGCAGTCCTCTATCTGAACAGCAAAAGCCTCACAAGAAGTTCAGCTTAAAACTAATCCAAGACAGAGGAAACACTTGCCAGTTTTTAAAGAGAAGGGACTTCTTCCTTGCATTTAAAATCTGCAGAATAAACAACTGCAGTTACGTATTTACTGAACATACAGCACTGAGAAGTAAAAAAATCTATTTATGTAAAATGTGCATTACTGATGTCTTTAAAAACATCCAGAGCAAAAAATATTTTTTAAAGATCCTGGTTTCAGGTCTGGTTTCTCAGAATCCTGTTACCAAATCATATTTTGGTTTACCTAAACAGCCTTCCTAGTCATTGTGCACCAATGCAAAAAAAATTAACTCTCAGATCTTTGAGAAGATTATGCTCTCCAAAGAAACCAGTATCAAGCAAGATTATAATAGTAAATAAGAATAGACTTTGACAATATTTTCAGAAAAGCTAAACGAGAACTAGTAGTGGTTCAAGCAATAGTAAGAGGCCTGTGGTTCTGATTAACATATTCATGTCTGTGTTAAAAATCTCAGAAACTGATACATGTAACATAAAAAAAGAACTTCTTAGAAAAGCTTAGATATTTGCTGACCTTGTTCTTTACAGGCTGTCCTCCCTTGCTAAAAATTCTAATCTAGTGGATGGGATCCTTTTCTCAATGTTTACAAAATGATGTTCTGCCATACTGTCCAAATTAGTTCAGGAAAAAAAGTAATCTTGTATATTTAAACATAAATGTTTAACTGAAATTAAATTCCTCAGCAATGACAGTAATCAAATTTGTCCACAACAGGGGATAAAAGGGTTCAGAATCAAGAGGTAAAAGTAATCTTCATCCAAGTCTAGCCTTCTGTTAAGACTGCTCTTTTACAAAAGTCACAGAAAGTACCGAAGACAAGAAGTTCACTTGTAGTGAATGTTAATGCAACAGATTGTCAACTTCCTCTCACCTACGCAGTCTGAAGATGGATACTGATGACAAAACTGTTTAGACAATGCCCAAGAATCAGGCCTTGCATTTTGAGCCATAGCCAACAAGCTAGCCTTTTTTACAGGATTACCAGTGGTTTAAATTATCAGTAAGAATACAAATTAAACATTTGTTCACCAATTTCAAAAGTTTTGTTCACCAAAAAATTGGAAAGGATTCATCTGTAGGACTCCCTATAGGGCAGAGAAACCATTCCTCTTCTATGCCTTTCACTGAGAGAGAAGATAAAAGCAAGAGTATTCATAAAAGCATTAAAGTACTACAGCATTCTCACTGAATGGCAGCTGAATAAAAAAAAAAAAAAACACACCACACTAATGGAACTGTTACCATGATAAAAAGGTAGGATGTTCATTTTTAAAATATTCATCTTCAGTCTCACCCATAATGACACAGCTCTCAGTTCTACCAAAATCACTCCCTTCCATGAAAAGGTAGTTTTTCTGACAACTTAGGCAGTTTTGTTTAGGTTAATATTTCTATAGCAGAGAAAGAAAAGAGGCTGTGATTGACAAGGGTTTGCTCTAAGTTTAGGCCTGCTAAGGCACTGCTATTGACAACTGGTTTTTTGATTGTGTACTCTTTCACCAGTAAAAGGCTCAGAGGATTACAAAGACAAACCATCTATGTCTTCTGTTCACCTGGATATCTACTTAGAAAAATATCACGGGATCAGATATTGGAAATATCATGGTCAAAACCAGAATAGGTTTGTATATACTCCAGAAAACAATGGCCAAGTCTCATAAAGTCATGACATTTCACAACTCTGAGAATGAAAGTGGAAGAACAAGGGGAAGAACAAGCATTAGTTTTATGTACAGCAATTTCTATGACATGTCTCATTTACAAAGGACTTAATAAATGATCACAGGGTCTCTTAAGTCCTGTGTCTTCGTTCCGGCAAAAAAAGCCTTGTTTCGCCAAATTTTTAAATTCTTCTAAAGAGAAAAGTAATAGCAGAACTGAAACAAAAGGAGGACATCAATTCAGACAAAGAATACTTGAACTCTTTTTGCTTCAGATGTTTACAGCAAAATTAACACACTGGTTTCCATTTTGGATCTAATTACTCCCAAGTTTACAATCTGAACTTGTAAACTGTGCAAGTCTGGAAAATGTACTTCCTGGTGAACAGTAAACAAGACAGCCATGGGAGGATGTATTCAGAACTAATACTGAACTATGGATTTATCCTACTCTACAGGGGCTTTTAATGCTACTTAGAAAAGGCAGGCAGAAGTGAAATTTGAATATAATACCAAGAAACCACTTAAAAATAACCCAAAATAAACTAGCCCCCTTTCCACTGACTTCTATAGACAATGACTTGATTTATAGCACTGCATTCAGATTGTGGGGTTTTGTTTGTTTGGGATTATTTTTCCACCAACCTCCTTTACATATTACACAATTTATGCAAAACTTTTTGTAATAGGCAACTGATACTACAGGAACCAGACCACTACTCCGACCACTGTTGCTAATGAGACTGTGTCTTGAGCAGTCATTGACAGTTCTGGATGCCAAAGCAAAAACTAAAAACCCCCACCTACACAAAAAAAACTTCCCACACACAACAAAGAAATTCCCAAGAATAAAACACAAACCCTAAATCAGCTTAGAGGGTGGAAATAAATACAAGGTGGGAAGCAACATGTCTATTTGTTAAATACATCAGGACTCCCAAGTCAACCTAATGGGATCCAAACACACTTTTCCATTTTAAGAACTTTTCAAGGAGAAAAGAATTTCTATGTAAAGGCTACTCAGACAAGCTTCTGTATTTTTTCTTCTGAAAACTCAAAATTGTAATTCTTATTTCAATTTTTCTCCTCTTTCCTTTGAACTAACTTGCATTTAGTTTTCCACAACGAAAAGTTTCTCTAAAAATATATGGAGAATTTGGTAACATTTAGGACTTCATCCTGTCCTAATGTCCACTGCCCGCATCCAAACCCTCACACACACAACTCGAACTCCTTTTCATACCAGTTTCTCATTTAAGTAAAGCAAACTGATGAAGCACTAATTAATATACAGGACATCAAGAAAATGAAGACAAGAATGACCTCTTTCAGAACCAGAAGTAAGAAAAGCAGGGAAGATAGGTTCTGGGGTTCCAAAATGGCTATGAATGCAGTACACTGCATTTCTGATCTATTCCAAAGCATCACCACCTCTTCACCTTTGGTTACAGAACTGCCAATGGAAGTGGTTCTCTTCTGCTGCCACACTTCTCCACTCAATGCTGCAGTGTGTCTACAACTGTGCAGTCACATGACTGATCAAGTTGCTCCAAGGAAAACCTACATTTTTTGTTAGCATAGTTTGATGTTGGATTTGCTTATTCTGCGAGTGTATTAACACTCCAACAGAAGAGTGTAGCAGAAACATGTGGATATAGGGTCTTTTTCTGCTTGCATCTAAGATGTAGGATGAGAAAGCACAGAGCTGCCATTCTGGCAACAGCTGTCATCACAGCACCCTAACTGCAACATGAAATTGCACTGTGAATCACAATCTCTTACTAAGAGTCTGCTACTGATATCTGTGATTGTACTGCTCAGCCCATAAATACAGAAAATCAGGCACAGTAAAAGAGGGAACCACGCAACTGATTGGAAAGCCCTGCAAGCCTCTGATGCCATGAACCAATTCCTCTAAGGAAAAAGAAAGAAAAAGGCAAAAAAAACCAAAATAAATTGTATGGTAGGGGGAAAGAACGGTAAAAAGAAAAAAAGCAAAACCTCTGAAATGAGCCTTCCAAGGGAACTCAATGCACATTCAACATACAGAAGCATCAGTTGCAATAGAAGGCATTTTAGTATGTGCCAACTAATGAAAAACCTTTCTATCTAGCATCACCAGAAATTTTGTTAAAGAACAACCACATTCACTTTGCACTGATGTTCTGAGATTCTACCACTAATCTCAAACTCAAGGAGCAAAGTGAATCTTCCTGCTTCAGCGGTCAACCAGAACTCTGTCTTCCTGAATCCATACTGTATTACAAAACTGGCACTGTGTTCTTTCCTGTAATGTCCAGACTTGCAGATGTCTGTGTGTGAAAAAATTAATGTCATACATGAGTTAAGCTGTTTACCTTTGCTTGCCAGTAGAGATTCCTGACTTTAAAGGCAGCTGTACACAAGAACTGTAATTTTTCATCCCATTACTCACCAACAATTTAGTGTGCAGACATCTGAAAGCTGCCTATTGTTTTATTGGATTATTGTTATTAGACACCCAAGGTTTCTGAGTATATACGAGGTCACTATATTCTAATACATGCCAACAGTTTATCCCTCTATAGCACAACGAATCCTTATTTTGGAGTTCTCCCCTTGCAAACAGGAAATGAGTCCAAGTATAAATGATAGATTTCTCCTTTGAAAGGGCATCACTTACCAGTAACTACCATGCTGCTCATGTTAGAGTTCGGGCTATTGAGTACACTGCCTGAAAGAAGTTCGTCAGATCCTCTCTAAAAAGAAAGAGACAGTAAGAGATTTTTTTTCCTCTATTTTGTGATTTTTAAAGATGATACTTCCTCTTTTCAGATAAGTGCAACAACTTGAAATCTAAGTAAAGCGGCATATTTACATGGCAATCCGAAATGAGAGCAGCTTAAGCACAGTTGTTTAACCCACCACGGAAATGAAGCCATCTCTGGATACAACAAGAAATGCTGAACAATAATTTTGTCCAGCATTTCAAATTAAAATATAATTAAATATATTTATTCTAATTCAGTAACATTTAAATTAACTTCAAGTTTTAATATTTTAATACACATATATATTAAATTATTATATCTAACTGAAACTACGAGGGAAATCTATGCAATAGAAATATGGAGTTTAGCTCAATTTTAACACTCCTATTTTAAAAAAAAGAAAGTCTTCACAGGAAATGATCATTTTTCATTTTGAGGACATCCATTTGTTCTGCAAAGCACAATTCAGGGCAGGGAATTACATCTTCATTGTAATTCTTAAAACACGACAAATATCAATTAATGAATGATACCAAAAGTGGGCTGCAAAAATCAGAGGAGGGTTTATATTGAAAACATAAAAGATAATCCTTTCGGCAAATTATTTGTAAGATGGGCATTTGACACAGCTGAAGAGACTTAGGCTTCTTTTCATACCTTTTTTTTTCTTTTATGTCCCAACCCCCTTCACCCCTCAAGACTTCATCTCTCTCAAAAAGTCTACAAAATGTGATCTTTCAATAAAGAAAATATTTAAAACATCCTTTGAATACTATCTTTAATTTCTTTCCCACTTCGAAATCCAGGTCACTGCTAAAATGGAAATGAGGAAAGAAAACAGTCACTACCCATCCTTATAAAAATAAATGGGTGTAATTCTGTTGGGGACACAACAAGAAAATCAAGAAGAGTTAATGAATTTGTTTTACAGGGCACCTCAGTACTGCATAATAAATTAATCTGAGACTATTACCTTTCTAGACAGCACTGTTGCAAGACACAAAAATCAAACCTTTACCTTTTTATCATACTGCACTGCATCCACACAGAACAGTATGTTAAAATTTATATATGTGTATGCACACATAGAGCCATTAAAACTCCCTTGGTTTTCAACATCAGCTCTGAAGAATCTTTATACAGTTTATTGAATGCTCTAAACTCTTAAGGGTACATAGCAAGCAACAAAGCTGTGCCTATCAAATCAGCAATAGAGTTCCTTTAAAACTGCATCATGCCTAATACCAAGATAGGGTAGGACCAAGAGAAGGACCATGTCTTGTCCTTTTCAATGTAAGGATACACTTCTAATCAGATATAACTAAGAAAACGTTTAGCCAAATAAAACTGAGTAAGAAGATAAGTTACAGAACTCTGTTATTCGAACTACATTGCTATCTACTATAAATACCAAGTATGCAGGCACTCGGAATAAGCTGAAACATGAACATTCCTTCTTTCTCTTTAACGTCCCATTTTTTCTAAGATAATATTGACAAGGGTAGAACGTTGCAAAGTTCAAGATTACCAGCAGCATTAGGTTACTCAGTGGTAACTGCAGTTTTCTCTGCTGGCAGCTATCCACCCATTGTTGCTTGAGAGCCCCTGTCTGCAGCCTGGACAGCTCAACTGAATAGGCAGAAGTAACAGCAGAGCCTCAATCCGTTCAGAGTCCAGCTGATTAAGAAAATTTAGCAGCATTTTTTCCCTTAATATGACAGGCATCAACTGGCAGTGGTACAGCAGTTACCACACAGACAGCTGATGCAACCCCAGTACCAAACGAATGCTCTTCCCAGAACCTGTAGGAACTTTACAATTCTGAAATATCTCAAAATTGAGATGCCTTTAGCTTCAGAAAGTTGTTTACAACAGCAACTGCTGAATGAAAGAATGCAAGAGTGATTATTATATAAACTTCTGGTTCCTAGTAAACTGCACTTTCAAAAAGCTGTTAATTTCTTAATCCATAGCAAAAAATACAAAAGAAGCACAAATTACTCAACAGAGTGAACATTCAGTTCCTGTATTGGTGTTTCATGAACAGTTTTCTCTTCATTTTGAAACATATCATTTTACATTTCATTAATATCTTCACAGTCAATCACAAGATTTTGTCATTGCACTTGAAAGTTTTAACATATTGGCTTCAGAAGAACAATTAAATGTGAATTTCTTACACTGGCCTGTATCATAAGTTCTACACTTGGTCTTATTCACAGAAATTAGTGTTCAAAAGTCTGATTCACAGATGTACAAATTCATACGTGGGATATTCTTCCAATTCCCCCATGAAATCACAAATGTATGGCAAACCTCTACCTGCTCACTCCAACACTTATTTCCCAAGCTTTTGGTCAAAGACCTCTTTTACAATGTGAGTCATCACCTTACTAGATACACATGGTTATTTTTCCTAACTGGTTCTCAAGCAGCTGGGACCCTTCTGGACTTCAATTCAGTATGTAACTTCAAAACCAGCTGTGCAGCAAAAGACATGATGGACTTGGACACAGAGTGGTTAAATTACAAAATCAAAAGCAATGACTGCCCAGTTATTGTGATTTACTTCAAAAGGGTTATCTGAAGATCCTGGTTGTGTAGGAAAACAATTTCACAGATGCATCCCAAGTAAGCCGAGGTGACTGGCACTACTATGTGACACAAGCATCTCCTGAATTACACAGACATAAATACTTATTTTATTTATATTTATTCAGCAGAGGTAAGACTTTATTTGATTTGTGTTTTGGGGTGCTTGGCTTTGGTTTTATATGCATCTTCTTTGAGAGGGTGCTAAGCCAAAAATGACTGACATCTTGCTTCAAGAGCAAAGCTTTCATCACTCTGCTATGTCACACATGAATTTCACCATTATAGCCAATTTTCCAAGCATCTTGAATATTTAATTAGTCTTATTCTCAAGCACAGAAGTTCTGCTAGTTGAATCGTACTAAACAAACCTTTCAACTAAATGAAGTAATTTTATTGAGTATTTCACAGCTAAGGAACCCAAACTCAGATCTCTGAAGAGCACAGAGAATCAGACTCAAGAAAGGAAGATCCAAGAGCAATGTTCTCTTAACTCTCTTCCCCAGCTGAGCAAATCACTGTGTTCTAAAGAATCAAAGCAAGATCACAAACACAGAGATGGCAGAAATATTCATATCTAAGTTAAAATAACAAACAAATAAAAAAACCACCACAATGATTTTATTTCACTGTAAACTGCAAAGGAAAATTATTGTAACAGCAACATGGTAGAGACTAACTGAATATCCAGTTTAGCATGAAGCAAGGAGATTATAAAGAACAAAACAAGAAGCACAAAGTGCTATTATACTATTAATAGATCATCTTCGGACATCTAGTCCTCTGTTCCTACCAATGTCAGGAAGATTAATCTGTATTAATCTTCCATATAAGCTAACAACTAACTACATAGATCAGAGATATCTAGACCATTTCTTTATGAAACCAGCATCTGCCAAAATACTAGCACACAAAATGAACAAGGAAATTGCCAAACTAACATCTTGCAGTGAGTGAACCTTGAATTTGCCACAGAGTCAATACTGCCCTTTCACTGCAGCCCGTGTTACCACCTCCATGCCCCCATGAGAGCATCTCCATCCATGGTGGGAAAACAGAATGTTTAATGTATGACTTCAATCAATAGATTTATGTAAACATGACATGTAGGACCACTTTCAAAAAAGATAAAAAATAGACCAACTCAGACTTTTCGTGCATATTTAAGAAAAAATTTAAAATTATATATACAAAATTATTTTCTATACTGTAAACTAAAGACACCACTGTGATATTTTAGCTGATTTCCCTAAGTGAAGAGTTATTTTATATACTGTCACTTCTACAATTTACAAAATCAATTATGCAAGGAGAAAGAAGAAACTCCTAGCTCAGCAAATTAATGTCCTAGGTCCTTGCTTTAAATCACAGTTAACTCAAAATCCCTCAGTAGACATGATGGATTTCCATAGCAGAA
Organism: Climacteris rufus; assembly: GCA_013398175.1. NCBI lineage: Eukaryota > Metazoa > Chordata > Aves > Passeriformes > Climacteridae > Climacteris > Climacteris rufus. The sequence goes on along the minus strand of VZRZ01005138.1, from coordinate 522,333 downwards.
TTTCAGATTTTTTCCCCCCATAAAAGACTACAATAAAGTTTTGTGCCATCACAAGTTATATTATGTAGCTATGTAATTTCAGGAAGTCAGTCCAGTCATTCTATCCTTCCAGGCTACTCAAAAATACACTATTTAGAAGTCTTTCCCATCTATTTTCCTCACATTCCAGACAGGGCTTTAAATATTTCACGCATTCCCCAGATTTTATTACATGCAAGGTACAACCAAAAAGTAAAAACTCTGACTTCAGAGTTACCGAAGTGATTTAGTCTTTTACTTATCAAAATACTTTTTGACAACTGTTCACATCAGAGACACATCAGCTTTTTTCCCAATAATTCAGGGCTATGAAGACTCCAATCAGAAGTTATGACAATCTGATCTAAGAGTGTATTAGAGAGAGCTCATCAGAAGCATGTGCAGAAGAACCACTAAAATACTACTAGAAACAGTAAACAAGTGAAACTGCATTTTGTTAAAAAGTCAACAGTATCATCTAAAATAATTTCTTAAATTCCCACTAGAAAATAGAAAGACACTCTTAGATATTGAAAAATATATTTTGTTATAAATCCTCTCATTTGTGGTCTTTATATTTGCTGATACTACAAACCTCTCTCAAAACCAGGATGCTTCTGCCCTCTCCATTTCCCTCTCTTCTCCCCAAATGCAAGAAAAATAAGAGAATTTTAGCTGCACTGTACATTTACCACAGTCATTCTCAGCCTACAGGCATGAATTTCCCAAGGGGTATGACAAACCAGGAGACAGAGCTCATGATTTAAGGAAATCCAACAGCACTGTAAAACACTTCATTTCTAACAACATCTGGGAAAAATTTAAAAGAAAGAGCCAGAAACCTGATGGTATGGGAGAGAAATAAGCACATGACAGTTTTAACCCAGACATAAAACATTCCCCTGTAACAGATCCACACCTACAAACACCCCGCTTCAGAATTTTAATTAACACTGGGGATTGGATGTTTGAAACAACATAACACACTTTAAACCCTAACACAGCATGTATAAACTTTGTTCAGTTTACATGTAATAGATTAAAATTCAAAGGATGCTTCATTTTAAAACATGATAAATTTTTATCTGAAACACTGCATAAACATACCCTCACATAATCGTTCATGAAGAAAAAACATTTGATCTGCCTTATGCTCTGATTACACACACAACTGCCAAAACACATGATCCAAACTACCCTAATGAATTTGTTACAACTTTCATACGTGTAAGATCATAGAAGACCCATTCAGGACAGGATAAGCCAAGTCCATACATACAATCCAAAAGAAACTCCATGCAGACTCAGAAGTATTTTACAAAGCATACAGTTCAAACTATAAGCTTGTTATCACTTCAAAAGAACCTGACATGCAAGGACTACGCCCACTTGAATTTTTTAAAGATTACACTATTTAACTATATTAGCATGAAATCTTATCAATTAAGATTATTAACTCCATGGGTACTTAATAACTAACTTATAACATCACTTGCTTTTCATTCAGTATTAACTGTATACAGTATGACCACCTTCCCATACTTACTCTCTATATACTTTCTTTTTTACCCTACTTCTTCATTTCCACCTCAGACAAGCATATATTGTTTATATAGCCTAACAACTAACTTTGCCATTTTAACAATCCCAGTTTTTCAGCAAGAAAGTATCTAGGAGAAATTTAATAAAACATTAATAAAAACACACAAATTTTGTAGAAATAGAGAGAGAACAACTAAGGGAATTTGAAAAGTTTTTAAGATTGACAGGAGACAAGACTCAATTTCCTTGAAAAATCTCCAGGTTCTCAAAACACAACGTTGAAAAGAGACAAATTTCTCAAAGCACTGGAAGATCAAGATGGACTATTAAACCAAAAAGCTGGACAGTAAAAAATCAAATCTCAATTTACACCATATCACACAGCCTCATTGGAAAACTTCCAAAATTTCCATTGTAATGAAAGACTGCAGGCAAGAATCTTTTTTAATACCAGTCAACACTTCAAATATCCAAGAGAAGTACACTAACGTGATAATTTATTCCAGCATTTCAGACTTTCCACTCCAGTTTTACCAGGAAAGAAAGTGCTACTCTCAAACAGCTACACATTACTGTAGTAAAATAGAATAGGTGAGAACAACTCACTAGAGCTACCACCTGGATGTGTTCCTTGCCTTCCAGAGAGAGAACCATGGCACCCAGATGTACAGATTTGGTCCTTCAGCAGTAGTTTCTACGCCTCAAAATGCTATCTACATGGAAGGTGTTTTCTACTCAATTATCTCCTATTTTTCACTAATAAATTAAAAGTGCTAGTGATATTTTGTCTTTAACTCAACAATCATCTTCCACATTCATAGAAAAAACGATTGTATGAAAAGCTAAACACAGCTACATGTACTTGCAGCTATAAAAAATACCCAAAACCCTAAATTCAACATTCCAGTCCCATTAACAGCTTGTGAAACCACAACCTCATTCGAATCAACTACCACCAAAAGCAAGACCTTCTCCCGGACCTCAGCAACTTGTTCCTATTCTGTTCTCCCCAATTCTATATTGCTATAAGCACTTATGCAACCACACGCTTTGGTACCAATCTGAATAAAAAGATGCAACTCATCCTTGTGTCAGCTTAGCTTTATCCTGGTCAACTTCCCCAGAGAGGTTTATGAACTGGCTACCCAAACATCTGTTGCACAAGTATTACAGTGACAGAAAGAAACGGAATGCAGTGTGACTGGCTCGTGAAAACATGGCCCAAATCTCTCAGAAACGGAAAAGGTATTTTCATGCTGGTATTCGTGCATATTTTCAGAGATGGTGCAGGTGATCGCGTTTCTCTTTGTACCACTCCGCAATTAAGATGCAAATCTAAGTGTTCTGTTACAAATGAAAAACAGGTAATTTCCAATTACTGAAAGACATCAAAGCATATCAAATAGGTACACTAAAGCTTCCTTACATTGATGCATACTTACTACAGAGAACAAACTAATTTTCTACATGCTTCCTTTCTTTCCATTTTCAGCTCTCCTTACTTTTTCACATCTATTACAGTGGCAGAATGAGCATTACAAAAAAACCCAAAGGTACAAAGAGAAAAAGAACTGGAGTCAGCTGTTCTGAGAATAAATATGAAAGCCATTTCAAACTGAGTCAATTTATAGAAGTTACTGTTATCAGATATCTCTACTGTTAAAAGATACCTTTCATTGTAAGAAGTTATTTTTTGTCACTATGGACATGTTCCCACACCACTGATGAAAAGACAAATCCAGATGTCAGTTCTAAACTTCTGAACATGGTCAGACTTCAGTCTTACTTCACTGCTATAATGTTCCACACCTTTTTTTTTTTGCTGTTTACTGCTGCTATCACAACTAAGTATTATGGAATACAAAGGTTGTCTAAAAACATCATCATAGCTAACACAAGATTAAGACACCTCCAATTCATAAACAACCTGTTTGTCTCATATCACTGCCTCTTTGTCTGACCTACTAGCAATGTACTAGCAATTATATTAGACATGCAAGGTTTGCTCAAAACTCCAATTCTAATATTTTAAATACAATAAAACGGACCATCACATGCCATTTCTCAGTATGAATATACCAATTTTTAATCCTACCACTCCCTTCTTTTTAAGTAGCTGAAATTACAACAGTGTAGGCAAAAAAATTCAGAGAGGAAAAAAAATGAAATGAACAGGCTTCTGAAGTAAGTTTAGACTAAACTTTAGAAGTGGGAAAAAATATCTTTGGACAACTTGCTAGAATCTGACTTCTCAATACTATTTTCATTATACAGTGTACAGTTGAAATAAAAAGTCACAGCATATTCACATTCCACCATGAAGAAATTCCCAGTAGTAGCAAAAAAAGGTTCAGGGTTCTCTAATTATGTAAGAAAAGACTATCCCTCAGAACTTGAGTTAAAAACCCAAAGTGGACAATGAATGATTCAAGAGTACTTACAGACTGCTACTCTGTGCTCTCTTCCCTTTCTCTACCAGTTCCTATCTCCATCGATTTGTAGCAACTGTCCTTCCCCCATACTACTATATTCCTCCATGTTAAGTTTCAGCAACCAGGAAAAAGGGGGACTTGGTGATACTTCACTGTTTGGCAAACTTAGAAAGTACTAGGACACTGTTTCTTAGCATCTTCTACCCATCCCAAACATAACCAACTAAATACAGGCCAGCAATTCTCTCTTAAGTGCACTGACAAGGCTGAAGCCCTGACTTAGGGGGGAAGAAGGCCATCCCCACATATTTAAACATTACAAAATTGTGTTTACAGGAATGAGTCTTCCTTCCTAGCTAAAACTGAGGCTGTCCACGCTCAGCAGCTGAAGCTTGGTTTTTGGCCAGTGTCCAAAACACTGTCAACAAGGTCAAAAATTCCCAAATGCCATGTACCAAATAATGCATCCAGGAAGAAATGATTGGTTCTTTTCTCCTGTCAGATAGAAGTGCACCTCAGCCATTCTGAAACATGCAATGCACATACACAAAATGAGTCACTCAATTGTTCAAGCCCCATTTACTGCACAGCTACCCATCCCAACCAGGAGAAAGATCATCCATTAGACTCAAGTGGCACAGTGAAATACGGTAGGAGACATCATCCTCAATATGCACACAAAGTTCACCTAAGTTCTTTCCTACACCCATGTGACATACATTCCTTACATCATGTTTTATACCCTGCAAAGATTCCTTTAATTAATCCAGAGAAAAGATACATTATATACTTCATACATTCAATGGCTGAAAAGGACTCTATCACACCAAATCAGTTATCAAGATTGAAGCATTGTAATTGTAAAGAGAACACAAGAGAGCAATTCAAGGTACAGTTATTAGATGCTGGTGCTCAAATCTATATGACCAGAGAGTAACTAAGGACCTCATGAAATAAGAGCAGAGGAACAGTAATATACCTTTTGGAAACAAAAAAGCAAACATTTTATACAATATGACAATTTTTAAAACTACACATAAAGAAATCTATAAAATTTGTAGCCTTTCTTCAAGGAACTGGAAACATTTTTAAAATTGATAAACTATGTAAATACTACCCTTACTGGAATCCTTAACTCTCTTCTATTCAAGTATTCTTTACACAAACTGCTTATATACAATGCAAGTTCACAAACTAGCATCAGACACAGAGCTAATGTAAGGGATGAACTGTGTGCAGTGACATTTCCCTGCCTCCATGAACTCTAGGCAAGCAAAACAACACATCACAGCCCAAATCAAATATGAGTTATTTCATATGGACTTACAACATGACTGGGCTGTGACATGTTCTAATGCTTTCAGAAATTAAAGCACACAGCTCCTCTGACAGATTTTAGTTAGGAAGCATATTCCCACTGCATATTTTGAGTTGCACAAATCCCCACATTTACTCTATGCAAACCAAGTTTTCAAATTGTATTTGTCTTTTTTTTCCACCTCCATTTTAAATTTTATGTTTTGCTTCAACTTCTGGTGTAAATTTCTGGTGACTCAACATGTAAATAAAATGAAGACTGAACATCAGATGAACAAAGATGTTTTAAATCAAATCAGGTGTACAATACAAATAAATGACAATAGTTTCAAATTTATCCCTCCTTTGCAGATAACTCAAATTATAAAACTGTTAATGAAACACTATAAGCAAGAATTCCTTTTACTTTATACTTGCCTGGACCACATGCATTCCCCAAAGCTGAAAAGCCCTCTTTTAATTGCAAGACAATACCCAGACTACAGTAGCTCACTTCTATTACTCTTTTATGAATGGGTTTAAAAATATAACAAACATGTTCACTTTTCTGTTTGAGAACAAACATCCAGACAACAGTCAACATAACTTTCAAATGTGTATTGACATGACTGATGATGATAAAATAAAGCAGATTTTCCAAACAGAAGAGTCATGTCATAATCCATTCCTCTAAGTGTAATTGAATATATCACAAACATGTTTTGCAGGTGATCAGCATATATACTGTAGGTGACAAATCTCAAGAGATCATCGAGTAAAAAAATATCCTGGGTAAGTTGATTTCTCACTGGTAAATCCCTGCCCACATCCAATGACTATCCAGTCACAAGCAAAGCAGTGCTCAGAAGAGAATTAAAACTGCTGATGCAACTCCTTGGATTCAAAACTTACTCCCTACACATTCCCATAGCACCCCAAGAAAAAGAAAAAAGCCAAAGGAAGGCCAGATGAAAAATCCTCATTTTTTATATACACTTACAGGTGAAGCATTCCTCAACTTTAAAACATCAGTCCATCAGGAGCCACCAGAGAACTTAAGGACAAATGTTTCATATGTCCTTCCACAAAACACAAGTGAAGCTGGCATTACACTGCTTCCCACACTGTGTACACCAATCAGAGAGAAATACCATTTCCCATTCTTACTAGTATCTTGAGACAATCACAGAAGCTTCAGAATACAGTCCAGGTTATTCCTCCCATATTTAGCAGTTTACTTCCGGATATCATCATCTTTACCTATTCACACTTCCATGCACAGACTGTTTTCCTTTAAAACCAGACAGCAAGTCCATTTTTTAAAAAAATGTGCAAAAAGCACAACTTTTTGACACTTCTGAGCCTTTCCTTGTATTTATTTTAATCCCTGCCTCCATTACACCTGTCTTGCCTTCTTTCTTATAATACAACTTCTACAATAAACAGAAAGAAACAGTTGTGTCACCTGAAGTGTCTTTATTTCATTGTCTGGCTAATATCTTAAAATTTGGTTCCAAAACTGCACTACCCACTTATGACATATAACACTCAAATTCTCATAGATTGAAGTTGCTCACAGTAAAGACTGAAAAGGATACTGAACCCATTTACTTCTTCTGAAGTGAGAATGTCAGAATTTAAGATCCAAGTAATACATGGTCTACCTGAAACTGTTACTTTGCTGGACATGACTAAGGAAATCTCTGATTTCATTTTTTGTGCCACAAGGCTGTTCACATGGAGCAGTTAAAGACTTGGAACTTCCTTAGGTATTACTTCAAACTACTGAATATATTGCTAAGTTTTGATGAGTTAACATTTTGTCCTCCCGGGCAACAGAGAAACAATCATGCCAGTTCGTATTTCTACTGTGATTAGCTCCCACAGAAATACTTTAATAACTACACTTTGCTCATCATTCAGAGAATGACTTTCAGCTTGTCTCCAATACTGCATGAACATATGGAGCCAGATGGGTCCAGAATCCATGTAAATGACTTCTTACAGCTCTTCCTAGAAGCAAGCTTGTCCAGAAACATTATACAGGTACATCTGACAGAACAGCTGCTGTATCTACAGGCTGGCTGTATGATATAAGAACTAGTCCAAATCCAGCAGGACCAATACTGCATCTGAGCAACTGAGCCTTACTAGACATAGCTGGGCTTAGCAAGCAGCTAGAACAGATCAGCTTCAGGTGAAAAGGCAGGCACATAGCACAAGCTACAAAGCCCCTGAACAAATGTGAAGAGTTAACTGTACGCATTAGAAAACTTCTGTTTCTACCACTGAAATAGAATTACTCACATGCATTCATTAAAGTTCTCTTGTCCCATATATCTTTGCATTATTTCTCAGTACTGATCTAATTCCTGTGACAGATTTTAATGAAAAACGTGAAATAAATAGTAAATTAACAGCCATTTGGAAGTCCTTTCCTTGTTACAAAAATATGATAAATTCCTAACTGAACTTGAGAAATAAAAAGTAAAGCAAAGCAAACACCCTCTTCTGTGTCTACATAACAAATTCTAGCTCCCATACGCTTGTGTCCCATTACAGTCACTTCTTTTTTAACTTCAGTGGGAACTGTTTTGAAAAAAGGAGGGGGAGGGAGAGAAGCAAGCATGACTTTTACAGTCCCCATGCAACAATGAGAGAGTGTTGTTTTGAAAAAAATATGCAAAATCAAGCTTTAAAATAAGAGGCTGACACCACTACATTAATCCAGAACCACTGTTTACAGTTCAGTGCCTAGAAAAGTCTTTTGTGTAAAGCCTCCAATTTACCTCTAGGGATTTTTGTTTCATAAAGCATGACTGACTAGGTATCAGCTCACAATGACTAGTTGAAATCTTCCAACTTGCAATTACTGATGCTCAAAGTAGTTCATTTTGTATCAGCAGTCTGCCCCCTTATTTATTAAGTGTACATCCTACCTTCACACCAACTGCAACATCAGTGACAATGCTGTAAAAAAAAAAACAAGAACAAGTCAACCAATTTATACTTATAAACCAAACTTTTCAATGTATTGCAATGACCAAATAACGAGTAAACAAAAAGGCAACAAATACCCCGAGAAATAAACTAAGTTCAAAGAACACAGCAGGACTGGGGAAGTACAACAAAAAAAACTACAAAAGCCACTGAGCTCCCCCAGCTTATAGGCTTTCCAAAAAGTACAAACTTTCAAGCAAATGTTACTCCAATGCAGTATTAGCAGGAAACTTATTTATGAAACTCGGGTTTCTGGACTATATAAGACTACAGGGTGCAAATAGAGTAATTCAAAAGTAAGCACAGAACTTTTCTCACACACCTCTGTTAACCAGACAGCTAGTTCAGCAACATAGCCTGACTTACTCTTCTTACAATAGAAAGCAATGAAAACTTTTTTTTTTTGTTAAATTAGCTTGCAAAAAAATAACCAACGCACTGGCAGCTATACCTATACGAAATTTAATAAAGTACACCTGTGCAAAACTCTGCAACAGGTATGTCAAGGTACATCAAGGTCTTTTTCTTAGGGGTTGTGACATCACCACTCACAGTGCATACCACAATCCCAAAAGAAACCTTAGTAAACACACACACAAAAAAAAAAAAAAAAACACAAAAAAACCAGTGAGACCATTCCACAATGTAGTACTCATTAGCGACTAGAGTTCTCAGACAGGATTTGTAACTCCTACCATTATAATCACAACCATAAAAAGCCTTTGGAACTCTCACAGTTGAAAGGGTATATGCTTCAAGCATACCAAAGAGATGGCTTCTCTGTTTGAAGCAGTGTAAACAACCTAATAGAAAATCTGGAAGCTGTTGTATTTACACCGACGACGGCTAAAGCCAGCAGCCCCATTTTCCAGGGCCAACAAAAACCAGGCCTGGCGTGTAGCGTCTGTCCATCCCAGCCCTCACTGTCCCATATGTCCGACTCCTTCCAACCTTCCCTTCTTTGGGTTTTTACAGCCGGTCCACTGCATATACAAAGGCATCTTTCTACCTGGGGTGCGGGGGAAACCGAAGGGCTTATTAGGCACTTTCTGAAAACAAAAGAGCTCGACATCTGGCTCCCGCTGGCATCGCTCCTCCCCTCCAGCCAGCTCCAAAACAAACCCGAGCCTTGCAGCGCGCCCCTCCTCACCCCACGGCCGGGGGCAGAGACGCCAAAGGCGGGGGAGAAGGAGGGAGCGAGAGGCTCCGGGGGGGACGGATGAGGGCAGATCGCGCTGCTTCTTTACACCGAGACGCGGCGTCTCGGGCACTACACTTAAGCAGGGGGCGGCCCAAAGCAAAAAAACATTTGAACGGGAGACCCTACAGACGGGCCCGCGTTAGGGAGAGACTGAGCCCCCTCCTGCCCTGCTCCTAGCTTGTAGGGGGCCTCAGGCTTCAGCTGTCCCGCGGCGGGAAGCCCGCCGCTCCCCACACCCTCGGAGACGCCCGCCGACAGCCGGCGAGCGCCCGGCACCGGGACAGGTCCCACCACCGACCGGCGGCATAAGTGCGGCGGTGCGCTCGCTGCCAGCGCCCCGGGGCCCACTCACCCGTCCATCGCCGAGCAGGACAGAGCGCGGGCAGCGGGACAGGAGCCGCGCACCGGGAGGCTGAGAGAAAATGGCGGCCTGGCCTGCACGGAAACCGCCGAGCGTTGCCGAGTGCCGGGCTCCGCTCCGCGTCCCCCTCCGCTACCGCGCAGGCGCGGACCGATTGCGCATGCGCCCTGCGCGCCAGTGAAGCTTTTGCCCTCAGCTGCCCGGGCC
>VZRZ01005138.1:464273-511978 GCA_013398175.1 Climacteris rufus | reverse complement strand
GGCCGGCTGTGAGGCGGCGCGAGCCTGCCCCGAGTGGGGTGGGCCCGGCACCCGGGCCGCGTGGGGGGTGCGCTCGCCGCCGCTCCTGCCCCAGCGCCGCTCCGGAGCGTGCGGCGGGCGGGCACTCGGCAGAGCTCAGGCCGCTGGGGACAGACCGGCAGCTGGGGCTTCTCAGCCCGTCCGCGTTCCCTGCCGCCTCGCCTCGGTCCGCGGCTGAGCCTCCGGACACCACTTGTTGAATGGAGAGAGTTCCCGCGCTCGGTGCCAGCGCTGCCCAGCGCCGGGGGCCCCTCCCTTCTCCTCAGGAAAAACGTTCAGAGGGGCCCGGGCACCCCTGCGCCCCTCGCTCCCGCCGGGGGTGTCCTCATCGCCCGGTGCCCTCGGCTACTCAGTCACTTCCAAGGAAACAACCTGTTGCCTACATAACCGATCATCAACAGTATTTAAAAATAATAAAGAATTAACGTACAAAGGAACTACTGCACTGAGTTGGGTTGTTTTTCACAGAAGTCAGTGTTTCAATGGTTCTATAAAGTATCACGTCAGGGAACAAACTACTCACTCTACATGGGCATTAAGAAATACATACTTTCTCCTCATTGGTTTTTGCCAGATCTCATCACAATATTTCATCACAAATCTTAAAATGTTTGATAGAGGTTTTGGTAGAAGACACAGCCATGCATGAGAAAATCCTGGACTGTATTCAAACAAAAAGTTTCAAACGAAAGTTTCAAAGTTTCAAAAGTTTCAAACTAAAGTTTTTATACCTATGAAAAAAAAAATTGAAAATGTGATCCAAATGTTCCTGTAAGATCCAAAACCCAGAAGAATATTAAAAAGTGTTCAAAACGTCTTCTGTGATTTCTATATTTTGATCTAGCAATACTGTTTGCAAAAATATTTTTAGAGAAGGTAGCCCATTACTTGATTGCACTTCAATTTTTTCAGGCCAATGTAAATTCCTTGGAGTCTGTCATCAAAACTATTGCAATGAAGCCTGATAAAGAATTTAGGAACCAAAAAACTATATATATGTCCAAAACTACAACATTTTCAATATGCTTTAATACCTCAGTGTCCCTCTCTTCTAGCTGACCCCACGAATAGCTCAGTAACTGACTTAACAAGGGGTATGTACAAATTCTCATTCTACTCTGCGACTTTTTGTTTTTCTGTTCTGGAAAAGCTACTCTGATTTTCTGCAGCAGTTTACCGATAATGTTTCTCCTAAATGCCATTATCACTTGGGTATCTGCAACTACTTTCTTTTTCAGAAATTGTCTTCGGCACCTATCACTAATAACTAGAGTAAATTACTTCTTACTTTCTTAGAAAATCCATCTTAAATATTTCATTTTCTTAGACTGTATATAAAGCTCATCATGCCAAATGCTACTTTTCAGGTTTTTGCCTTCACATTGTTATGTTTAGTTTGTGTTTTTTTTCCTAAGTCTGTGGTTGTAGCATTCTTTACTGATTACGCGTGTTAAAGTACTATGATTGAAAGTAACATTGAAGACATCAGAGATACAGAATTGCATATAACAATCTGTATAAATCCAGGGCATTTTTATAGATTTAACCTATATATATATATATATCATTCTGGTAGATTCTGGCATACTTATTAGGCTTTGCACCATTGAAGGTTTGGTTTATAGTTGGTTTCATTCATTTTCCATTGCCTTCAATCCTGTTTGTTGCCACATTGTACTGAGGATTTTTTCATCTTTCTTCCCACTTTTAAATCGAAATACATCTTCTCCAGTTTTGTATTGCTAAAAGTACTAATCCTTCTTAACAATTTGTAGAATATCTGTCTTTCCATCTGATTTCTCTGTCTCACTGCCTGACTTGCTTACCTCCTTTGCCTTCATAGTAATGCCATCTTCAAACCTGTTTTTCTCTTCTGTAATATCTTTCTCCTTCTTTCATGACACCTACCAGAATCTATCTAATTAATTGAGCTAATACTCATTCATTTTATCCTCTGAGTTAGATGCTCTTCCATAGAAGGGAGACTAAGGACCACCTGTTGAGTGGTTATGGCAGAAAAGACACTGGAACTGAGTTTGCAAATCTAGTTGAAATAGTGGATGTGACTTTATAGAGCAAATCTCTGGTCGCCCACAAACTATCAATAAAAGTGATAATTAATCAATCAATCAGGATTTTACCTACAGCATTTAATTTTAGAAGTGAAAAAAAAGATACCAACATCCAGTGTGTTTCTAATAAAATGGAACCCTCTTGCTCAGTTGTTCATGCAGTGTGGTATTTCTCTTTCCTCTTCATGTAGCTTTGCCTTTTTATACTATAAGATAATTTTTAGTATGCTTGGATGCCTTGTGAAATGTCTCCTGTATTTGGAACTTTATAATAACATCAATAATGACTTGGTCATCTGTTTTCTCTGTTGCTGGAGTATGTCTTCGCTTTGTCTTTCTCATGTTTTAGAAGGTCAAAAAAAGTTGTTGCCAAAAAACACCCAGTTGTACTTAGGACCTGTCAACTTTCTGCTGAAGTCCTGCATCAGATGTTTCAGAAGGCAGCTGAAATGTCCAGTAAGAGACAACCATTAAGTAAAACACGTCCAGCAAAGCCCTCCACATTCAATTGTTACATTATGAAACACAAGGGCTTAGACGTCTATCTATTTTATTCTAAGTCAAATTTAAGTGTAGGTACTGCTATCAGCTGTTCAAAAGTTCCATACTTTTAAAATCATAGCAATCCTACTGCTGCAGCAATACTTTGTTTTCTAAAACAATTTCCTTTGATCATTGATATACTTAGATGTCTCACTTTGATTGGTTGTTTCCGTTTTATTTCAAGAACAGCAAATAAATAACCATCTGTGTAGTTCAGCAGCAGTATGAGTAGTTAATGATGTTTCATTAGTGAAAGACAGTAGGAATTAGAAAGCACACAAAGATATTTTCTGCTGTACATTGTCCCAGATGAGTCTCTGAGTTGCTGGGGAAAAAGCAGCATCCTCACTCTCAGAGAACAGCTTGTCCAAGAACTTGCCTGAGCACTTTTTAATATCTGCAGCATTCTAGGTCAACAAATCTTGCAATTTAGAAAATCACTGTGTGAAAAATATTTTCTTTTGTTTGCATCAAATCCACTGCTTGAAAATTTCCTTCAATGTCCACTAGTTCTTTCTTTTAAAAAAATGGTTGGATAATTTTCCCTGTGTACCTACACATGCCATTCTTGAATGCATATAGCTCCATCATACTGTCTTCAGTTCTATTTCAAGAGTTCTAGCAAATTTAATGTTTTCTCTATTAGAAGTCATTCCTTGTTTTCAATAATTTGTTTTGCTTTTTTTTACACCTTTCCTAATCCTATTCTAGAAGACCGTAATGGTCCTCATTATTCAAGTTACACATTCAATGACTTTATATAGGTGCATAATAAATGCTTTCTGGTTTTGTATTATTTTTCTTTTTTGATAATACCAATCTCATTTGCATGTTTGAATCCTACTGAGCCATGAGCTGGTGTTTTCACAGAACCCCACACAACTCAAGCACTCTTTGCTGTGTGAAAGCCATTCATTGAGATTCCAGGATTTTGCACATATATTTTGGCTTGTTTTCTCTTTCGCATATTACTTCCATTTTTCAGCACAGAATTTAACTTGCCATTTTATCATTCAGTCACACAGTATCATGAGAGCTTTCCACAATTCTTCACGGTCAGCTTTTGTTTTTATTACCATGAATAATTCAGCATCATCAGCAAACTTGGTCGCCTAGATAATCACTCTTTTTTCCAGATCATTTAAGAATATGCTGAACAACGCAGGTCTCTGTGGTACACTACCGATGACCTCCCTCTACTGTAAAAAACAGACCGTTTTCCTTGTCCTTAATTTAGTATCTTTTATTAATCCAGTATTAATAACTAATAATTAACAATTTATTAGTATATCAAAGAATGTACCTGTTAATCCTATATCAGCTTAGTTTCTCTCAGGAGCTTTGGGCAGAGAATTTCAACAAATTCTCTTTTTTTTGTTTTTTAATTATATCATATTGTTTCAATCAGACTGTGCTAAAACTCAAACTTAGTGACTCCTTCAAAGAATATGATGTTTCTTGGTATTAGATGCACTTACACAGTAACAACTCCTCATTTGTCCTTATCTCCAAACTAAATAGCCCTGTCTCTTTAGTTCCCCAGAATTGTTAACAGTAGTGTCATTAAGTGGTGTTGCTTAGAACAGATCCTCAGGATATTATGGGAAAGGTTGATGATTTGGTTTACCGGTCTTTGTTATATTAAACCACATTATTCTATCTTAAGCCAGTCCTTAACATCTTCATAAATTCCCCAGATGCCTTTGAGCAAAGTCCCAACATTTATTAGTAGCTATTCATCTTTTTGTGCTCCTGTAAACAATGTCCTTAATCAACATTTCTTCCCAGCAGTCTATGTTGATTTACTTTGTTTTCTTTTACTAAGTTTTGAAGCTATTGTGTAGCTCTTACAAGCACAATGCCCTAAATAAATGTCTCTTTTTCAAGTTCAGGTCAGAACTCGTCTTGCTGATCTGAATCCCACAGGCTGCTCTCCAGCATTTTATTTCTAGCACCTTTGCTAGAAAGACAGCTTATCTTGGGCAGGCTGGGAGTGTTAATGCTTTCTCCCATTTCAAACACTGAAACATGTGACATAGCTCATCCTGTACTTCACTGAACATCCGTATGGATCCAAAGGTCTGTTCTTGACAACTAGATTATTATCTGTCTGCCTGCTTTCCCTCCCTTGCTTGTACTATATCCACCCAGAAACTTATTTTCCACAGCAAATTCATCTTTGTCTATCCCCATGATTAAAAACATGTACATTTACTTTCTTCAGAAGTGCAGATCAGTTTTACTTTGAATTACAAACATTATATGCCAGCAGTGATTGCAAATGTCTTTCATTCCATAGGGCTTTCTTGGTTTTTGTCTTAGTTGAATGGTGGTGGAGTAAAGATCATGTTGTGGGTCATGTACAGCCATGGCTGAAGCTGTTTTCTGTCAGGAAAAAGAAGTGAAATTAATATTTTTCTTTTTTTTCCCCCTGAATGCAAAGGTGTCTGTTGATGTTATAAAAGAAAGGGTAGAAGTTCTCTGTTTCCTTATGTAAAAAAAAAAAATCCTTATGTAAAAAAAAGATCTTTCTGTTGTCACAAACAGGTGTCAAAGTGCTGGCCTGGCTCTCTCCAAGACACAGGTGAAATATTCCAACACCAAAGGTATGATTGCTCTCCAAGTACATTAGTAAAGTAATTTAATGGGTAGTGAGAACATAGTCTTTCCCCCACTGCAGTATGGCTGACCAGTTCTGATGACAACTGCTCCCTTAATGGTGGTTATTTTACCAGACTAGATCTTTACACTGCTGACAGCAGAGCTGTCCCACCTACCTGGCAGTCACAAAGCCCATGGAAAAATCTCTGATCACTGTACTTTCAAAATTGGTATTTAATCCTTATTTTTATGTGTGGGTTACACGCAAGACTCACAATCAAAAAAGACTGAAGAGAATCCTTCATTACTACAATAGCTTTTGCCAATCAGTATTGCAGGTAGCAATGGTTCTCCATTTGAGGATCAGACAAGGAATAAATTTAGGGACTTAAAGATGATTTTTGTTTTTGAGCTGAAGTGAAGCTGCCCAAATTTTGGTTAATGATACTCATATAAGGGTATGGCTAACTTAACTGAGCTGAAGAATTTAGCTCAGTGATGCCCTGGCAGTCTGTTGCTTTGTGCAAATTGGGTCCCAGTCTGTCCCACAAGCACGTGGTGACTGGTGTCTGGGAGGTGGCAAATGTTAACCCCTCATCCCATAAGCCTGCTTTGGTGCAAGGGACGTTTCTTCTGTTCCCATGCAAAGTCAAGTAGATCCACTGCTGCAGGTGACCTAAACTCCTGAAACAATCTTGACAGACTCATAGTCATTTTTGTCAGAGCAGAGCCCCTGAGCCCCCAGGCCTCCTGCCTCCAGCTGCTCATTTGCAGTCCAAGAGCCTTTCCTTTTGCCTGCAGACAGGAGCAAGCTTGTTCAGCAACAGCCTGAGTAAATATCCCTAAACTAGGCTTAGATGCAAACTTAAGGGTGTATTAAGGTGTATTTTAACTCACCCCCTATCTAACTCACAGACCAACATCTGAGAGAAGACTTTATGTAACATACACAGTGAACTCAGTCTTGTACAAGCTCCGAGGTTGCCTAGTTGTACAGATATTATAATTATGATTACTAAAATGGTGACCAAAAAAGTAATGGAGAACACTTTTTTTTTTAACTCAACACTAGCAAGGAAAAGATTCCAAATCCCCAGTAACATAGTAGTAAATTAAAGCAATACATTCTCAAACAACGAAAGAAAACTCATAGCAATTTCAAAGAATGTTCTTTGCACAGCTGGACTGAAATGGGACTTTTGCTATTGATTTCAGGAATACCAGAACCTGAACTCTGAACTCAAATAATTTAAAAGGAGTAAAAAGTGTCTCACAGTAATTTTTAAAAGGCCATATAAGTGACAGATGAGCTCACCTTTCCACTTTACTCTTTGATGTTAGAGAATGGAATTATTTTTGTACAGTTTTTCCAAAACTGTGCTCTCATAACATCCTATCCTACAGAAGTTCTTCCAAATGCCTTTGCACCTTATGTAGGAAGAGTATTATGTTCCTGGGCTTTTCTGATAGGGATTTATACAGTTCTACAAGACTGTATGAATTATCAAAAAGAATATCATAGAGGAAAAATATTTTGAAAGAGATGCTGTCCATTACGGCAAAAGATATATAAAATGGAAACCTTTTAAGTGATACAGAAAAATGTCTTCAAAGAGGACACCCCAGAAATGTGACTGTTTTTTAAGAAATTAAAATCTTCAAAGCAGACACCTCTTTCTGCGAGGAAATCCTCAAAGGGGCATTCCTCCAGAGTGAGAATCTTTGAAAATGAAATCTCTTAAATGATCTGAAAACTTTGAAAGCAATAAACCATTCCTGAAATGGAAAGCAGTGTTTCCATGGAAGAGTATAGGCTGTTCCTAAAGGGACAAATAACTGCACCATCGTTAACTATAGAGATGATCAATGCCTACTTCTCTTACAAGAGGAATAAGTATTATTTAAAATCCTTATAATCTCCACAAAGTTATTAAAATACATTTTTACTGTATTTTTATCAATAAAAAGTATTGGTGGCAGCATATTCTATCATCACAGGACAGGCAGTTGCTGACTTAAAAATAGCTTCTTCATTTTTAAAGATGTATGTAAGAAAGTCCATGGAATGGAGCTTATTGGAAATATTTCTGTGAATGATATTACCATGGAATTCCCTTCTTTTTTCTTAAGACAGAAAATGACAGCTTTGCCATATATTTTTCTGGTTAAAATAGTGTCATTTTTGGAATCTGGTCTATTTTTACGGGGTGGAAATCCATATCCAGATGTTTTCTAACTAGCACAGTCCATAGCATGCTTTCTGGTCAAAAGCTTTACAGGGGAGTGATGTAGGAGCAAAGATGTGACAAGCCAAGCAAATAGCCTCTATATAGCTTAGAAAGGAAACAATGAAAAGACAGTTTGTTCATTTTGGCACACTGAAACGTCACGGCCTTTAAGATGATTGCTGTGGAAGCATTTCCTTGAGCAGTGCAGGGAGATGGATCTGTAGTATCATTTAAAGAGGCTGACTGCTGGGGCACTAGGTAAGCTGTTGGACTCTGAGTGAACTGCAGCCGACCCAAAGCTAAGGGCAAGCCAGAATTATTTGCAGGGCAAAGCACTGGGGTTTAAAGCATCCTGGGGAGACAGAGTCTTTTTTCAATTAAGACATTCAGAAATTAGCAGATAAAATACATATTTGCTTGCCTAAGTCGCCACTTTCTCTTACCCACAAGACTCATGGAAGCAACATTCCAGTAATCTCCTACTCCTGGCTGTGTGAACCTACAGTGGTGCCACCCAGGTTCACACAATTCCTATGCTCAAAGGTATTCAACAATGTACTCTCTCCTCCACTATCCCTTATTATCATCTCATGGTGTCCTCACACACTCTTCATTTCAGGATTTTGATATCATAAACACCCTTAGGAAAATGTAGCTAAAGGGGTGCTTTGGGACATTCTGGTTTTTAATCACTTTACTGTACATACTTTTCCCACTGGTCTGTTTGTTTAGCAGCAAATTTAACTGGGAACACATAAGCATCTTTCTGTATTAAATATTACAGATAAAATCATTCTTCCAGATCTACTCAGCTGAAATACTTTTTAGCATATCAATTTCACAGACCTGTGATTTCTGCAGTGTGCAGTACTGGGAGATTCAGTACATCTACATAGGAGGCAAACTTGACCCAATTGGCGTAGCCTATACAACAAAGTTCTTTAATAATAGTTTATAATTGGGATGTTGGCTTGTATTTTTGAAAAAAAAAAAAGAAGACAACCACAAAAAGTAGAAGTTGCTTGCATGCTGAAAGGTAGATGTGAATAGTGGTTTTGCTAATAGTAGAAAAAAAAGTCCAGGTTGCAAGGACCAGTTACAGCATTCAGTTGCTATTACAGTTTTTTCAGTCACTGAATACAGGCAGTCAATGCAGCTGGCAGTGCTTAGAGAATTTAAGTAAAAGCCACAAATACCTTGTAAGATCATTTGAAGACAATCTGCCGTAACAGCTGCACATAAAAACTTTACTGTAGCACTGCCTCTCAAAACACCTGAACCAGGCTGCAGGTGTCCCCTGCCAGCCAGGAGGCCAGAGCAGTGCCCAGCCTTCGTGGGCACTGAAGCAGAGAGCAACCCATGCTTTCCACCACCTCTGCAGCCAACACACAGCCCCAGAGCTCCTGAACTGCCGCCACTGTCGAGCTTTTCTGCATCTCAAACTACCCCAGCAGCGTAGCCAGTGCCTCACATCAATCCTCAATACCAAAGCTCCTTTCCCAGGCTCTTGCTCAAGCTCGGACTGGTAAATTTACTCCCAAGCTGCAGGTGAGATTTTTGGAGAGGTGAATCCCCCTGCAGCTGTGGGGTGGCACATGGTGAGCGTGGAGCTGTGGTGCCATGGCATGAGTGCCTGAATTATCAGAAACTGAGATGTCACTGTCTCAGTTAGAATTAGTGACTTGTGCTGTGCCTTAGGCTACAAAGCTAAAAAAGCACCAGAAAGCAACCCTTAAACTGATGTTTTGCAGGTTTTTTTCTATTCCTCATGCTCCACGGGAATTTCCTTGTACGTTCACTGTATTTTAAAGCTAACCTGCTACAGCAAACAAAAATCTCACTTATGGCGAAGTAGGGGCAACAGATCAAGGCACATCGGTAATTTTCCTTGTCAAACATAACTCTTGTCTTTTTAATCTGGAAATAATAGAAAAATCCAAATGTTTCTGAGATTGCAAGTATTCCTCTCCAGACTAAATTATATTTTCCATTTAAAAATTGTAATTTGCTCTATCGACCATACAAAGCAGATACAGTTTTCTTTCATATGTAGCATAAACAGTTACAGAATTGTTAAGTGGTAAAAGGCACATCAACTCACTGCAAATTTGAAAGTGGGTGCTGGGTAGAAGAGCAACAGTTAGAGATGACAGTCAGGAATAGCTCTGTCCTTAAATTTGTTATGTATCCAGAATGGATATTATTTTTTAAAAAAAAATTATGTTTGCCATCTCCAAAACTAATTTACTTTATAATTTCAAGAGTAATCTTCTGTGTAGTTTGCTGTCCTTTAGGAGTGCTGATGTAGCTGGAGAACAAGAGCAGCTTGTCACATTGCATTACTAACTGTCTGCTTGCAAACTTCAGAGAATTTCTGGCCACATGTGACGTAGTATCTCATTAACCTTTTGCAATATCTGAACCCAGCAAAGATATCTGCATTTTCAGAACAAACAGTAGCTATCATCTCAATTCACCCTGTGAACAGCAGCAGCTTTTAACAAATACCATCAGCGGTATGAGATGCACTCCGGTGATATGTTGACTCCTCATATGGCCTGGACCATAGCAATCATCTTTGTGTCAAATTTACATGACTATATTTCTTTACTCATTTCTTAGTTCAGCCATCAGTCCAATACTGCGCTTGCTGTCTAATGTGGTGACTTAGCAGATGTAAAATATGATTTTAAAAGGGCAAAATCGATGATTTACTACCACTGTAGGCACAGAGCATGTAAAGTAGAAGTCATTGTCCTGTGGTAAGTCATCAAACTTCTGCTGCACTCCTGGTGCAGGTTTCCTGGGGGACTGGAGTCAGGGTAGTCATATCCCTCCTGTTTTCTGCACAAAGGCAGGCAGAGTTAAGCCTTGGCCTCAGGGCACAAGAACTCACTGACATGAGTGAGAAGGGATCAAGGCCACTGACACATACAAGTGCTAGTCAGGATGAACAGGGTATTTGGAGGCACAAAAGATCTCCCAGCTCCAACCCAACCTGAGGCAATGCAGCTTGCTCTGATTAAAGGCATGCATTGCTGAACAAAATATGGCTCTGCACAAACATGGTCCTAAAAGCTGTAGAGACTCTGGTTACATATCTCTACACTCCTTTTTTCAGTCCTGTCTTATTATTTTAGTTCAGACAGAAATTGTCCTGTATTGATTTTCATTCTTAGTTGCATTCAAAATGTTGCTGAGATAATCTCAGACTTCAAGCTTAGGGACCACCAGACCTAAACCTTGAAAACTCTGGACTTTGACTGTCTAACAGTGCTAAAGGCATGTTCTTAATGGTAGGGAAAAAGCAGTCACTCATGTTCAGTTGAAAAGGCAAATTTTAGTACACACCATATTCTGATTCAGACACCACATATTTTTGTTACCAGTAAACAGTAAAACACCAGGCTGTCCTTATAGTATCCAAGGTATGTCTGCTCCTCATCTTGCTTCTTACTTGAGCAGTCTGTCATTTTGGAATTAGATGTGACACCCTATGTAGTGCCCTGTTGAAGCCATACTCAGCTGGACAATACATTGATTGTGTAGTTTCAAAGTAACAAAAATGCAAAGCCAACAAAAACTTCAAGACTAATTTTCACAGTCTTTTGTTTTCTTCACCTTCAGTTGGTTTTGCTGTATTTTTCTCTTTAAGGATACAAGCAAACAAAGCAAGTTTGACCGAAGTACTACTCTGGAGAGGTTTGCAACAAGATGTGAAGTTTTATTAACACATAAACAGCTTTCATCCCAAGATCACAAATGCTATACTAGCATAAATTAAGTCTCACAAGTCATATAATAAGGCATATTATTATTATTATTATTATATATTTAATTGTTGGACAAACTGATTCATTTCAAGTCATGCACAGTGCAGTAGCTGAGGAAGAAGAAGAGGTTTGGGGTTGAGTCCAAGACTGTTAGTGTAACCACAGTGGTACCTTCAAAACTGGAATACACACAGTGGAATTCTTTGGTAACTGAACAGTCATGCGTTTGAATTCCATATCTGCAACAAAAAAATACTCCTTTCAAAAAAAGAAATTAAAATACAAATTTTATGGGTCTTACAAAAATAGTATTTTCACTTCCCAAATATTCAAGAATGCCCAAGTATTCAAGAAGATTCTGATCAGCTACAGGCTCCTTCCCTTGTGGTGATTTTACACTCTATATGCTCAGCTTTCAGTGAAAAATATAATGATCCCAACAGTCATGGTCAGAAAGATAATTTTTAAACCATTTCACTCCTGAAGGTACAGCCAGTCTGATGTATTAAGCTGTCTGAGGTATGTGAGCTGCCTTACTAAACTGATCTGAAACACCAATTTAGCAATACAAGTATCAAGATTTTTAACTGGTTTAGAGACTATCAGAGTATCTCTAAAATGTAGGGCATGAAGTCAAACACCCCAAATCTTTATGACCCTAAAGTGACGCAAAAATCAATCTATCATACATGGTGTCTATCAAGAGCCAATAACAAGCCACGAGTATTAATCACCATTATAGGTTTGTATAAAGTATGACACATCTATAGATTCAGTGCAGATTTGGACATCGTCTTACCAAGAAAGTATATCACCTCTCAATGGCCAATGATTTTTAAGTAGTCTCATTAAGTACAGCGGATTTTAGGCCAAGTCTACCAGAGGGAAATAAGCATCTCCAAAAAAGTAAGGGCCTTTAATCACCCAGACCAAGTTTGAAATTGCCTCCTAAATTATCTAAGAATCAATAACACATGAGGCAAAGAGGGAAGATGTGATTTTGAATGACTCACTGAGCAATCCACAAGAGAGGGAAGAGGGAAGAAAAGGAAGCTGGCTGGTGGGTGTCAGCTGGTGGCTCTCTGCAGCCCAGGGTCTGAGGGAAGGCATTGCCTTACAGCATGGATTCATTAGCCACCCACAGCCTGTCAGCTGCATACAGACAGGAGAGGATAAGAAGGACAAACTATTAAATTTGATTTTCAGGTAAGTGTACTTCTCTTGCTGTATTTGCCATCGTAACTTGGTCTATTTTGGATTTTGTAAAGAAATGCTTCACTTTCACATGGTTTCTGTTAAGGGCAAGATTTCAAGGTTAGTGGATAAATTCACACCATTCCATATCTATAGCTGTAATGATCCATAAATCCAGCTTACTGGAACTCTTTTGGAGTGCCCACTCTCCATTACTCTAGGTATTGAAAGCATTAAGCATCTGGTATTGTATTAGCTGCACAACTTAGGCGATGGTGACACAAGAAGTTCCCTTGGAGGACCTGCATGGGCCATGCAGACAGCAAAACACGCAGAAAGGAGAGAGAAGAGTGCCAGGAAATAACTACATTCTTGTCTAGTCTCTACATTTGCAATTGTCTTTTTAAAAAAAGCAGGCAGATTTTAATTAAGCTGAAGGTGATGTAGAAATTCCAGCGAAGCAGCACTGACTCCACAGAATTGGCTGCAGAATTTAAGTTGTTCTTAATTCTGGATATATAGGACCTTTATTAAATGTCACAAGAGTACATGTAGTCTGAAGATGGGAAGAGTTGCTCTTATGTCCAGGTTTTTACACCTAATGTAAATGTAATTAAACTAAGAGAAATTCTAACATGACTTGTAATTGAAAAACATTATACCCTGTATTAATTCACCCTTGATTAAAATTTTAACAAAAACTAGAAAACTGCACTCCTGAAAAGACCAAGGAGAGAAGCAGCTACAGAAGCCCCTCTGTGAAGCTGTTACATTTATGCAATGGAATTTCTGAGAGGAAAGGCTGAGGAACAGAAACTTTCCACAGTATTTCTTTCACAACGTGGTAGAGCTGCCAGAAGAAATTCCTGGCGGGTGTAATGCTGACCATAGCGCTGCAGCAAGCTTTTAGTTACATACTTGTACCCTGAGTCACACTCTGTGGCAGTCTGGCTGCCTTGCCTCAGCCTACATCCATATAAAGAAAGAAGCAGTACTGAAGCACATCATCAATAGCAGCATGACATTAAGAGGGTCAGTCCCTTGCTTGTTGTGCACCACATTCCTCCCAGACCAACGCAGGTCTTTCTTTTTCTCTGAGCACCCTTCATTTATTGCGATATAAATAGGAAAAAAAAAAGTTTGCACAAATACTGTATTTGAATTAATAAGTGTACATGGATGAGGACATATGCAAAAAGCTAAACATTTATTTTGCTTTTTTAATATATACTTTTAAACCCATCAGTGCTGATAACATAATAGCCTGGATATTGGAAGCCAGGGTCTAGAATACCATTTTTATGTGAGGAAGAAAGACATGAAAACAAATTTTTCAAAGTCAAACAGGGCAGTTAGTGACCTGCAAAAATTTAAAATATTTACAAATAAGCATAGGTCAAGAGCGTGTATTACCCGTGTTTGCACAGAGACAGAAGCTGAAACTGCAGTGCCCGTACTGGGCGCGGTCCAGGCTCCCAGTCGGGGAGGAAGCCCTTCCACAGTCCCTGGCGTAGGGAAGAACCAGGCAGGGCTGGAGAGCGGAGTGACTCATCCAGCACGAGGAACACAGGCCAGGCTGGGGCCCGGCTGTGGTGACACTCGGCTCTGGGGAGAGGGAGAGGGAGAGCGTGCCTGGCTAGGAGTAAACGAGCTACATAATGAGTATCTTCCCCAAACAGAGCAGAACCTCCCGGCAGCTGCTGCGTGACCCAGCCCAGGCGTGGGAGACGCTGCCTTCCTTCCTGCTGCTGCTCCTGCTCTGTGACCGAGGTTTTGCACACCAAGACATCTTTGTTTTAGGTTTATTTCAGTATTCTGCCAAGAGAGATTCCCATATCTCTCAACAGGCTCGAACAGGGCATATTACAAGCTTTGAAAATGCAGAAACTGTGACTACTGATAGCATATGCCAGGCTATGGTGCATTTCTTTAAGCATTGTTTATTCCAGCTTCCATGGTACCTGAAAATAAACAATTAATATTTTCCTGTTAACCAAATTAAAGGATGTCAAAATTTTAATGACTGTTGAGATGAGCACTTTGTTACCAAACCTATAGCCAGTTCACTGACGACATAGATTTGTTTGAAACGCAGCTTGCTGGAGCTGTGCTGCGGTGCTTGCTTTGAGAGATGGAGCTTGCAGACAACTCCTCCCTCCTTTAAGTAGCAGTAACTTTCTCATCTGCCTCAAGCAATTCTTTGGGATGTCACACATCAAAACACAGCTCTTGTTCGTTCATCCTAATAGGTAGCAAAGAGTTCAGAGTTTTTAGGTTCAGAAGCTGATGTAGTCTTGTTTTGACCTTTCTCAACATGCTGAATGCCCTCCAGTGCTCTGCACTGGAGTGTGGCAAGCACAGCAGAATCCCCATCAATCTCATGAAGGGAGGCAGTACAGCTGAGCTACACCACAGTTTGAGAGCATTGGCCCTATATATTAAAATCTGATGTTGCAGCCCATTTGCTGCAATGGTAGGTGCCTCAATAGCTGCAGTTAACCTTGCTGAATATTCAGCAGAGGCTCTGTGTTCCTCAGCACTATCAATTCACTGACAGCATTTAATACCTTTTAATTGAGTGGCAATAACCATATACCTTAACAAAATGTTATCAATAAAAAAATATTTTATTTTCTTTTTTGTTTGGAGTGAGATTGCCGTTATCATCCCTATGGCACAAAGCATCCTTTCTACCTATTGTATTCTCTGGTTAGTATGTAGAGCTTGCCAGAGTGACTGACACATAATGTTACACTTCCAAGCCTGCATAGCCAACAGCTCCTTGCTTCTCTGGGGTTAGAAACGTCAGCTAAAGCCGGGTGCTAAGTCTACATAATAGATCACTGCACTGTTTCGTTTTCATTTGTAATGCTGCTGTTCTCCCAGCACTTGACAGAGGTACATATGCTTAACATCATTTGGTGGCTCAAGGAGTTGAGACAGGGTAAACTACTGCGGCTGGCCCAGCAAAGTGTTTTGGAGAGATGGAGCTTTTCTTATATCATCTCAAGCTTCTTGAAGCCAAAATCAAAATCAAGACAAAACATATGTTATACTTCCAACTGACTGGGAGATTTTTCAGTGACCTGCCACTTTGAGACATGACAAACCTCAGACAGAAGAACTAAATGTGAAAAGGCAGATGAGGAGTATGTGAGGTGAAGCAAAATGTGGACAACAAAGAGAATGTGACTATAGATTTACAAATCAATTAGGAGACATCTAAGAAAGGTACTCACACAATCTGTTGTAGACAACTTCTGGCATTCAGATTAGGTATGACGAGGATTGTTTCGCACCTCACCTACTCTTGGCCTCTTATCCAAACAATGGAGTACATCCCATACCCCCATCCACCAGCTAAAGGGCAATATTCCCTATTATGGGAAAGACAATTTAGTCATATGATAAGACATATACAAAGTCCTAGTTACGTGACCAGGCATGCCATCATCATGCAGTAACACATAGCTTTTTTTGCCAGAAGCAAAAAGAACTCACAACGAAGATTAGTTGCTCTGGAGAACCCTGAGATAGGTTTCCCCTGAGCAGGGGAAACCTTGCTTTTTAAAAGTTAGGAGCATAAGTTTCCTATAAAACCAATAGATGGTAATGACAGGGCAATCTAACTTACATGTGTAATGTCAGACACTTCAGTATTAACTACAGAATGCAAAACTCTGGCTTTCTACTTGCCATGCAATCCCATCTCTCATTTTGATTTATGCACAAGGTAAATCAAAGTGAAGACATGCCAGATAAGGTTAAGACATGCTTCATCTGCTGTGCCCTGGCGATTCAGACAGAAAACTTGGGGGGTCATTTCCACAGTTTTACTTTTGAGGAATCTCAGCTACAAGCAATGGAGTGAGAACGTGAATCTCCAAGCTCCCACTGGACAGAGAGCTGATCTCAGCTGGGCTTCAGCAGACCAGGCTGTGGTACCGCTGGGCTGCTCTCATTTGTGTTGTGCAGCAAAGAGCACAGGGCCTGAGAAGCAGCCAGAATGAGACCACCCCTGGCTGACTGAGCAGCTGTATGACTCCAGCAGCAGGGCTCAGGTATCACAGCCACAGACAATACTGCTGAACAGTCAACAAAACACAATTTGCAGTGCAAAGTAGCTGATAGTTACTACTGCAGAGCTGTATACTGTTGCATGAAGAGAAGCTAAAATTTCTCTTTATGATAAAGTTATTGATGTACGGTGTGTAAGTTATATCAACACCTCAAGCACTTCTACAAAACTTAATTTAATATTCTAACTCATTAAAAATCTTATTATAGAAACCACTTACAGGCTTTATAAACATATTTTCATATTATTAGGAAAAGATCTTGATAAAGAACAATTTGAATGCAAAATGCACCTGTAGAGGAAGTTGCTTATAGTAAAACTAGCTAAATGAAATTTGCTGTCAGCAAACCTCCCAACAGGTTTCCTTGTCTGAGTTACAAACTATTATTTTGTGTACTTGGACCTTTTTCTAATATAAAGAGTGGGACAGAGAATTTAAACAATTGAGTTCATAGTACAAGCATTGTCCATAATACCCTCTCTGAGGACCAAAACACTCCAGAGCAGACAATGACAAGCACGTGCAATTGATTATAACAACTGATGGAACTCACATCTGTATAAATCTCTCTCTCAAGCTATAACAATTCTTTAATAGTGAAAATGAGAATCTATATTGGCTCTTAGGACAAGGCTCTACTATAGTTCTGGTGGAAATGAAGATTTGAAATACAGAGAATAATACTTGTTATGTTTAGCTACTAAATAATCTAGTTGTTTATTATTTTAATTGATTACAATACTCTGACATTGTGTGGTGATATACCAGTGAAATTACTTATGAAAAGAATGACCTAAAAGTGATAACTGATAACTGATTACTGATTTTTAAATGTGGCAATAGACTTACAGTGATTGGTGTATGATTTATCATCAGAATGGAAACCAATGAAGGTTTACATCACCTGTATTCTTCACTGACATTATTTGGAGCTGCTATTCAGACCATGTACATTTTAGAAGCCTATAACATTTGAATCTTGTATGACATTTTTATACTTGTGCTTTAAATTACGTGCACTTACAGGTTCAAGTAGGTAGAATTTGAAATCTTTATAAATAACAAAATTTGTTCTTTTCAATAACTCTTAAGACATTAATTTGCAGATCCCTGTTTTAATAAATTTGTAGTGTTTTCTATGTACAAAATAAATGTGAAAGGTCAGCTTATTATCCCCAAAAACTACTGTGAAGTCATCAGAGAATTAATTTTGTTACTCTGCTGAAGCTGCATGCAATCACCAAGGTTCATATGGGTGAAGTATTACTAAGTTCTGCTCACCGACACGTACTGCAATACACAAAAGAAGAGCTAAGAAGTGCAGGCCACTGAAATTACTCCTACATGCAATCAGATTGGTTTTTAAAACAAGCTTTTCAGATTCTTTGGCAGCAGCCCTGTAGATGCAGCTAACCCTCCATTGCTGCTCCCAGTTTTGCCCAGCCCCGCTCTCCAGCAGGGCCCCCGGCACGCAGTGGAGCAGCGCGGGCTCCGCAGCCCCCCTGAGGGGCGGGACCGTGCCGGGGGTGCACAGCGGGCTCTGAGTGCCCGCTGGGCCTCAGACAGGGAAGGAGAGCCTGCCCCGGCAGCCACGGCAGCCAGGCCGCCTGGGAAAGGTGGGGAGCCACGGCCTCAGGCCCCAGGGAAGGGCAGGCTGTGGGATATATAGCTACTGACACGCTGCTCATTATGAAAATACCGTCCCAGACAGCCAGACCCGCAGAGCTGCCCAGGGCGGTGACATGTGCTCCTTCCCCTTGGTAAACCCTGGGCAAAGCCAGACTGGGCTGGACAGGCTGCCCTGATTTTAAAAAAACTTTGAAAAGTCAGTATTGTATTTCATACAGCTGTGCTATTTCATCCTCCTCTAGTGCATTTGCTCGTGACCCTTTCATTTATCACAGCAATAGGTCTCACATTTACAAGTATGGAGGACTTAAAAAGAAACAGGGATTTTTTTGTTCTTTTCAATATCTGTTCCATTGATGCTGCCCTTGTGGGCTTTCTGCTGCTGTACCTCACTCCCAATGCAAATGTCATCATCAGGTAAAAATAAACTTTAAGACTACCAAGCAAAGTAGTTTTGTTTGCCTTTAGCAATTTAATATAGCTTCAACATAAAAGTTTGCCCACATGTGGATGAAAAAGCTTCAGTGCATCTGTGTGCACTCTGGAGCTGACTTTTCTCTCCTCTGGGCCCATGGGCTGAACTGATTTAAAGGTGCCAGCTCATCTTTTAAGTACATAGCCACAAAGTTCAGCTGCGGCTTTGTGGTTAAATCTTAGCTCAAAAGCCAGAAATCTGAAGTGAGCCTACAACCAAAGTGCCTTTAGCAGTTCTTTTGTATGGAGACTGTTGACACAGACTCCAAGAAAAGATGACAGAAAAAAATGTAGCTACAATGTAATTATGACCATGCTCCCAGACTTTTTGTAAATGCCTGCTATTTAAGTAAAATAACAAATATTAATTTATTAACAGGACTTACTGATATAAGCCAAAGACATATTGGAATGTTGAGGGTTTTTCAAGCCACAGATGTTAGGTTATCTCAGGAAAACAACAGCAGGTTCTGAGGCAGAATGCCGAACTTTTCCACTGTATCTGCTGTTCCATCAAATAGGCTGTCGTGATCCCAGTTCTTACTGTGATGTGCCAACAAAAGTGGTTGTATATCACTTCTAAGGATTCCATAACAGCATGTTATTCACTGCTAATGTATTTTGGTTCATATAAATGCAGAAAGAATCTGTGGCAGGTCACAGTGTATCACCCTGTTATTTTTAGTTCATGTACATAATTTACCTTATTCATTGCTACAGGGGCTCCACAACTGATTCAGGGCTGTGATAGAGGCTCAAATGAAGTTAGAAAAAGAGCATTAGCATTTCAATCTGTACAAAGTATGAGCCAAAAAACTCAGATTCAATTTAGGGGATGAGAGTTAGACTGGAGATGCTTCACCTGTTCTAACAATGTCATTAGTGCTATGCAACCATAGTTTAGATAAGGATTTTCTGGTTTAATGGTGAGCATAAATAAAGAAGAACAGTGCTCTGATGATACAAAATTACATACTTTTGTTAAAGTAATGGAGCTACAATGATCTAGCAGAGTGTCTTGAGACAGTTTAAAGGTACTGTTTTCATGTAACTTGGCAGGATCACTCAAATCAGTGAGATGAGAAAGAGCTGGCAAACGATCAGAAAACATTTTGCCTGTCAAAATTCAAAGCTTCTACTTCTGGGTTCTCTGAAAAACAAAGGGTGGGCAGATGGGTTCTGTTTGCTCCTCCTTTAATTCTGTCTGTTAAATAGCCAACCAGCGGACTTACAGTTACTGCATCTTGACATGACAGTTAATCTTTACTTCTTTCACAACACTCATATATTAAATATTGGGGATCAGGTTTTATTTACTGCTCTCACTTTCTATAATCCAATAAAATGAGTCTTCCCAGCTGCCCTCAAAGCAAAGTAAATCTTCTTTTCTAAACCATTCGCAAACAAATCCTCAGTGTTCATTGTCAGATCTAAGCTAGGAGGTATTTTATATGACCATGAGCAGATCACTGTCAATAGAAAAATCAGATGTTACATCCTCAAATATTTCCAAGCATATTTCCACAAACTAGCATACATGAACATTATATATTTTGAAACAGAAATAATAGCATAATGTCCTACCATCCATTCCATGTAGTGTATTCCATGTATGTAGATGAAATTATGTATAGCTATAGTAATAATAAGCTATAATAATTACCATGTTTCTCTCCTCCTCAAATCATGTTCCTTCCCATGAAATCAGACTTATTTCCTGATTTCTGCTTGAAAAAAATAAGATGTGAAGTATCATAAACAGTAATGAATAACTTAAAGTCTTGCTTTGCATATCTGTAATGCTCTGACTCCAAGGATCTCAGATCATGCTTCATAAACTTTAATTGAGCTGCCTATATCATGCCTATGACATAGGAAAAGATTACTGCCTGTGTTTTATAGCTAAATGCAAGACAAATACAGAGGCAAATCTTGCCCTCAAGCAAATGGTCACAGTCTTCTCATTGCCTTACCAACACAATACTACTATGCAAGCAACACCCTGAATTTATTTTGTAGGTAAGGAACAAGAGGAAGGTGCTCCAGCTTTCGATACCAAAGAGCCAGGATCTTCTCCAAGGCACTCAGAGGAAATAAACAGGAGCCTGGTAAAGCAGAAAGCAGAGGTTCTGCAGCTGTCCTCCCCTGCACTGTCCTTCTTCCCATTGCTGGTTTGTGGCATCTCCTGGTGACCTGCAGCCCCCACCCCATAGCCCTCTGTCATTCTGCAAGAGTGCAGTGAAACACAGCCACTGCCAGTGGAGAGGTCATTTACGTGAAACAGGAAGTAGGTAGCACAATTAGCTGCTGGCAGAGGGGAACTTTTCTAAAGCCCATGAAGTAGAAACCCACTGTCTATAAACGTACCAGCGGGCCTTAGCTGGGTTCTCTCAGTGGTCACCCTCCTCTCTGCTGCCCAAGACAGTGTTTTTAACCAAGGCCTACTTTCATTTTGTGAATAGTCTTGCCATGGCCAGGAGGACAGCACAAGGCTGATATGAAACAGGATGCCCAAGTCATCACTTATTATTCAAATTCCAGTAGTATCTAAGCCAAGATGAGCAAACTACAAACAAAAGAATGATCTTGCACTGCAGGATGGCATTAAGTGGTCATAAGAAACAAGTAACAGCTTCACTGAGACAACAGCATTGTTCTATTTAAGTCAAAGAATAAGTCTCAAACGGGTATAATCAAGAGTAACAAGGCAAATGTGACAAACAGCAGGGCACAAAGCATTTTACTGGAGAAAAGAAGGGCATGATTTGATTAGTGGTAATTTTCAAGACACATGACTGTCAGTGGTTTTAGCTGCCTCTCATAAAAAGGAAATTTAAAATATTTTTACTACATTAACATTGGATTTGTTTCCTAGTAAATGCTCTGTTTTGTATTTCTGTTTCCAAACGTGGGGCAACAGCCTTGCTTCTCCAGCAAATACTTGTTTCCTTTTGGTTGAGCTATGGACAAACAAAAGGTTCCAATCTCACCAAGAGAAATCATCTGCCTTTGCCATTCTGCTCTCCACAAAACCATCAGGCACTTGTTCCTTAACAGGGAAATAACTAATGTAACTGCATTATTTTGAGCCTCTTTGCAGATGTAGATGCTCCTTGAGCTCTTTGGTGTTCAATGTTGCCAAGCCACCAGCTGGCCATCTAGGATTCTTGTTCAACTGTTTATTCTGCCATTATTGGACATTGATACCCCTTCAGCAGGAATATTTCTGTGAATGGCCAGAGGAATTTTTTAACTCCAAATAAATAACTTGGAATTTCAGTTTGTCCTGTATTCTCTGAAGTTCTCCAAGGCCATACACAGTCAGGCTGGAGCAGTATCTCTGACTGAAGCTGTCTGAAAAAGCAGGAGGCAGGGCACCAGGTCAGGCATTGTCTCCAAGTCACTCCTGTTCATTATGGCAGAAGGATGCCTGACCTGAGAAACAGGCATTTCTTGTTGCTGCTGAGCTCATTTTCTTGGCATGTGCATGATAAGCGGGAAAGCAGATGAACTCTTAAGAAACAAAGATACTTTTTTAATGCAAATGCTTCCAGTAACTCAGAAAAAGGATAAGAAAATATGGAAAATATAGGCTATATAAGCAGAATTGTTCTTACACAAAGAAACATTTAGTGAGACTTTCCATAAGGCAGCTGCAGCCCTGTGAAGTCAGCAGAATTGTAAAATGACAACATTCAGTATTTATTGTTTATAATTAGTGACTTATCTCTTCACTTCGACTCCAGTGGCCATATTACTATGTAGGAACCCAGCTCAATTATCCTCATTTATGGATATTTTGAAAACTACCTTCTCCTAGACATTATAATTCAAAATGGTTTTGTGTGTGTATATGTATATTTAAAGGTGGTAATATTATGGGTAGGATATATAAAATTTAAAAATAACAGCCCTTGCCTAAAGGTGTAACTAAACTTTTTCTGGAATGAAAGTTTCTTGTTCTTTTTATTTTTGAAGAATAGATTACATAGCTTCTCAATGACATGGAAGGCAGAACTGAGCATGCAACCTTCTGATGGGCTCAGGTAGAAGGCCGGGTCAGTCTGGTAATCAAAGACTAGACATGAAGAAACCTCTGCACCTCTTTTGCAGAGAGAAAGAGCTCAGAAAGTGTTCATGGTTGAGTGGAACAATTGGCATGTTAAAGTGTGACACCATGTTGAGTTGACATGGTTCAGCCCAGGAGACAGGAGCACAGTGAGCACACTCTGCACAAGGCAGCATGTTCCATCCCAAGCTGGGAAGCCCAGTTGTGGCCAAGGTCTGACACTGCTGCCAGGAGAATACTGAGCAAAACACTTTTGTTTTATACAAAGCTCTGCTTTTGAGTCTTTCATTTTTTCACAGAATGCTTTAAACCCTAAAATTTAAACATTCCCTATGAAATGAAACAGCTGGGAGAAATGCTTTGCATATGAACAAGACGTTTCTTTTCAATAAAAACAAGCTGTCTTCTGGTTTTGACCTTTATAGCCTCATAGCATAGGAAGCCATACCACACTGAGAAAAATAACGTCATAGCTAAAAAGAAAATTTTAAAGCTTCTCCTTTGAAATATCAAGACAAGGTGGGGGCACAGGGGGAGGAGGGTGGGAGGGGTTGGTTGGTTCTTCTTGTCACTATTTTTACCCACCAAGAATGTCAGGTTCTGACCAGCAGGAAATCCTTTCTGGTGTGATGACAAGTGGGGCTGGAGGCTGGAAGGCTTTGCTGGCTGGATGCCCCAGTGTGGGTGGTGGGATGCTCCCATGCGCCGTGCAGACCTCTGCAGCTGACACCGAACGTCATGAAACCGTTCTGCTCCTTTTTGCCTGCACTTAGTTAGAAAACATCTGAGATGGTGTGTGATGAAAGGCCATGATCTTGTGACAGATAGATCATTATTGCAGCGACTAATTACCCTTTGCTGATTCCTGGACAATGAGATTAGCATCAATGAGGCTGGGGAAATCTATCTGAATGGAAAGGGACACAAAAGACAAACAATGGAAATTAAATCCCTTGGTTAAACAGAGCAATGAGCCACTCCTCCCGAGGCAGACCGGAGCCAGGGTGCTCGCTGTCTCCCTGCTGCAGGAAGAGGTTGGGAGGAAAGGGAGCGACAAACTGCAGCCCCTCTGGCATGGGGTACTGTACAGACAGGAGCCTAAACAGCCGCTCAGGGTGAGCTGCGTGTGCTGACCCCCGGCCACAGGCATGACTTGGGCACAGCACAGCAGCTCTGCCTGGGCCAGACCTTCCCTGGAGCGACGCTGGAATAACCCACCTGGCGCCTGGGGATTAGCACGTTGCTGGCAGCAACGTCGCTCGGGCTCCTGAAGCTGGAAGAATTTGAGCATATATGTTTAAAGATAATTATGTGCCTACAAAATCAGGTCTTAAGAAAGAAAAGTGGGGTGACATTTTTAGAAGCGCTCAGCAGTGATAAAGTTTGCTTGTATTGAGGTCAATGGGATTTCTTTCTACGTGTCTTAAGTGGCAACTGAATTAGGTCAGTGCCAAAGTGCTTTTGTAAATCAGACCTGTGTGGTAAGCAAAGAGGTACAGTGTTTTCTTTGCCCTTAATGGCAGCTTAGGGACATCTCCTCCACCGCAGTGCAGCATGAAGTCCCTCTTCATGACAAAGGCACTATTATGGCTAAAACCCCAAGGTAATTTTCTATATGTGTGCAAAAAAACCCTTTTCTATGAATGTCCTTAATGGGTTACAAAATTATGTATTTGGAATTTTAAGAAATTATGGAATGTATCTATTTCAGCATCCTGTTTAGAAATTCCCTGCCCAATTAGGAAAAGAGCACACCTGCACTAAGACCAGGAATGAAAAGCCATCTTTCAGGAGAGTAGTCCATTTGCAGTGGAGAATTATTAACCACTAACAAGTCAGGAAGGGTTGGAATAGAAGAGTTTTCAAATCCTTAACTCGAGCAAGAGTGTCCCAGTAACTCTGCACCAGAGTAAAGGATAGGAAATGAGAAAAAGCATCAGAAAAATAATTATTTTTGAAAAGATTAGACACACAAGTGTGTATTGAATATGCATGCACAATTGCATGCTTAATTTGCACACCCAATTATTGCTATTGTGCATAAAATTGAATAATTACCCATGAAAATAAATGATTATAGTTATTTACTTCCATAATTACTTGATTTGCACATACAATCATGGTAATTAGGCACACAAATTAGTCATCACACAATTGCATGCCTAACCTTATTAAGAATCAGAATCAATGCATTTATTTTAAATTGCCTTTGTCCAATTTGTACTATTTTTGTTTTTATAGCTGGGTTTGGAACTGATGTATGTACTGGGGCCAAGCTTCCCAGTGTGCCTCTGTCCTGATGCCACCCTTCAGGCATCAGCAGAGCCTGCAGGATGTCCCCATGGCACAATGCTCCCTTCATGCACAAATGAAAGGAAATGTTATAAAGAGCGGAAAAAAATCAGTCAAAGTGCGACAAGAAATTGAGAATAACACACTTTTCAAGTAGTTACTTTCAATTCAGGAATGAAGTCACTAAAAAAAAAGTCTCAGACATTTCTGGGGAAGAAATGGAGAGTGTTATAGAGGAAACAAAACCTTAGTGATTTTTTTCAGCATTAAAACTAAAAAATTTAAGTACTACAATTAGTTAGCATAATGTTTCTGAAAATCCAGAAAAACTATTACATTCATTTTATAGACAAAGCCAGTTAAGAATAGAGATGTTAAATGCTCAAGCCTGCATCTGTTCTTTGCTGCACTCACAGACACAAAATCCAATTTCAGCTTCCAGATTTGTGATTTCACTTATTAGTCTGAATGTCTACCCCTTGTAGATGTCCTGTCTCCAGGTGCAGTAGGTGAGGATACCTTTATTAACTTTCCTATAAATCACATTTTGCTAGGAAACATAATAAAAGCCTGGGGAATTAGTCAATAAAATAGTGCTGCTTCTCTATCACTTAATAAATGCCTGGGTCCTGTGGTTGGAACTTGGTATGCTCTCTAATTAAAAAGAACAAATATGAGAAAAATACTGGCAACTTGAAATATTGAGCTGTTTCATGTTTGTTATTGGAGCCTTCTTGAGTACAATTTTCTAATAATTGGACCAGATGGACAAGGAAAAAAAATTAGCATGACAGTTTAAACTGAGTCTATTACTATATAGAAAGGATCATGCCTGACAGATCTGTGAAGCTCCCTTCATAAATCACTAAAAGCCCTACTGCGTCTGTGCATAAAATCTATACTTTTTTTCCTACCAGTTTTGAGTTAATGCCAAGGTAGTTAATGCTGGAAGAAATATAGGGGTTAAAACATTTTGTGCTAAATGTATATTTTTTGGGTTTTTTTGGTTGTTGTTAATTATGTACCTTAATTTAGTTCTTGCTTAATACACTTTAGGATGAATTGTATTTCTTGTAATTGCTTTATTATTACTTGACATTAGGCCTTATGTTAAGCAATCAAATTGGTATGGCAGGGTGAGAAGGAGGGAAAAGGATCAAGATACAGTGAAGATGAGTTTACATTTTTAAAGCAATCACACAGTCCCCAACTGCCAGAAATGTTAAAGGTTAGCATTACACTTTATATATATTACATCCTACAAAAGAAAAGAAGAGGGAAGGGAAGGGAAGGGAAGGGAAGGGAAGGGAAGGGAAGGGAAGGGAAGGGAAGGGAAGGGAAGGGAAGGGAAGGGAAGGGAAGGGAAGGGAAGGGAAGGGAAGGGAAGGGAAGGGAAGGGAAGGGAAGGGAAGGGAAGGGAAGGGAAGGGAAGGGAAGGGAAGGGAAGGGAAGGGAAGGGAAGGGAAGGGAAGGGAAGGGAAGGGAAGGGAAGGGAAGGGAAGGGAAGGGAAGGGAAGGGAAGGGAAGGGAAGGGAAGGGAAGGGAAGGGATCCCTGAGTGAGCAGCTATCTGTTTCGTTAGCTTGTGACAAAGTTTTGCTTTGAGTCATCACGGGTGGGACCTGTTGTCAGCCTGACCCCTCTCTTCTGCTGTGCAGTGAAACCCTCATGTGGGGAAGATGTGGCCCTGGCTCAGGACGCTCTCAGGGTGATGCAAAAGCCCTGTGCTGCTGCTGCATGTGAACGTTTGAGGCACCCTCAGAAGTCGGTGGCAAAAATGCCTTAATAAAACTGGTTAATGCCATTAGACAAGAGCTCTCCTCAAATCCCTTAAAATATTACGTGTCAAAACATACCAGAAAAATATAGTACCTTTGCAACACAGGCCCATTAGTATTTTATAGGTAGTAAGAGCCTTACGAGTCCCATATCTTAAATCCTAGGGAAAGCCATTTAATAGAAATAACTCAGGACTTCCAAAGTAAACGTTAACACCTCTTGCTAGTTTAATTCTTTCGCAAGGCTATTTTTATAAATCACAAGTAAACGATGGTTTAGAGTGTCATTGCAACCAGCCCGAAGTTAAGACATGAAGACAAACCCAACCCCAGGAGGTGTTTTAACTTTAAACCATTCATTCTGCAGCTCATGGGCCTGCAGTAGCGTGACAGCATACAGATTTGATGTGCTGATCAAGTGCTATTCCCGTGCAGAAAAAAAGTATTTATTTACATGCATAAGGCTACTTAAAAAAAATAAATCTGTATATTTCATGCTGCTAAGGGGGTATTTGTTTAGTGGATGTAATATTTTCCATAATGATTTCTGATTACCAAAATGCATAGTACAAATGGTAATCAGTGCCCCTTTCAAAGCAAACACTGCTGCTGAGTACCTCCTATGAGTTTAATCACAGTGTGCAATTCACACCGTAATGTGTTATAATTGCCCCCTACAAAGTTGGTCCTGTTTCATTTTAATATCACTGGACTAACTGCTGAAACTCAACATGAGTTCCTTGACGACTGCATTCTTCATTGAGAATTTTACATACATAATTAATCTCAAATAAGGGTACCATAAAAAAAGGTGAGGATTTTTAAAGAAATGCCCTTGGGTTTTAATAGCTGTAAAATCAGAGGTGCTTTGAAAAGTTCACCCTGTTGGACACTTACCTCTGAGAACCAGTCTGATTGCCATTTCCTTCAGATAATTTAACCTGTTCTTTTGACAGGGAGAAAGTACATACTGATGTAGCAGTTTACCCTTATTTTCATGTACCTACGAATATCATTCACACCAAGATGAGATGATAACACTTATGTTACCTTTTAAAAGAACTGTTGAAAGTACCCTGGGCTATAAGATGCAGAAGACATGATGCTGCACAGCATTTTGAGCCAAAGATCTAAAATAGCAACTGGAGATGGAGCATGCCACTCACCTGCTGTCAAGTCTGTGCAATCCACCTCTAATTTTTACAGCAAATAGTGTTATTTGCATGGTCATGCAGTGAATGAAATTATTAATTTTTAATACTTCTTTGGCTACTTTTTACTTATTTGTGAGCAAGTCTTTGGGCTTTCCTAGCTAACTCATGTGTTATTCAGAATATCTGAACATTCCCTAATGGTTCCTGGTGGTCTAAGTGCCAATCATCTGCCACTTTGCCTGTCCAGCATGTGGGACATATTTGGAGCACCCCAGCTGTGCCACAGCCAGGGGAGCCCCACTTTGTCCCAACCCACAGGGAGTCCCTGGCAGGAGCCTTCCACCTCCCCTGGGACCTCCCTGGTGAGGCACTGCCAAGGCTTAAGGAGAGAACCGGGTGGAGGACAACTTAACCTTCCTGCTGCTTGCAATTGGTGTTTGTGCTGTGCCTTCACTGGGTGAGGGAAGGTTTTAATCCGAGGAGGTGGAAATGACAGAGCATCCTCGTCAGAGTGGGTCACCGGAGCACGACTCGCTGGCTTTGTGCTGGGACCCAGTGTGCAGAGCCACGTCAGCTTCCACCAGCTCCCAGTTCAGCTCAGGCAGCCAAAGGCAGCACAAGGCACAGGTCACCAGTGCTGGAAACACCTTCTGTCCCGCTGACACCAGGCCTGCTGCAAGTGATACAACCACTCTAATTACATCAATTGCATCCAGCAGAGCTGCTGCTGATGCATCGAGGGAAGCCATGGCCTGGGACTGAAGCGTCTTTTAATAACACTGATGAACTGTTCCCTTACTTTATGTCTGACCCTGACCTCCCAAAGGGCATTACCAGCACAGCACCTTCTTTCACAGCGGGCAC
Organism: Climacteris rufus; assembly: GCA_013398175.1. Classification (NCBI taxonomy): domain Eukaryota; kingdom Metazoa; phylum Chordata; class Aves; order Passeriformes; family Climacteridae; genus Climacteris; species Climacteris rufus. The sequence continues at coordinate 483,190 of VZRZ01005138.1, read as the reverse complement.
ACTGCCGAGCCAGGAGGTCCCACCTCCTCATTAACTTCAGCTCCTGTTGCTGCTCCCCTAATGAGGGCTTGCTCAGGAGCCTGCCAGCCCCTGGCAGCTCACCACTGCCAGGCATCCAACATCAGGCATGAACCCAGAGTGCTTCCAGCCTCTCTTGCCTTCTGGAACCAGAATTTGGTCCCTTTTTATTGAACACAACACACAGAGGTAGCCTAACATGTGCAGAGAGGACAGGGACAAAACCCCAAAAAACCTTCCAGTAGCTAATGTTAATGGTGTGTGGCTGATGATGACATGTTTGGCCCCAGTGCTTAGTAATGCCTAGAAGGGATAGCACATGAGAAGCACAGGTATTACTTTTTCTTGCCTGCTTACTATCTCCATCACTTCCCAAACCCTAAAACCTGCACCACCAGGAATTTCTTTGAGCCTTCATTGTTCAGCTACTAAGAGGTAAAATGACCAGGTGGTGATGACTGACGGTACCCAAAAGTGGTCTGACCCCAAAGTCAGCCTATAAGATGTGACATGAGTCTTTGCTGCTTGTCCTGCTCCTCGTGATATTTTCCTTCTGTCAGCTTATGTCTCCTCTCTTTCCCTTCTGTCCTTTTAGCCACGTCTCCTTGTCTCCTTGCCCTGCAATACTGAGCAACCAGAAAGGACAGTTAGAAGCAAAAACTCAACAGCCCAAGACTAATACACTGTTTCTGAGTTTTAGACTAAAATTGTGTGCAGTATCTGGCCATTTTTCTTTCTATACCTGCACCAGATCCAAGAGGCAGCATATTCCTTCTAATATCTTCTGTTTCCTCCCTATCTTCTTTCTGGACTTTTGTTGTGTAAGAAAAAAAAATAAAAAATCTCTGCTCCAAACCATTTCATTCACTTAATGCCAACTTAAAAAGGACTTGCTAATGTCAAATCCAACTGAAAACACTGCATGCAGCTCAATGAATAGGAAACAAGATAACAATCTATTTTAAAAGTTAAAAATTAATCTGATATGTAAAATACTGTGTTCTTTTTCTAACCTTTAACATGAGATGGAAATAGTAGCATTTATCAAAAAGGAGATGTGGCATTGCTAAAGGTCAGAACTGCCCTTGACAGCATCATGTTGTAGCATTAATTGTTAGCAGGTTTTTTTTTCCTGGCTGAACGCCAGCCCTTCATTGTGCCAGCACACCACGTTGCATCCTGGTGTAAAAGCAGAGTTTAGACTTTTCCTTCTTTGGTGGAAGCCACTTCGATGCTTCGGGTGTGCTCAGGGTATAGGGGTCATGAGGGACAGCAGCACACCAGACACATGCAAGGAAAGGGCATAAAGACAATGTTTACATGAGCATTTTCCTGGAGACTTTTCATCATCCCTGAAGCCTCTAACAACCTGGAACCACATACAAGCACACCACTTTTCTGTTTTTGAAAAATTATTAATTCAATACATAACTGTACAAATTTAAGACCCAAGGACTATTTCAAATGTGAACTTCATAACAGATCTTCCAAAGGTATTGTCACCATTGTCAGGGAGCATTCATGTTTTCAGAAGTAATTAAGAAGTAATTAAGGCAGAAATTCTTGGGTATACCTTGCCAAGGTTTTCTGAAGCTTATTCCCTGAGCTGCATTGTTTGAAAGGGGGTAAAAAAAATAGAGGGAACAAAAAAAGGCAGCATGAATTGTAATTACTCAAAAGCAGTGCAGAATAAAGCTACAGTAAATGCCTTCACAGTTGAACTCAACTGTTTAACAAATGAAAACTCTAATTGACAATTCTGTACCAAAGTGTAAATTTGTCAGGAAAGGATACGCAACAAGTTTTTTGGGCTTTGTTTCTTTTTCTCCTTGTACATCATAGTGAGTGCTGTTGTGATTTGGATCTATTACTTCTGAATATTGCATGAAGCTGACAAGCACTTGTCATTTAAAGACCACATGGAGGCATTTAGTTTTCCATTTAGACATAATAACACATTATGCAAATAAGCTTGCCAAGGAAAGCTGGAGGCTTACATGAAATAAACTGTCAAACACCAGTTGCTAATAAATGAACATTTCTTTATAGATTGTCTTAATTTGGGCAACTGGAAAATAAGCGTGACTGCATGGATAAACTATCTTTCAATATGAAATTCTGTTGATCGTGCAGAGCAGAAATCTTCCCAGAAAATTGATGTTCCTTGCCTTGATTCAGTTAAGCAAACACAAAGAACTTTAAGCAACCCTGTTAAATATTTACACTATATTGCACAAAACAATGAAGGTTTTGAAATTGGCTCCCCACATCGCAGATGCCAAGGGGAGCCTCGCCGTGCCTGGGGCGAGAGTAGGGTGCGTCCCCCATGGCTGCCAGGCACTTCCCGGGCTGCTGGCCCTGCCTGGCACATCCTGCTGGCACATCCTGCTCACCCCAAAGGGAGTCCTCACAGCCCCCCAGGGCAGCCCCCAGGGCAGCCCCTCAGCTCTGCCCAGGCCAGGCACACAGCGTTTCAAGGTGCACAGCTTCCCCATAGGCTTTCTCTGTGCAAGGAGACCTCAGGCTAACTTGGTAATGGGGCAGCAAAGTAGAGTGCTTAAAATAAACAAAAATACAGCAGCTTGGAGCAGTGAGGGTCCCATGATTTCATGGGCAGGTAACTGCCTAAGTGGGCAGCTCAGAGGTGCTCACATGCATGGGCATCAAAATTAAACACAGACAGGCCTCTCAAAACAACTCTCATCAACAAACAGTCCACTATGGCAGCAAACCAAATTAACACAAAAAAAAAATAGAGATTAGCAGGGTCAAATACAGGGTTTTGTTCAAGTGAACTCTTTCTTAAAATGGAGCAGTGAAAACCAACCCAACCAATCAACGCACCACCAAACAAACCAAAATAATCAGTGATCATGCTCTACTTGTGCAAATTAAAAGTTTGATGGAGGATATTGATTTACCAATTTACTTCATGTAAAAATAGCCTAATTGCTCTACATCTTTTGTATTGCTTTGAAGGGAAACTCAAGCCAATGTGTCATTCCAATGGTTAATTTACTATGTCACTCCTTGTTTCTATTTTTTATTAACAAGAGTAACATACAGTTGTTTCTAAATCGGTATCTTTTCATCCTTTAGAAAACTACACCCTAAAGTAATATTCTGTCAGAAAGCCGCTCTTAATTGGGCTAATCAAGTAGTATTTCCACATTGGGAAGGAAGGATTATAGCCTAATTTACTGAGAAGTTCATATGACAGTTGCAGACATTTATATTTGAGTAGCTGGTTTGGGATCTGTCCAAATCTTTCTCTTTTTGCTTCTTTTTAATTAATATTTCAGCCACACAGGATAGCTGCTTCTTTTTTGGAAACTGAATTGAAGGGTTTGATTTGCACTGGGCATTTTGCCATTGGGGGAAAAAATAAAAAATAAATCAAAAACTTAAGAAGGAAATAATGAAGTTTTGCTTTGTAACTAACCCAAAGTTTTTCTGCAGAAGGGAAACTTTACCTGATGAAGCCACGCTGTCCCTCTGCCACATAGCACGACTGAGGGGACAGCTGACTTGCCAGATATTACAAAATTCGGAAGCTGATGCTTTGTGTGATCTGAGTAAACCTCCCTAAAATGACCAAAAGAAGCAACATTTACATGTATTTTAAGAGCCTTTGCAAAATTTCTGACAGTTCAAAACCTGACAGCTCAAAACCTCCCCATCTGCCAGGATCCTGTGCAAACCTCGCTCTACCTTCACTCTCCACAGAGCTGCAAGATTTAAGTTTACTTTTTAATAAAGCCTGTCTACTGCTTGTGAGTGGAACAAGTGCAAAGTAGAATTCTGGTTTCAGTCAGAATTTATCCCTGTGGTGTGAGAATGAGGAGGCATCTGGTGGAACATGAAGAAGATTCATTCACAAGAGGTGAAAGAAAGCGCTTCTTTACACAGGGAGCAACAAACCTGTGGGAGGTGCTGCCACAGGAATCTGGAGGAGGACCATGTCAGCAGATGCAAGAAGCATTCAAACAAATTCATGGACATGAAGGTCCCTAAACAGCTGTGTCAGAACACAGATAGAAGCTCACAGAGAGTATAGATAATCAGAAACTCAACCAAACTGCCAAATGGAGTGACGAACATTCCTGGCTCCTCCTTTGAGCCCAAGGTTTGCTGGATCAGGGCGTTGTTTATACACCCACAGGCAGGGCCCAGAGCCCCGGCACGCAGCAGCGCCCGTCCAAGCACAAAGCAGAAAGTGTTGAAATCAAAGCAACTCGTGAGAGACGTGCACAGCACTGTTGGGGTTAGGAGTGAAAACAAAACCTAAACCCAAAGTAAACCCTCTTCCCTAGCGTGTATTCCCCTGTCCATTTTATCCACGTGACAGCTGATTTCAGACTACCACCAGTGGCTCCACAAACCCTAATCCTCAGTATTGTGTAAATACTGCAGCAGAGCAGCACTAACGTTATCAACACTGATCAGCTGGCAGGAACAGGATCCCAATAGCAGGACTGTTTCAGTATAGTCTTAGCACTACTGAACAAAACTGCTTTTGAATTTGGGAAGTGGCTGATGCAATGTGGTAAAAAGACAGAACTACTGACTCTCATACTGGGATCAGACAAGGGCATCAGGGTAGAATTTTATTAGATTATTATTTCCTTGCTCTCTTCTTGACACAGTCAATCTTTCTTGCAGGGTTTACATTAATAAATAATTACCTATGGCAAGAGACTGAGATGCATAAAAAGGCCTTACAAGTGCTCTCATATAGCAGGCAGCCTTTTCAAAAACAAAGATGGAATTGAAAACTTTCACTAATCCAAGCCTTGTCATCTGCAATGCTGTTGAAATAACCCCCTAAAGCACTGTTAAAGGCACAAGAGCAACGCATCATGCAAGAATTTGTCGACTTCTAGATGATACTGTCTCGACTACAAGGGCATCCCTTTGTAGCTAAGATTAAAGGGAGAGTGCCTTTTGCTGTATGCTGTTGACTTAAACAACTACCATTTAGCAGTTTGACTTTCTTTTTGTGGTCGAGAATGTATTATTAATGTGCAGTCCTTTAAAGAATGTGCTAAATTCCTCCTGCGTTTAGCACTTACAAAACATACAGAGGGGGAAAAAACCCGCCAGTGGTTTTCACAGTCTAAACAATAACAAAGTGCCTCCAGGATTCATTTTAATGAGAAATGCCAGTGTTGCACTGTGGAAATCTTGAGATGGACAACGCACACCAGCAGATTAATTATCATTTAGGAGGCAGGAACTATGTGGATTTTGTAACACCGCTTGTAGAAAATAAAAATTCTGTTAATCACTGCAAGAGCTGTATTTCCTCAAAGGTACTATTAACCTATAAATATATGTGCCACATACATTCAGAAGCAATAGGAAATAAGAGAACCCTTCCTCTCTCCCCTCTCCAAGACTACAAGCTCGGAAATTTTCTTCCATTACAGATAGCAGTGGGTTTTTGATTTCTATTTTGAGCTGGTTTTGTTTGTTTGGGGTATTTTTGTTTTGGTTTTTTTTTTTTTTTTTTAAGTTGAGATTAATGTAAATTCTTCTGAGCTTAACAGAGACTTCAGCAGGCAAACAGCATGACGCCCACTGGTCCTCTACACATCTGTGGGATGGATTTATAACCACTGGCATGCCATGTAAATGATGGCTGCAACCCCTCATGGAGCAGTCATTGACTTTCATAAAGGTTTTATGGATCACTGAGTCCAGGGGCGTCTCCTGATACCTTTTCTGGACTTGTGGATAACATTTGCAAGGCAAAGCCCTCTTGCAGAAATTCTCTGCTGGAGAAGGCACTTCCCTGACTCCAGCAAACCCAGTTGGCAGCTGACACACCAATGGCTTCAGCCTTCAAAATGGGAGGCGATAAGAGATGGGAATTTTAACAATGCAGTGACTTGAGTCATAACCTCAGTGAGTATATTTGATAACTACAGTCTAATTTCTGGTTGTAATTCAGAGGAGGACTGCATTGTTTTACAAGATAAATGTATTAATCCCTATTCTTCTGTGGTGGGTATCTGGGAGATTAACTACATTGCTGAATGTGTGAATTGTCTGTGACCAAAACCTGACATGAATACAAACTATATGAATGATTGCTAAGACTCTTTTGTTAGGGAATAATCTCCAGACAGATGTCCATGATATCTGAGCAGTCAGTCCCCCACTGTATCATTTATTTGGAATTCATACCCCAAATAAAACTGACTTTACTATAACCTGTTTAATTTCTAACTTCTGCATGTTTTAGCCAGTTTTACATTTAGCCTTCCCTGATTCACAGCATTTGGAGGGCTCAGGCTCACATTCAGGCCTTTTGGAAGCTACACACATGATGAAATACTTTTGGTTCAGTCCTTTGAAGGAGATAGTTTGTTTAAAGTAATACTTCGATAGCTTCCTCCAGGAAAGCAGATCTTGTGAAATGGAAGCATTTTCCATGTACCAGTCACAAGAGTGCAGAAATGTACTTCTTTCTCTTACTACTTCAAATCTTGCCAATGCTACTGATCTTGCTCTCCCACTGAAATCTTTATCTTGGCCCCCAGTGGTGACAGTCTCACTCTTGCATGATCCAGCTGCATGCAGATTGGGAGCAGTGGGCTGTTCACTTCTGCCTGAGCCAGGGACCTGATGCCCAGGACTTTGCTGTGGGCACATCCACATGTGCAGGAACTGCTGGCACTGAGAAACCTCTCTACCTTGTTGTCATTGCTTTGTGACCCAGATATTAATGATGATTAATTAATATTAACACCAATAACAGTAGGTTTGTTGTGCAGCACACATACCAACTGCAGTGTCTGCACTGAGCAAGTACTCTCAGTATCCCAATATTACATACAAGGTGACAAAGTCTTTTTTTCCTGGGAGTAGCAATATGTGATGCTACTGGAAAGTCATTAATTCTTTCTCAAATGATATTTTGCAACTTCTGCATTTTTCATGTATGCAGGCTGATTCTGGTTCCCCTGAACAGATTAGTTACTTAAAAATGTTCAGGTAATCCATGCAAATAGATTGTGGTAAGATTGTTTATTATATTTTTTTTTTCCACCTCCAATTTATTATTTTTTTTCCCCAGCTGCAATGGGTACAGAATGTGATTTCTCATTTTTCTCAGTTTTCCAAGCAAGTGGGAAAAGTGTATAACAATAAGTAATGCACATTTAAATTAAATTTTTGAATCCATGTTAAAATTTGTGAAGCCTTTAGAATAAATGAGCATCCCCCACGATTACTTTTAGAGAATGAACTCTCTCTGCATTTATAATTCAAAGTACCCTAGCTGTCTCCCAAAGTGGGGTACAGAGAACATTGCGTATAGATAACATCTTCAGAGAACCTCAAACACTATTCTCTTCTGAAAAATGAAGAGAACAAAGCCTGCATCCTTCCAGGTGTCCCTCCCTGGCTGGGGTTCAGAGTGATGTGGAGGAGAAGGCAGAGCAGGGGTGTGTGGGGAGTCACACTGAGTGCCCCTGCACTCCAAGACAGAGCAGGTCTGCTGCATCACCTCCCTGCTGCTGCATCACCCTCTCCCCAGCCCTGTGCTGGGACAGTGGCAGCCTGGCTCCCTATCTCCATCTGTCCAAGCAGAGGCGGCCAGCATCTCATCACCTCTGAGGCTCATGGCCCGCAGACCCTTGGCTTCCCCTAACAATTTCCCATCACTTGTTTATGCCTACAGTCAGCTCTGTGGAGTGGAGTGGGCTGGATAGGCAGCAGGGCTTATCTCCTTTGTATACCTGTGTATACTCAGCAGGAGCCCAGGGCAAGGCTCACCCAAGCAGAAACATCCTCCTCACACCCAGGCACTGGTGCTTATGCTTCCATGGTCAAGGCACAGAGTCAGCATGGAAAACTATATAAACCTATAGCCTTTTGAGACATGGGGCGCCCTGCTGGGATCCCTGTTCTTGAGCAATGACTTGAACTGCAGCTCCTGTGCCCTGACTGCGTGGGGACCAGGCTGTTAGCAGAGATCTCCTTCCTCTTTCAGCAACTTGACTTTGTGCAACTAACTTCAAATTACTGTAATAAAGCCACAGACATACTTCCCATTCTAGGGAAGTGACCTAAATATGCAATATCCCAGCCTGTCTCCATCTTGGAGTAATTTGCCAACGACACGGTTCCAGAAGTGGAGAAGGCAGCAATATGTCAGACCTGGCAGCCAGGATGTCCTCTCCAGACAGGAGTGGCAGGGGTTCAGGTCCCTTCCTCTGAGCATCTGCAATGTTTTGTGCATGTGCACAAGGTGCCAAGATGGCTCAGTAAAGTACTGAGCAGGACTGAGGACCCTGAGCTGCTCTACGTATCCATAGCAGAGTAACTACCTTCACCACTGAGCATTTCAGCCAGGAATATTAAAAGCTACTTTGTTAGAATGAGGGGAACTTAAACAATTGCTATTATTAATTTTAAAATAACTGAGAAGCTGTAAGGCTATCATTTTCTCAGCAGGAACACAAAATCTTTCAGTTCTGTGAAATGTTTTACTATGCCCATATGTTTGGCTACAGCTGAGTCCGACTATAAAAGTATGACATCTTTTAATTACATTTTAATGAAAGCTGTAACTAATCCAATAGCTCATTTGTTAGTACCTTGTGGGAGAAAGAAAAGCTCAAGAACAACCTCAGAATTCTTGGGTTTGGAGCCTGTGGAGAGATACATGCTGCTTGTTATGCCAAATTCCCATTAAGAGCCTAGAGCATTAGATTTTGCTTGCCAATGACCACAAAGAACATCAACATGTAAACAGGTGTGTGCTCTGGCGTTTGTCAGTAGTGCTTTCCTCCATTTTTTAGTTTTCTCAGGAAGCAGAGATGTACAAGCAGCACACGGTTCAGGAGCATGTCTGGCTTGAAGGACTGTCCAGTGATTTCATTGAGCTTTGAATCAGACTTTTACCAAACCATCTTCTGTTGAGCTCTTTCACAATCCCTTCTTCAACACAGAAAGCAGGATCATTTCAACTATTACACACATTGAAAAAATTGGATTTGAGCCTTCAATAGACATAATTCCCCCATCTCCAAAAACTGACATATGTTTTATGTTTGTCATCAATAGACTGACTTTTATATCTTCCCTGCCTGCCCTATAGACAAATACAGTCATAATATTCATAATTGCTGCACATTTCTCTAGAACAACTGAACTGTATCTTGTGGATTCAGGCTGAGACTTGAAGAGCTCAAGGACAGTCTGGAATTGAATACATCAAGCAGTGGGCTCACCAAAAAAAAAAAAAAGACAAAAAAAGCATGCAATTTCAACTGCTGGTGAAGAAACATGCTTCAGAAAGGAAATCAAGCCTTTGGTGGGCATAGTTTGGCCCCTAGTGGATAGCAATTCTCATTGTCACATTGAATTGGTAGCCTTTGCTTAAGCAAAAGCTAGAACAGAATAACCCTGGAAACTAAATTACCTCCCAGCTTTGGAGATGAAGCTTGCTTCAAGACAGACCTGAGATGAATTTGCAGTCTAGTGACAGGACTGAAAGCTAAACGTTTGCCTCCTCAGCAGGACTGCCAATACATTTAAAATTCACATCCAGAAAATGAATCCTCCTCTTTAGCTACAAAATACTCATCTGAATGGAAAGGTCAGTGAACATTTTTCTCTTCCCTTGCTAATTGAGAGGCAAGTCATATGCTTAATTTGCCAAGAAACCAGGATCTTGTACTTCTCATGTTCAGCAGAAGGCTCCAACAAATACACTTGATGGACCCACGTCCATGGCATCTGGATAGCTGCCATCATTCACCCCCATGAAAATGATGCAGTTTGCTTGCGATTATAGACTCCTATTGATTTCCAATTTTCACCAGACGTGCTCAAATCCCTTGGGATCTAAGCATTTGTAGATCCCTATCAGTCTTGCAGTGCAGAAACAAAAGTGGCAATGTAATTGGCACAGTGGAGCAAAAAGACTCTCCCATTCTGCTTTCAATTTAGTCCCTTACTGCCATTTCTTGACAGTAGATTTCTTCTTATTGCTAATGGCTTCATATAAAGTTCTCAAGGATGAGATTATACTTTAAAAAGAAGTATATGTATTTGGGCTTTTTGAACTTAATAACCACACTCTTAATAGGAATGCTATCTCCAGAGTAGACTGCTACATAATTTTGGCTATGTTTGGTTTTGTTTTCCACTAGCAATGTCAGCTAATGCTTTGTGTGTTCCTGTGCTGCTCAGTCACAGTATCTAGTGAACATTTGTTCAAAGCAGTTCACGTCAGTAAAGCATGCTTGTAACAACTGCATATTTGTAGTATTAAAATATGGCATACATAGCCTCAAGGTGTTGCAAAAGGGATATTTGCACAGCCTACAGTAAACCCAAGGTGATGCATACATAATCTCCCCTCTAAGGTGAAAAGGGAAAGTGCATCAGCACTATTTCTGTTTAGAACAGCTCTTTTAGCACCGAATTAATTCTGGCCCTCCTCTGTAGTACCTGTGCTCCAATCTGAAAATTTTAACTGCTAACGCAGAATAGAAAGCTTAAAATGTGCTGAAGTACAGAACAAAGCATTTACAGAGGGAAATCAAAGCAAGTACCTTTGTATTTGCAAGCAGATCATGGCATAACATTTCTTGTTGATGGCATAGTATGTGAGCTCATTCAAAACTACCAGAATGGTGAGAAAGAGTTGCAAGAGGAACATGCTCCTTGATTATTTTATTTTTAAAAGAAAGTTTAATTGAAAAATTACAGGTACAGAAATGTCACTACAGTCACCTCGAAAGGGTATATTGTTAATGACTGTAACCTTATTTACTGCCGTTTTTTAACGTTAACATCAGTACTAGAACATAAATATTAGAGAGGTCTTGATGGCTTCCTAATCAAGAGCCCTGTGCAACCCACTGAAGTCTACACCAGGAATCTTCTTCAACTGAAGCCCACCAGGAGCAAAACAAGACTTGAAAACAAGAAACAGGATTTACTAGGAATAAAGGAGAAAGGGCTAAAGGTTTGAATCTCTCTCTCTCTCTTTTTTTTTTTTTTTTTTAGCGTTACTCAGAAATAATTCTAGCCAAAAATACTGAGAGTAGGAGGAATGACATCCTGAGATAATACCTGGCACCTTGGGTCCTCAAATGACAAAGAAGTTCAGATTCAGTACTAATAGCAGTAGCTGGTATGTTTAACAAAGAGAGTAAGAAGCATAACATGAAAACTTGAGGAAGATGCGTGTTTTCTAAATAAAAAGGACCAACTCCTTTACTCAAAGCAAAAGGAAAAAAAGGATACAGAATCATAGAAAATACAGAAATATAGCACACACACAAAGAGTTCAGTGTGCAGTGAGTAAAGAGAACAGTTACAGGATGCTTACTCTGGTCTCAGTTATATTGGAATGGTTGGTCTGATGTAAAAGCCATTCCAGTTTCAAACAAGTGATGAATTAGCAATTTTGTAAAGATATCATTTGAATGATTGGCTTGAAATGCCCTAAAAAGTATTCTCTTGAAAGCTGCATCTAGAAGTTCATCCAAGTCAGACAAACATGCTCAAAGGTGATTTTCAAAATGGATCAAAAATATTAAATTTTTGAAGGCATAATGAAACTTTCTTATTACAAAGAGGAGCTACAAAAGATTGCAGAAAGCAACATTAACTTAACCATGGTAAGGAATGCTTGAGGACTACACCAAAGAACAGGATAGCTGTGTATTTGATCTGTCCTGAAAAGCAAACCAGTACCACAGGTCTCCAGTCTTCACAGAAAAGAGAACCAGAATACACCACCTGCTGACCCCATTGTCATGCTCTCATCACACAGAAAACCTCAAAAGCTCAATAACGTCTCTTCCTGATGGATCAAAGATCTTTAGGACAACTGAATCATAGAAACAAAACCTTGATAAAAATCAAGCAATTCTGGATTTATTTTTTTTTTTTAAGTGAAGGGAGCCCTTTTAGGTCCTCCCTGTACAGGCAAGAGCGAGGAAGGCACTTCCAGCAGTTCTTGATTTCATCAAGTAACCACTGCCTTAGAAAATGCAGGTAGTAGACACAAATGTTATTTTAAAACTAACTCTGTGATCACAACACAGCAAAATCAGTGAAGTGCTTGTGTTAAGTGAGGACAATTCCCTACCTAGGAGATGGACACAGGTTCAAAACTCTTAAAAGGAAAAAACAGAGAGTGAATAACCTACCACAATGCGAGTCATGCCAAATTAGCGACAGCCGTGACACAGCAGTGGAGCCAGCAACTCACATATCAAATTGAGATGAACAATCACTGTGATGAATCAGATGGTGGGTAAAGGCTCACCATGGAGATAGAGCAAGACCTGGGCAATGGCACTGGCTGACATTCAGAGAGGGAAAGCCACAGGAGTTCAGATGAAGCGAAAGGCTAGAGACAGGCAGCAGCAGATTTCCTTTGTCTGCCATTATTCATCTCTCTGAAAAATAAAGAGTTTCACCTTAAGAAATCCTAGCTACCAGAATAGTCTGTTAGGGCACTGTGCCTTAGTACTGTAACTTAGGTTTTGGGTCAACTTCATTTGTAGCCAAACCTGGAATGAGAATGGAGAATGCTGAAGGAATGGTAGCAAGAATCATAAACAACAACACAGGCTGGGGTCACTCAGGACCATGTGTTTTTTACCAATCCTCACTTCCCTGCACACATTTCTACATTTTTGTGCTCAGACAGGATTCTAATCTGGAAACTTGTGTCTTCAAGTTCCTACAGCTGGTCATTTTCTCTCAATAGCATAGCTAAGCAGTATTGAATATTTATTTTGAGTGAGAGGAGTGACACAATGGTCACTCTTTGGTCAAGAGCTCGTCCAACCTCATGCTAAGGGTCTGTAATTGCATAACTGTGTCAATGATCCCACAAGGAGCACTCTGAGCCCTGCTGCAGAAAGGCCAGTGCTGCTCTTGCCGCAGCAGGACCTCGCCTGGCACACGCCATCGCTGGGGGGGTGAAAAGGGGACAATGGGGTGGGCTGGTTTCCTCCCGCTCGCGGAGTAACGAGCAAGGCAGGGCCTCACAGGCTCTTCCCAACAGACCCGCTGAGCCAGGCCTCCATTTGAACCAACACACTGCCCAGCCCCTCTTCACAAAGACTGTCTTGTCATGTAATTTTCTAGAAGCTGAAACCGTTTTTAAAATATACTCAATTTTCTTCAAGGCTCAGTGTACACAAACTGAGCTATTCTTGTTGCATTAATGTTTGTGCAAAGGGAAAGAGATTCAGCACTTGTTTGAGAGGGGCGATAGGCAAAGCGCAACAGAATTCCAGGTTATAATTCTAGGCATAACACTATAGGACACTGTCAACCTGAAATCTGATTTAAGAAAAAAATCCAATTTAAAGCATTTCTAGGTGTTGTGCCTGACTGACTTCAAATGAACTCTTAAAAATCATTTTACAGTCATATTTCCCTCTTCTAAAGATGTTTTCCTGCTCTACTGAGTTAGTATACACAAGAAAAAAAATAAACTGCTTAGTTAAAAGGATGCTGCTGTGACTGTACAAAGCATGTACATTTTAAGAAGCAGAAGCTAAATACCTTCTAATCTCTTTCAATTACAGCTATATCAGAAATTTAACTACAGTGTATTTCAGATGGAAGCCAATTTCACATTGTTTACCCAGCCTGTTACATATATTAATGTACATATTAACATAGATGTAAGACATGTATATAAATACATATACACACTGAATTTACATGGATAAACAACACTAAGAGGTGCATACTAGATGGTCTTGGTTATAAAATCTGAACTTCTGCTCAGTAATAGCAAAGTTCAGAGCACTTCCTTCTCATTAAAAAAAAAAATATCCAGGTAATTTTTCATATCTTTAAGTGGTCTTACTTGAGGTTTAACTTTCAAAACTCAGTGAAATAAATAATGCACTATAGGAATCAATTCCTACATTTGCTCTCAATTTTGCTTTCCTGTGATAGTCTTCTATTAAAAAGCCTCAGCAGAAGCATTCTAATAAAGCAAAGTTATATGAATTTGGATTGAGATCTTTATGAAGTATAAGAATTATGTCTATGAGAATTTTATCATTCTAAAAATAGTAGAAGTGAAATTATGGAAATACCTGAAATACAGTAGATCAGTAGATCTACCTTACTAACAAGTACACGAAGTCAAGACCTCCTCTTTACAAAAGGTTTTGCCATAAATGTTTCAATTTCATATTTCAAATCTCTGTTATGCAAAGATGACTCCCATGAAATTAACTCCTTTCTGTTCACTACCGCCGTGACAACTCCGGTAATTGCTTTCATGGGGTAAGCAATACTCAGAAAGCATGAATATTCCTTTGTGAAATTCAGCAATCAGACATAACTAACTGGAAAGGTTGTGGCTGTGATCAGCGGCGCTGCGCCACGGGACAGGCTTTGCAAACAGCCCTGCCATGGCACCCTGCACACAAGAGGGCTGGTGGGCAGCCTGTCCACTGAGGAGAACACCCTCCCACTAGCTCAAGCCCAAGCCTGGCAGGGAGGTCGGGCATGGAACGGGCACAGGGATCACAGGATACCCCAGGGCACCCGGCCGTGGCTGTGCTGCTGCTGGCAGGGGCTGCCCTGAGCAACCCAAACCTCGGGCAGCACAGTGAGCAAAGGCCCCCACGCAGCCGTCCATGTGAGATGCTGGCTGTGGACTTGGTAACACCTGCAATTGGACGGACCTGGTGGACTCTCCAGGTATAGAAAGAATGGATTTTCAACAATGTATTAAAGACAGCTTTTGAAAATTAGAACTGTTTTAATACCTCCAAGAAGAAAAAAAAAGAAAAAAAGGTAATGCCACCTCCAGTGTCTCTCCAAATACAGCAATGCCTGGATCATCTTAAAATTAAATATACCTTGATATTTGAACTGCTCAGGCTTCAGCCTCAGCCTCTGGCATTTCATAATACTTAGATAATAAACGAACAATCTTTTTTTATAAAAAAAATAAGGGATGGGGGTGGGAAGGAGAACACAGAGGAAATAGTAGCTGTGAAATGGAATCCACAGTTTCAGACACCAGGTCTCATTAATCTTGCTGATGAATAGGACCTTTATAAAAGGAGACCCCGCAGCCGAGAGAATTGAAAGGAAATAGTATGGAAAGTGAAGCAGCAGTTTCTTGTACAAGTTCTTATATGTTTTAAATTAAGTGGCTTTTGTGGAGGCTTGAGTCAGAAAAACAAATCTGAGTAATTCCTTCTTTACAAGAGAAATGCATGTGGATGACACTGATGCTCCTTTTGCTGCAAGCCTTTTCTGGAAAAGAGATTAGATCAAGAATACAGCCAAAAAAGGAATGGAAATGCACTGTTCGGCTATTAGTTTATGACATTCTACCCTATATATAGTGCCTATTTGGCAAACCCTCCTGCAGTTCTGTGTTTTTCATTGCAAGTGGCTTATATCAGTACTGACATCTTGCAGATGTTAGTAGCTTTGATTTTTTTTCCCCATGTTGCAAATGAGTTGGCATGGAAACAACTCTTTTCTGGCAACATGACATATGATTCAAGGCAAAATGCATTTAACACAGATGAATAGTTCAGGAATATGCCTATAACAAAAAGTCATCTTGAAAGCTGCTTTGCATTTGTTGGTGTTTATGACAACTGTTTCAAGATATTCTTTAAAAAAATCAACTGTTTAAGTCTAGGTACCAATGGTTAATTTCTCACTGATGCTACATACTCTACTTCATCCTCAGTATATTTGTTTCAATAACAAGAAGAGAACATTAAGAGAAGAAAAACATTTTGAGAGGTTATTTTCCTGTTCTTTTAAACGACCTTTGTTGTGTTGATTTTTACATTTAGAGACAGTTGTGTAAGCCCTGAATTAACTCTGGACCTGCCAGAGGCAGTCAGAGCATGCTGCTGCTTCCACAGACTTGTCAGACTACTTCTAGTGGGAGCACAGCAGTGACTCAGCTGCTCTTGCCCCGGGCATTTCCCTTGCCTCTGAGCACCTCTAACCTAGAGCCAGGACCACCCCCGTGCCCATAGTAGTAGGGCAAGCTCATCCAGGGGCAGGAGTGGGCAGAGGGCAGCTCCTGGAGGCTGCTCATGGGGCATGAGCTTAACCCCACTGGGTTCTTCCCCAGCCACTGTCCCCACTGCAACTGAAGCAAGTTAGGAAGCAGCAGCAAGCTCCTCCAAGCTGTCCCTAACAGCTCCAAACTGATCTTGAGCCTTGTTAAAGTTCTGACTCTCCTTTTGATCTTCTCAAAGTATCTTTGGAAAAAAAGTGGGGCGAAGCACTCCTTCCAAGAGCAGAACCTGTACTTCCCGTGGCCAGAGTGCAGGAAGGAAAGGCCAGAGCAGAAATCATGCCATCAGCTGCTCCCTCCAGCAAACGCTGCAGAAAACCACACTTCTCGAAGTCTCCAGCACAGTCAAACGCTTCCACAGACACCTGCACAATTGAGCTGAATGCTGTGTGACATGCACAGGTAACTGCATGGTACCATCAACTGGGCACCGAAAGGCAGTGCTCAGGAAAAAAGTTATAGTCAGCAAACTACAAAAACAGCTATGAAGGCCAGTACTGTTCTCAATTAACAAGAATTTGGGCGTTTCTTTGTAGTACATATGCATCAGGCAGACATATAGATTTTATTTTATTTTGCTGGGGGTAAAAAAATGTAATCTTTAAATTGCAAGCAAGAGAGTTTCAAAGCAGAAGACAAAGGAGCTGAACCTACAGCCAGGAGGAAGAGATCTTGCACAGGAAGCAAGGCACCAGAAACCTCACACTTTGCGGTCAGTGTTGGACATGCAAACAGACCTTCCAGTGCTTGTCTAAACTTAATCTGAACTTCAAACCTTTTGAAATATTATTATTACTGGAGGAGTGTGACAAGAACTCACCTCAGTGATTTAGAGGAGTCTGAATTCAATAAAATTAGCATTTAAATGAACCCAATTAAGAAATGCTTTAAACTGAGTATGCAAGAAAGGAGTATGGGCTACTTGTCTATTAGAAAGCTCTGAAGGGCTACTCCAGCATGAAAAGCCAAACCCTTTTGGGTCACTATACTCAGGGCAACAAACACCAGGTTCTGTGGGTAGAATGCACTACCTGATAGCATAGCTAGGAGCTTTTTACTTCATTTTCACAAAAACAAACAAAAAATCTTGCCTTATTTTTAAAAATTAAGATTAATTGGCAAAGGTGGTGTACAAGAAGATGGTGGCTGCTGCCCACGCAACAGTCATTTGACTTGCCACTTCTGAGCATTCAGATTAGTTTGCAAAAGGTACACAATAAACATAAATGTCTTCCATGTAACAAATGTGTGTTGAAGCATCATTTATGTACTTGGCCTCCAAGGGTGGAGCAGCCCAATCCCAAGAATAAGAAGTCCGAATAGACTCCATTTATTTTACTAGTATTTGAATGCAACTTTTTCTGTAATAAATGAATCTGTTTTGGATGATAAATTGTCCATTAGAGAAAATTCAGGTAGGTTTTTTTTGCATTCCGTGTTTTGAATAAGCTGCCATTAACATGGTGTTACATTTACTATTTTATCATTGTTTCTGCCATCAACTGAGCAGTACAGAAAAAAATGACAGAGTGAGCTTATGATCACAAGTATTTTAATTTATTAAATAAATGACCTAATTGCTTGCCTGAGATCTATTTTTCTTCTTTCTCGTGACCCTATTGAGAGTTAATCAGTTTCTTGGTGCTAATTAGATGTCAGCATTAGTAGCCTGCTAATACATAAGAGATAATGACACCATCGTGCAAGACACAGTGTCCAACACATGACCCTGTTTCCTTAAATTATGCCCTAAGGATTCATCCGGAAGGCTAAAGGCCATGTAGTTTTACAGCAGCAGCTCCTTCTTCTGCTTGTGGATAGTGATACAGGTTTGAGATGCAAGTGGAGAACGACACAGGAGATACACCTTCTTACTGAGCAGGGTGAGGTTTTAACAGGAATTCTACTGACTCTCTCCTGGTCCCACCTTGTAATTTTAGTATGCAGGTTTTGCTCAGTATGAAAACAATCATACAAAGAAAGCTTAAACAACAATTCTGTATTTCACTTTTATAGACTAACAAACTGCTGGCAGGAAATTAGGACATACATCTTCTCTTTACAACTCCATAATCCAACCTGTACACTTCAGTATGCTGAGGGAGTAGCAGACAGCATTTTGTGCAAACATATGTTCACCTGCAGCTCCAGGAGAGGCCAGCACAGAAAGGCCAGGTTTCACACGGGCTTTTGCATCAGGCTGTCTGTTCCAAGCGGATGCAAAAGATGCACAGCTAAGGAAGGGAGGTTCTTCACGTGCAGGTGAAAGCTTCAACTTGTGACACAGTTTATCACAGCACTGCTGAGCTGGCAGGGAATTCCTCATTTATAGCCTAATATAATCACCCAGCTCTTGGGGAAGGGGCTGGTGCACCTGCATGGATGCAGTTTCCGAGGCTTCTCCCATTCAGCTTTCCCAATTACCCACATCCTCTGCCAGTGAGTAGAATTAACTCAGAGATGCAACAAGGCCACACAAATAAGACGTGCACTCAACCTCAGCTAAAAGTGTTCCCCGAGTGCAATAGAAACGTCTTTCAGGAGTGCCTGGAATGAAAGCATTCCAGAGGCTAGCAAGGGAACAGCGGCTGTAAGGGCTGGGCACAGGATCCCAGCGAGGGCCACCTCAGCAATGTCCCAGCATAGCTGCTCAGGAGATGGCAGGAGATCCATGGCTGAGCCTCTCCCCACTCAAAGGGAATGCGAGCAGGGCAGAGGCTCAGCCATGGAAACAGAAGGTCAGCACACAGGCTAGCTCCAGCTCAAGTTACTTTTAGCCATAAACAAAAAAAAAAAAAAACCAAAACAAAACAAAACAAAAAAAAATCAAAAAAAA